>OY728119.1:255768183-256368183 GCA_963277665.1 Viscum album
ATCCAGACAGATATGGGTATAGAAATTTTGAGGAGGTAAATTACATTGAACCTATGATGATATAAATCATCCCACTGTTCATACCCTCAATCATCATTCCACCGACATTAGAATTTAAGCATTTATAGATCACATTGAAATATTCATTTTTTGAAAATGAAGTTACCCTAAAAGTTATTATCATCTTAGAGTTAAATAAATTACAAGAATAAAAAATAATGGAAGTCCTAAAAAGTGATAAAAATTAAATTTCTTGGGGTTTGGATGATATTAAAGGGATTATCCCCCTGATTTCCATCCATAAATTTTTGATGGAAGATGATGCTAAATAAAAATGACAACCCCATAGAAAACACACCCCACTAATTAAATAATTCTTAAAGAACGAAGTTATAAAGATTCTCAACATAGGTATAGTATTTTTTATATCTAATAGTGAATGGTTGGAACCACTGCATTTCATCCTGAAGAAAGGTGGCTTGAATGTTATAAAAAACAATGAAGACAATTTAATTTAAACTCAAAAAATTACTAGATGGAGAGTATGTATTGATTACTGAAATACCAACATGGAAACTCTAAAAACCATTTTTTATCTTCCATTCATGGATCATATGTTGGAGTGATTGGATGTGAATGAATTATATTTTTTCTAGATGGATATTCTGGATACAATCAAATAATTATTGACCTCATTGATTATTTTAGGACTAAGTTCACATGTCTGTTTGAAACCTTTTCTTATTGAAGGACGTCATTTTAAATTTTAAATGCATAAAAAATTTTCCAATGGTCTATGAAGAAAATTTTTATTGATATGGTGGATCTGATTCTAGATATTTTCATGGATAATTTCTTTATGTACAGATGATCTTTTAAGGTTTTCTAAGAAATATGGAATTGGTATTGAAATGCTAGGAGGATAAGTGCCTAGTGATAAACTTGGAAAAATATAATTTCATGGTCCAAGGAGGAATATTCCTTATATATAAAATTTCAAATCATGGCATGTAAGTCAAATAAAAAATATTAAAGTGATCAAATACTTTCTTTAACTCAAATACATCATAGGTATAAGGATTTTTTAGGCCACATAATATTTTATTACTTCTTCATCCAAGATTTTTCAAAAATATCCCACCCAATAAAACACATATTATATAAGGAAACTCCATTGAATTTTAGTGAAGAATTTTGTGGACATTTAATAATATAAAGAATATATTAGTGGATGAAAATTTTATATTATCACCCAAATGGAATAAAGACTTTTAATTGATATGTGATGTCAGTGACTTCACCGTGGGTGGTGTTTTAGGATATTATGTTGGAAACATCTTGCACCCCAATTATTATGTCAGACACACTCTAAATGAAGATCATATAAATTATATTTCCATAAAGAAGGATATTAAGGTAATGATATTTTCTTTGGATAAATTTCAGTTATACCTCATTCTCTCCAAATTCGTAGTTTATACTGATCATACAAAACTAAAGAAAATTATATGTAAAAAGAATGAAAAACTATGGCTGATACGGTGAATCATAATGCTACAAGAATTTGATAGTGATCAATGACACAAAAGGAATATAAAATTTCATTTATAACCAAATATCTAGAATTCCACTACCCAGTATCGATGATGATGAATATCTAAATATTGAAGATGATTTTCCTAATGAGAAAATTTTCAATACAGATATACAATAAAAATCATGATTTTATAAGATTAAAAACTATATTTCCAGAAGACCCCTTTATCCACAATTATTCTATTAATATAAGAAGAAGTTATTTGTTTATGCTTCACACTACTAATGGGAAAATCATTACATGTTTAATCATTGTGTTGATGGATTGATGTGATGCTATATCCCAGATGATGAAATTCAAAGTGTTCTTGAATTGTGTCACATGTCACCAGTTAGAAAACTTCATGGGACCAAACTCAATGTGGTTAAGATTCCACAATGCAGAATATTCCATCCAAGAATACATTATTTTATGAGTAGTCTTGTACAAATATATGATCAGTTCCAATAAATAGGAACTGTTGGTAAATGTAATGAGATACCCCAGAATTCCATATTGGAAGTAGAAATCATCAATGTTTGGGGTATTGGTTTTATGGGACCATTTCCCAATTTTAGTGGAATATTTTATATCTTGGATGGAATTATATAAATTTTTAAATGGGTTGAAGTATAATCCATCACCCATGATACAAATAATCTAGTCATGCACTTTTTTATGAAATTTTTTATTGATTTGGATTTCCTTGATTACTTATTAGTGACCAAGGAATTAAATTAAAAAATATAGCTAAAAAATGGATTCTTGAAATATGGGTTTAAATAAAACATTGAAACTCTATACCACCCACAAACTTGTAGGAAAGTTGAATTATCAAATCAGGGGATCAAAAAAATCCTGTAAAAGTTAGTCAATATAAGTAGGAAGGATTGGTTCCTCAAAATTGATGATGCACTTTTGGAGTATCGCATGGAATATAAAAAAACCCATCAACAATACATCATTATGACTTGTTTATGGGAAACCCTATTATTTACTTTTAGAATTAGAACACTAATTGTACTAGGAAATATTAAAAAAACTAAACATGTATGCTCAAAAAGTTAGGAAATAAAGTATTCTCCAAATGAATGATATGGAAGATATATGAAGGTGCATCTATGAAAACTCCAAAATCTATATGGATAAAACAAATCAATGCACGACTAACACATCATGTGGTATAATTTTACACTGGGGTAAAAAGTTCTATTCTTTAATTTCTGATTGAAACTATTCCTAGACAGATGAAATCCTGTTATCAGGACCTTTAAAAGTTGTTAAAATCTTTTTTATAGAATAATAAAAATCCAAAGAGGTGATGGACCACCCATTATAGTAAATGTTCCTTAGTTTAAAATATATCAACAACCATTTCAAAATTTATGTGTTCCTTTTTTAAAATTCATTTGACCAAAATTCTATCTATTCCTCGATGTTAAACAAAGCACCGATTGAGAGCCAAATTAGGTTGAGTTCCATAGGTTAGAGTAGGTTTTCTTAAATTTAGTATGGTTTGGTAATGTTTTCATTAGGACAAAGAGTGTATATATATATATATATAATGAAATAATTCACATCATGTAAAACATACATGACATGAGTTTTTCAAGGATAAGAAAAAAAAATTTCCCATGTTTTACATGTCGTGAATGACATGAATGACATATAAATTTTAAGATAATTTTTAAAATTCATTAATCTCAGTTTTATGAGTGATTACTTATCCCCCATCCCAATTTATTTAGATCCCCACCTATCCTACATGCCCTGGAAAAATGTAAATGACACTTTCCTCTTTGGCCTCCAACTCCTCTACCTATCAAGAATATTTCTATTTCCACTCCTTTCCCTGAACATTCCTTCACACCACCGTAGACTAGATTAATAATTTTAGAATAAACTTTTCCAAATGAGTGGCCTAGAATGATGATCAAACCACACCCAAGTGCCCTGCATTGGATCATCCATCACCACCATAAGATCCTTCCCCACCAAAATCCCCATACGGATCCACCACTCCTAAAACTGCCTTCCATTATCATTATTTTCCATACATTCACAGGGTGAATTCCTATATCTGAAACTATATCCATTCATATATTTACTTGAGATATAGCATCAGGTCTAGTTAGTCCATCTTCAGGATAATCCTATGCACCCAAATAATATGCTAGATCTTTTGGTACTCAAGAAGATCCTCACAACCGATGAAGTCATGGAGCTCATCAGGAAGATGAATCTATCCATCATCATTGAGGTATGTGAGGATACGTACTAAGAGTTATTTATTTAATTCCTGGCCATTTTCGATCATGATGTTTCACATGTCACCTTTCATCTGGGCAGAAGGCCTTAGGAGATCATGTTGGGATAATTTTGGTATTTATATATCAACATTTTTTGTTTATCTAGTTAATGATACCTTGTGGATTGATCTAAATAAGGCATAAAACCCATAGAGTTGGGAATTGATCACCCACAACCCCCATAGAATTCATGAACCATGTATGGTGAAGATTACCCAGTTGATGGGTGACTCATTGAAAATAGTTCATTTGGAACTCACCTATGTTTGGATGTCCATAGGATATTATCATGGGGCCATTAGTCATATAGTGGTGATCATTTTATCCCCTTCTATCGGTGGTCTTACCGTCAACATGGCCTAGTAGTCTGTACTCTACTATGAGGCCCAGATGAGAAGTGCTCATGGAATTTTAATGGGGGGAAAATTCATCACATATATAACATATCATTTGGGTATTTTTGACCAATATAATGTACTCTCATCTCTAGGAATGATGTAGTCGGTTAATCCCCTGATGCTCTATAATATGGTGCTTTTGTAAAAGATCGGGAGTAATTATGTATGGACCATAGATTATTATGAGGAGGTTGATGAGAACACAACTCCTACTTATCTAGTTATGATGGAATCTATTCTAGTTCCACTAGCTACCACCCCTTCCACCCACCCATCTACTTCTGATTCAAGAACTGCACCACCCACACCACTGTTCCTCTATCCGAGATACCACCATCTTTCCATTATGATCCCACCCCACCCATTTTTTCTTCCATGTGGGGGGTGATTCGTAGGTGAGACACTATTATACAGTTTCTTCTGAAGAACTAGTGGTGTATATGCCTTCCCTTTATAATTACCTTCTTTGATCATCCCTAGATTTTGGCCAATTCCCCATCTCATTCTGCTACCACCCATTCCACTCATCCATTAGCTTCTACAGTTGAGCCTGCCACTAGATCTTTTCCCATACCTTCCATACTAGCCCCCACTGTTCCCACTATTCATATCCCTCCATAGATTACATATGTTGATGTTCTAAGGGGATTTTTAGCAGACAAGGCTATACGGGGTAAGTTCCCCACCTTTCCTACTACATCTATGGTTTTCTTTATTGATCTACACATAAGAAACATGATCACTATACATATCAATACCTCAATGGTTTCAAATGACTATAATTCCAGCACTACGAATCTTGATTTAGAGGTTGATTTATTTTCACCTCCCTCCCTTACTACCATATATATGTTAAGGAAGATCCAAAAACCCACTATGTGAGAGGGTACCTATGATACTGATAGTGGAGAGTCTTTCTGCACAGTTTATTATTTTCATCATGTAACCCTCCCCCATTGTACACTGTTTTTGGGTGTATTTTATATCATTTTATTCCCTATTATAGGTTGTATCATTTATTTTATCTAATGTAAGGGATATGTTTTTTGACTGTATGGATTTCATTCATTATTATTATTCTTTGCACGTTTATTTAGCTATGTATCAATATTCTACCTATCATATGGTTGTATCCATCATTTAGTTATTTCTCAATATTCTACCTATTATATGGTTATGTGTCCTTCCACATGAGGTATTTACTTGTATAGCTAACATAGTATCAAATATCTAGGTTCTCCATCTATGACCAGCATAGGAGCCCCCTATATGACCATAATTTATTATCTCGCTTCCACCTGAGATTTTTGGTTAACCCATTACTGAGGTGGTAAACCCCGCAAAGAGAACAATATAGCCTAAGGAAACCACTTCTAGTTCCTATAATAGGAAGAGTATAGATAACATGATTGACACCATTGACTAGTATTTTTTCCATCCATATGGTTGACAATGCCATTTTTATTTCTCTAAGGAAGGTAATTCATATTTTTTATTACTTAATTTTTTAAAAGATTCTTAGGAACTTCTATTTTTATTTTTTTTACTAGAACATTATGTATATTTTTTATTTGATCCTTCATTTTTGCCTAATCCAGGAATATATCATAGTGTATTTATACTATTTTCTATTATGTTCACCTAACTATTTTTCTACTTATATATTGGTTATATCTTCTATACTGATTTTTTATATATTATAGGTATATTTTGATCTAACATTTTAATAGGTTTTCCATTTGACATCAACATCCATCATTTTCCCCCAGGATAGGTCATTTTTTAAAGGGAAACCTTGATTCCCTGTAATATTTTCACATTTTCCATTTCAATCTTATTTCTGCTACAATTGACATCTCTTCCATGTTACTTCCCAAAATAGTGTGGACATATTTTTATTTTAATAATGGGGGAAAATTATTGAGATTTATTTTATTTACACTTGTATTGCTACTTTTTATCATTATTCTAGGAGACATTTTTCATTTTAATAATTCTTAGACTTGAAATCTCATTGCACTCATGTAAATAAAAGAAAAAATTTGGATGTAAAATGTAACAAATCTAGTTTTTTATTCTTACTAATAATTTTAGCATGAATGTCGAGGTTAGTAATTTACTTCTAATTCTAAATTATTTAAATTTATTTTGATTGGATTATTACTTGTTTTTATGCCCTGATTGACTTCCCTATGTTATGTATTCCCATTCCTGAGAGGATTATAGACCTATATTGACATATTCATTTCTGTGAAAAAAATTTGAGAGATACTTGGGGAATATAAACCTATAAAAAATTAATTGATATCTAATGAAGGTTGGGATTAATTAAATCACTATTGAAATGATTGAGGTATTTTTTGATCCATTTTTCCTGTGACACACCTATACATTTATCCATCTTGATCCAATAGAATCCATGAATGACCTTTTTAGGATTGATCCATGTTACAAGCTCATTTTATCCCTTACTACCAAACTCTTAGGACAAATATGTGATTTTAACTTGAATAAGTGTGGGGATATGGTCAATAATGATGGACGTGGGATATTCCATTGGTGAAATGTATGGAGACTTTTCCACATGATCTTTTGAAAGTGGTCCATGGTTCTTATGATATACCATTAAAAATCATCTTGTTATAAAATTGGGTTTTGTATTAAGATGGTAGAAAATCACCATTACCTGACCAATGAATGTTATGATGGATCATATTTGGTTAGTTGATGGATGTGATATTTCACCTGGACATGTCATTCAAAATAAGATAGAGAAAAAAGAAACATGATACTTTCATTTCACTTTTATAACACATCTATAGAGCTTCCATGTGATTTTGGGATTGTGGAGATGATTCTTTCTAGAGGAGGTTCTTCATTGAAATATTCATGATGATCATGTATTATAATCGAGAGTTTAACCTATTTTTTAGCTTTATTTTTTATCATCTACCCAGCTTCCATCAGCATCAGAATCATTTGAAATTGATTTATGAATACCTAATGGTTAATTGTTTGTCTGTCTTTATACAGTAAAGATTCTGGAATTAATTAAATCATATAGTTATGAACATGTATTCAAGGTATTATCATAACCCTAGTTTTATATTACCTTGAGTGATGATATAAAATCCACTATGATTTAAATTACAAAATGGGTATAGCTTCTAAGTAATAGTTGAAAATTTTAATTAATGGAAGAAATAATTTGAATAAAGTAATTGATTATGAGGCATGATCATTTATTTATACTGGAGTTATTTTGGTGGAATATATTTCTCCATTAACACTTAGTTTTATTTTCTTTGATGTAATGAACATTTACTATTTAAAAATTGATTCATTTGGACTACTTGATGAGAATATTTTTTCTTGAGGATAAGAAATTGTTCAAGTGTGGGGGAATTTGATAATATGAATATATATATTTTTGATGCATTTAATTAGGATTTATTCATGTTTTATTATATAATTACATAGGTTTTTTTGTTTTTTGTAGGAAACAAGAAGTCAATTCTCAAAGGATTTGTTGTTGTAATTTCAAAAATATTAGTTATTTCACATCATAAAACCTACTCAAGATGTTTTTTCCTAAAATACAACACCATTAAAGACCAAATTACAAACCATGAATTCAATATAATTTATTATTATTCAATATGAATAAGTAAATGATTTAAAATCAGTATGTGATGTGTAAATTTTGACCTAAGTATCGAGCAACCATCTATAAAGCTTCCAACCCATAAAATCAGTACAAGTCATGAATCCTCCAGGCCAATGAAATTCAAGATGTGAATCTATTACATGAAGTGAAAGATTTAATTTTTGTTCCTAATTAAATATACATGTATTGAAATCTTGGAGACATGAAATTTTTGAAAATATTTGGAGAATTGAGTATATGCCATGAATTTCCATTACATGTAATGATATTTTAGTGGAAAATTTCATTTAAAGTCAACTCACGATGTTAAACCATTACCCATCATGAGGTGATCTAGATAATAAATATTCCAGTAACTAATTTTTGATAGATATGACCATATATTTCATCTTTATTTTACTCTTTCATATCATACCTTTCTAGAAATTTTTCTAATCATTTTTCTTTCTTGTTTTATAGATCTATTACTGCTTTTCATCATTCCAAATATTTGTGGGTTTCTCATTATTATTTTTATTTTTGTTTTATTTATTATTTCCACTTTCATATTTATTTATTGCATACCTTTATACTTTCTTCATCCAAATAAGTTTTTTGATTGATTCTAAATTTATTTATTTATGAACTTATTTAATTTTAATTTCTTAATAAACATGCCAATTATGATGTTCATTTATATTTCATTTAATTCCATTATTACCATGTGTGACTAATCATCTTAGGTTTAGTAGTTTAGAGTAGGGGTAGTTTAAATATAATGAATCATTAAATCAAAACTTGGGTAATCCTTTGGATAATAATTAGGTTAATAACTCATGATAATCTAATTATTTTACACAACCCTAATATGGGGAATTTAAATAGAAGGAACCTAGCCTAATTAGAGTTTATAAGACTATGAATGATAATTTTTGATACTTTATACCTTTGAAAATAATCTTTACACACCTGGGTTATTGACTACCTCTAGACTAAATGTTAATTTTCAATCCATATTGATCCAATTTTTTGACCAAAACAAATTGGTGACTTCCACACTACTTCACAACCTATCACATAGGACCATCCCAAGCTATATTTAGGATTAACCCTTTTATATACCTCCCAAAAATTGATCATGATCCCTCAATTAATATTTAAAAGAAATTAATCTATTTAGTTTTAGAAACCCAACCTAATAAAATCACATGAGGAATCCACTAGCAATATTCCAATCACCAGGTCACCAACTTTTCTAGATCATCCCTATGGGTTTGATCCCATAATTTAAATAAGCTATAAATTTTTAGTTATTTTAGTTTGGGAATTTATAAATTTATAATTTGATTATTCATGTGTGGATTCTGTGATGTTGTGAAGGACACATCAGAACTTGAGGTGGAGAGGCTTCAGGTTCACTTGGTGTTGACTATTATAGTTAGAGGTTATACCATTTTGTTTGCTTTGTTATAGTATTTTGAGTTAATAATGGGACAATATATTTCATATAGGGATTTATTTCTACTCTATATACAATCATATGATGTTATTCTCAACATAAACTGGTTATATTTAGAGAACACAATAATTAATTACTTCTGGTGGAGAGTTGTGTTCTGTGATGAGGAGGGACGAAATGTGGTGTTCATTGGGGATAGAAATCATTGAATGGGTCATATATTTTTAGAGGAATTATTTTCTCATTCTAGTATACTTATAATTATATTAAATGGATATAAAAATGGTGTACCTTTCAAGAATCCTGGAAGTGTTTCTGGATTTTTTTTCCCTAGAAGGTTGTGGATTTACCCCTTGATGTGATATTGAGTTTCAAATATAGTTTAAATATTGTGAATCTATGATTTTGATGTATCCCTATCAGATATAACCTTATGAGATTTATAATTTGAGGATTTATATTGATGATATGATTTATAAGCGATTTATTTGGCCCAACATATCATCATAGGGTTATCTTATGTTATTCTCTAAGATATAAAATAGTTGTCTATAGTTGTGTATAGACTACCAGTGGTTGAACTAGGTGGCAGCCAAGAATTGTTATCATATTTCATGAATTTATGATCTATTCAACAAGTTTAATGTATCTAACTATTTTTTAATGATCAATATATAATATGGATATCACAATATGAGATTTATGGTGGAAGGAATCCCAATTACAACTTTCAAGTGTCGATAAGGGTACTTCAAGTTTGTTGTAATGTATGTTGATGTCATGAACACCCTATGAATATTCATGGGACTAATGAAATTTATTTTCCCTATGTTCCTTGATCAGTTTGTGTTCGTGTTCATTGAAAACACCAACATATACTGAAGTTTATATTAGGATCATGCTGACCACCATAGGATCTTTTTAAAAGTCCCTCAACACCATCAAATTTATGAGAAGATATGTAGGTGTAAGTTATGGATCTTATAGGTCCACTTACTTGGAGATGTGGTGTATTAGTAGGGAGTGTTAGTGGATTTAAGAAATATTAAGGTAGTTGTTTCTTGGGAAACACCCCAGAATGTTGTAGAGATGTGTAGTTTCCTCTATCTCATAGGATATTATCATATGTTCATGTATGAACTCTATTTGGTTACAAACTCATTGATAGCCTTGTATAGGAAGGGTCAATATTTATTATTGAATAAATAGTGTCAGGTAAATTTTTATTACCTGAAGGAGAGGCTGATCAGTGCTCTCATGATTTGGTTTCAAGAGGGGAGAGTGGTGTTTGAGGTGTTCTTTGATGATTCCCATATTAGATTTGGTTTTATCTTGATGTATTAGAGTGTAGTTATACCATATGTTTCTAGGAAGTTATGTCTATATGAGTATAATTATTCCACTCATGATCTTGACCTGGTGATGTAGGTTTTTTCTATTAATTTTTGGCGATATTACATCATCAGTGATCACTTCATGTTCATCACACATCACAAAATTATGGGTTATATTTTATTTTATCGAGATATAAATCTATAACAATTGAGGTGGATTGAGTTTCTCAAAAGCTATGATTTTGAGATCCCTTACATCTTTAGGTGATGGGATATTGTTGTAGATACATCGAGTTGGAACCTTCAAGGAGATGATTTCCAAGAGTCTAGATATTCATAGAGGGATATAATGGATCTTATGGTGATGCATCTTGATGTATAAGAGACTGGTGTTAGAGGTTTCATATTTTAGATGATAGTGAAATCATCATTAATGAAGTTGGTGGAATCTTAGAGGAGAGACACATAGGTAGAGGTGGATTTGAATTTTTTTATTCATTGTGATGATTTAAAGGGATATTGAGAGGGTTCTCAACAACATTTTTTATTTTTAGAGAGGTTTTATGCTCTTTTGATGATTCATGAGGAGGCTTTCTATGAGTTCCATGACTCAATGGTGGAAGTGAATCTTAGTATAGGAAATATGTACCATGATTTTAGGGTTCATATTCTGTGGCTTTAGATGAAGATATTTGTAGTAGAGTAAGTATTGTGATGCTTGGTCTATCAACAGATGAAGGTGGAGGATCATATTCCCAATGGCTTATGGTAAATGTTACATGTCCATGAGTATAATTAATAGGACATCTCAATGGATTTAATCACTGAAAGAACATGATCCCAGGGAGGATGTGATAATATTTTGTTGATATTGGATCAATTAACAAAGTTATCCCACTTCTTTTAGTTTATGGATTCATGTGTCATTATGATTATAGTGAGGCGTTATGTGGATGAGGTGAAATATCTTTAGAGAGTACCAAGGAAAATCATTTCTAATCAGGATACTCATTTCACTTTGTGAGTCTAGGGAGTATTTCATCATGCTTTAGGATCATAGTAGTTCCTTAGTACTAGTTTATATACCCATAAATATGGGGAGATGAAGAAAACCATCCATACATTGGATGATATTTTATGGACTTGTGTTTTAGATTTTAGTGTTTCTTGGTAGTGGAATTTATGATTGTTTCTGTTTGATTATAATAATAATTTTCACTCTTACATTAACATGGAACCATTTTAGGTATCATATAGAAACCCATTGGGATCTCTGTTGTGCTAGAATGTGGTTGGGGAGTCAGTGTTCCTTGGTCTATATATGATGTAGATCATTATGGTGATGATTTAGATGATCCAAGAGTGGATGAAATTGGTGTAGGATTTCCAAAAGTATTATGCAGATTGGTGTAGGAGACCTCTAGAGTTTAAGATTAATGAGAATGTGTTCATAAGGGTTTCCCCTTTTCATGGATAACAGAGATTCTATCACAACCCCTACCTCAAATGATACCCCTCTTAAGTTGGAAATTGATAAAGATAGATAACGACCCCCTGAGTCCCGCCTCCAATAGGCCCCGAGGTGGCAACCAACACCTAGGGTATAGAAATATCACAATATGGGAGGAATTACCCTTTCTATAGTAACCAAGATCAGGAGATAAGATGTATCAACCTAAAAACAACTCCAAGACATATATATAAAACAATACAAAATCAATTCCACATGAATGTTTAATATAGAGTGATAATTGGTTAAATGAATTGGATGGGGTTATGAATTTAGTTTGTGGTTGGTTGTGTGGTTATATATTAGAGGTGGAAGAAAGGGAAGTTTTGTGTGGGCAGGTTGTTTAATTAAGAATCCATAGGTTGGTCTACGTGTTTGGTACATATATATATACTTGTAGTTCCTTGTGATTTCTATATGCACCCCAACCTAGTTGAGAACTATATGATGAACACCCCCATACTATATGGGAAGGTGTTTTTCCTAACATCCCAGTGGGGGGGATGAATGGATGATTAATGGATATTCTCTTCTTAGGAGAGTAAGCTCTCCCCTTTTTTCATCAGTCCTTTCAAGGTATTGTAGATTATTGGTGAGGTGGTGTATTGTTTGGAAATTTATCCTTTAATAGATCAAATCCATGAAATCTTTCATGTATTATAGCTTTGGTAACATCTTCATGAAAATTTTAATGTCATCGATTGGGGAGAGTTTTATATTAAGGATGACATGATATTCATAGAGTGAAACATTGAGATCTAGGATCAATAATAAAAAGTGTCATATGATTTTTTTTCTTCCTTATGTTTATGTTTCATGAAGGTATGGTTGTTTAGAAGATATTACATGGGAACATGAGTCATATATGTGAGCTCGGCATCCCAAAATGTATTGATCTTTTTATTAATGTGATGTTTGAGATGATTTATCGATTTTGTTTATTCCTTGGTGATAATTTAAATTAATACCATGTTTCTTTACTATTATGTTAAGTTAGTGGTGTCATATTATTTGAGATGTATCTCCAAGGGAGATATTGGTAGGTGGTTTATATGGTGTTCCATTATGGGTTTAGTTTTGATTATCAGGGATGAAAATAATATTAGATGTATCTAATGTAATATTATAGGATTTCCTGATATGTTACTTTAAGTGTTTTGGGAGATTGAGGTGTTAGGAGGAGTTTTGAGGAATGGTTGGTGGAGTTTATTTGAAATTATTTCTAGGAAATAGTTTCATGGCATAGAGGTATGTGATATGTTGTCGGAGGAAAATTGGAATGTGTTGGTGGTTATAGTATAATACATCAGGAGGATAGATTTAGTGTCTCTACTCTTTCAGGTACCCCAACAATGTGACCCTTCGGATGTTCCATATCTATGGTTGAGGGATGATTGGGTTGGAGAGTAAGATGTGAGGCAACAGTGTGGATTCTTGGTTGTGATGTAAAGGATTTAGGTGTCAAATTCAGATGCTTTATTATTTGGAGGACTATTGTGGTGTGGATCCTGGGTTGAATCACAACCATAACCCATGTTTGTAGGAACTTCTATAGATATGAATCATATTTTTGGAGGGAGGGGGAGTTAGATCGAGGCCCTATTTAGTATATAATGTCAAAAAACATTGTGGTTTTGTGAAAAAAACCTAGGTATTGTGGAATTGCCTATAGATTTTCATAATGGTCTTATTTCTTCCATCTTAGGTATAAATTTGACTACCCCTGAAAAACCCAACATTATTCCTTCAATTTTCTTGACCCTTGGGTGGCTTCAAGTTTGATTTTTGGAGGCCTTTCAGCTCTTCTTCCTTTTTGTTGATTCTCGACTCTAATAGGTTGATTATTGTAGATTTGAGGTGAATCCTTCCCCTTTTATTGTTGTATTTTCCTCCATTACACACCTATAGAATGTTGTTACCATTGGATATGGTTGAATTACATGAGGTTAAACTGATTGATTGATGATGGATTTTTTTTCTATATGTTTTTGAATTTTCCCTTTGCATGATCTCAGTCTTAGGATTGCCTCTTCATCACCTTATCTTCAAGTAGAGATTCATAAAACTTTGGTTGAGGTAGAGGATTTGAGAACTCTCTTCATTTATTTGTAATTGTATGGTTGCATGATTTTTTTTCTTTATGTGAATAGTATGAATTGGATTAGAATAGATAATGAATCAAAACTAATTGAAATTTATGGGAAGGGGACTATTTTCATGTGGTTAGCCACTTTCATGGGTTTGCCTTTGTGCTTGATTATCATTTCTATTATTATTAGAAATAATTGATGTTTTTGAAACATGTGTATTATTTATATGATTATTTTTTTTATAAAAACATTCATAAAAGGTAAATAACTTAAAGATAAAAATAAATCAGATGTGTGTAAGAAGGGAATTGAAATGAAATCATGTTATGTATAAGAAAGAATGGAATGTTTTTGATGTTGAATTTTTTTATTGTGCGTTTATTGAATCACTTATTAGCATGGTTGCAATTATTTTGGTTAATAAAGGGGTTTTTATCAGGTGATTTATGATGCCATAATCATATGCATTGGTTGGAATGTGTTGGGCTATGTGATATTGATTAAATGGAATGAGTAGAAATGGTTTCATCTGTGTGATGGTTGGTTTATTGGTATAGTTTGGGGTAGAGCATGTTTTGGAAAATTCCATGGGTAGAATAGTATGATATGGTGAAGGATGTGGAATTGTGAATCAGGTCTACAGACACCTTATCTTAGTTGGAAAGAGGGAAAGCAAAAGTTTTTTTAGAATGATGGAATAGCTTATTGTTGTGAGTTTTCTTTGTAATCTATCAGAAGCGGTGGAATGTTAATTGTACAAGATCTTTAACATCCTTGGAGATTTGTATCTCTACGTGACCTTCTCTCCGCTCTAGCTTCGGATCCGGCTAGGTTTTCCATAGGTGGCAAGATTCTGGTCCAGGATGCGGGTTTCAGGTGCTGTGTTATGGGGTTTCCATCGATTTTAGCGTAGTCCGTGCGAGATTCTGGTCGATCTGGCCTTTGGGTGCAGTTCTGAAGGTGGCGATGGTATTTTCTCCTAGTCCTTCATCCGGGATGATGTCTACCGGAGATCTGGTGATGTTCTTTTAATGTTGTTTTGTTAGATTTCTTTTTGGATGGTTTCTGGGATGGCGTTTGCTGCATTGGTGAGTTTGTTTTAGCGAAGGTGCTTCGACGAGGTTGGTGTTTTCTATACCGGCATGTTTTATTTGGTGATAACGCTTCAACAAAGGCATGCTGGATGTTTTTTCCTTCACTCATTTATTTTTCTTTGTGATGGTTTGACGAACTTTTTAGATTTTTATGGATTTTTCCTAGTTTGTTTGAATTTGTTGCTTTGCGGGATGGTTTTACGATGTTGGTGGGAAACACGGCTCACAAGAAAGTGCTTCGGTGATGGTTCCGCCACTGTGAATGGTGGCATGTGGTGATGGATCATGGATCGAGGCATGGCTTTATGGTTGGTGCGCAGCAGGGCGCTGATAGGTGTGTGGTATGTTGGCAGGTGCACAGCTCGAGGGCCTGTCGCGTTGATTTTGGTTTTGAAATTTGAATTTTAAATTGGAGATGAATGTTTTGACATGGTGTGTGGATGTGGTGAAGTCTTGTATTGGGTACCAGCTACCCTCAAACCGGCCTTCTGAAAATGAAAAAAATGATTTGGCAGATGGAATTAATTTGAGCATTGTCTAGAAGTGATTTTTCATTAAATATAACTATATGGATTAATAAATATAACATAGAAGATAATTGTAAATATAGAAATTTTGTAATGGTATGGTTAATTGGGATTTTTTGGATGTATTCTTTTGTGGTTGTTTTTTTGGGAAATTTATAGGGTTTTAAATATATAGATTGAATCACGTGTTAGTGTAAATGGAGAGGATGTGGTTAGGATTATGGGTTATGATAGTGTTGTTTAATGAGGATCTTTAGATTGGGATTGTCTGTGGATATAACTATACTGATATTTTCCATATGATTTCTATTAACACCCCACTTAATTTAGATTCCCTTACTAGATCCTAACATTTATTGGGTTCTTGGTGTTTTCCCTAACTAGGTTAGAAATGTAATATATGGATATCTAATCCCTCTACTCCGCTCTACCTTCCTATTGTAACATAGGTTATGATGGATCAAGGTAGGTATGATTGTACTACCATAGTATGTGGTACACTAGAAGACCCAACAGGGTATTAGTGTGATGATAGGTATATGATGTATTGGTGTACCCTGTGAGGTATGGATGAGGAGGTATATAGTGTAATAAAATACTATACAGGGTATTTATGAGATTATATTTCATGGCGGGGATCATAAATGGTATTAGAAGGGAATGGGGCTAATGTAATTCATGTTCATGATACCCTAATATACCATATATGCGATGGATATATGAGAAGTGATATATGGTGATGAAGATGATATGGTTATGGTACAGGGTATGGTTGTGATATGAGATATGGTGTGTTGTGGTATAGATGCAGTTGGGATTGGGAGGAAATGATGTCTCATATTGGGGTATGAGAGTGAAAAACTTCTGTGGAAGTGGTTGTGAGGGACTTATTTGTTGACCAACTAGTTTTAATGATCAAAAAATAATTATTTTGATGTTATTAATGAGTTTCATGTTTCTATGTTAGTGATATGTAGTCTGAGATAGGTGAAAAAATTATAAGGACAATACACTGAAGATATTTTCACCACCAACTCTAGAAACCATGGTTCGTGACTTTTCGCCAACATAAAAATCTTTCAAAGTATAAGATACCCTCAAGAGATCACACCGCTAGAATGTCATACCGTTGGATTGAAAAATTAACACAGTCTGAGACATTGTTAGTCAACACACCATTAGGATGTCATGCCGCAAGAACTCAAATTTTGATAAGTATGAGATACCACCAAATGAATCACCACTATTATCATATTGCCAATATAGAATCATTTCTATGTCTAAGATACCGTCAGACCACACACCGCCAAACTAGACACTACTAGTTGAGACACCTCCAATATAGTGGAAATTTTGAAAGTCTAAGCCACAATCAGATAAACATACCACCATAGCGAGGTACTGTCAGACCTTGAGAGACCACTAGTCTAGGCACCACCACTAATTTTCTTAACTTATCTTTTTGAATCATATTATTATAATGGATATATTTATTAAAGTCAATGTCATTTACTATTTTGATGATTATCTCTTAAATTCTCAACAAAAAGAATTAAATAGAGTGTCAGAATGTTCAGTGTGAGGAAGAAACTGATATGGATATTCTTCTTGCTTCTACAAATAAAAGTGCATCACAATCCCTCATGAAAACAAAAAATTACAAGAAAAAATACAATAGTGGATGAAGAAAACTATTAGCAAGTTGAGAGATCTAACTTCCTAAACACACATAGAACTGAACCTGGTTGAAAAAAAAGAGATCACCTATGGAAAACATTTGACTGGGAAGTTGAACTACACATTCACATTTGAAAGCTTCCTCCAGTTAAAGAACAATAATCTGTGACACTCTATTTTACTAAAGTTATTAAAGAGAATCTGACTTAATATTTCACTATTTAATGAAATCAATATTCAAAAGATTAATTGAAAAAAATGAGCATTTCTAAACTCTACACTTTTATATTTCTTTGTTATGTTCTCATTAATTAAATTTTGAGAAGTTTGTGGTATACTCTGTTTTATATATGCACACTATCTCCTATGATAAACTAAAATATACTCAATATCTTCTTCAACTCTATTCATATTTGTTTCACCCATGAATAATTGTTGCAGGGGTCCTCATGTGTCTTCTCTAGTTTTTCTCCCATGTCTAACTATAGGAGAGGTTGTGTATGACTTGGATAGTGTATTGAATATTATAAAACACGATACAAGTTGTGGATTATATTTTTTATTTTATATAAACTTCTCAGTGGTGGGTAATCACCAAGTGGAGAGGACTTAGTCTTAACTCGAGACCAAACATCTTGTATTAATTCTTTTCGTTGTGTACTTTAATTTTGTTTTAATTTATTTTCTCTTTAAAACTATTTTTTTACAGTAAACAAAATATATACTTTGATAGTTTACTTAATTTTTGTTCATATATTATTTTGATCAAGTAAACTGATTTCAAATGATCCAATAATATTTAATAGTATTCATCTAATACCTAATCATTATTTAGATAAATCTTTAGAAAGATTAAGATCTATATCTTAATATTTGTTTTCATAAATTGGGATATATTTAAACATTTATGGGATTTAAAAATAATCCATTTTAGATAGAAATTTGTATTGGGTACTCAATTCACCCCCTATTGAAATAATCACTATAGAAAGAACTATTTTTATATATTAATATTTTTTTATTACTCTTGGATGTGGTACTTGGTGAGTGAGCCTTGGTCAAGTTGAGTGATGGTTGACCTGATCTTTGATAGTTGATTTTATTGATTGTTCACTAGAGAATTAATATGCTTCTTACACTTATTCATGAGAGGTATTGAGTATGATTATACTAAGTATTCATGTTATACTCGTCAATATACACACACATAGTTTTTCATGTTTATAAGGTGATTTTGGTGACCTATCTAGATGGTACTAGCATGGATATAAGGAGTGTATTTAAAGTTACTATAGTGACCCAACTGTAACATTCATGGATATTAGATCATTTTAGATTAATATTCATCACATTAAAAAATACATATCTGTGGATCGTAATAGTTTAGTTTCATTTGAATCTTGGAACAAAATCTTCTAACTTAGTGAAAGATATTCAATGTTTCCAACAAATATCTTCCCCTTTAGCACTTATAATTAAAACCTTTCTTCATTACATGGGGAAAGGAAACATAATAAAGGTGCAAGCTTAGATTATTTGTAAGGGTAAAAAAAAGAGATACATAAGCTTAACATGAGCATAAGGGTATGAGAACATGGGAATAATATTTTAATATCATACCCTACATATCAAAGATCATATAAATGAGTCATTGAATAAATATTGGAATTTCATAATACATGAATCATAAGGGAATCAAGAGCATAATCCATAACATAATAACATTGGAATAATACATAAATTTTTTTGAAGACACATAATCATATAAAATTATTTCCAAAGTAATCAAGGAATCATTTCCAAGGCCATATTAGTAGAATGGGTTCATTCCCTATACTATCTTGGTAGTAATGGTTCACTCCCATGACCATCTTAGGATTTATGGTTCACTCCCAAGACCATGTTAGCAGACAAAGTCCTTTAATAAACTGATTTCACTCCCCATTCAAGCTATGTCTATCTCATGACATATAAATATATACCCAAAAGAATTGGATGGAGATATAGGTCCCACCCATCTCATAACCAAATCAAAAATACATGCACCATATGATCATAAAAAATTATATCATAACCCATGAAATTAAATGGGTATCACAAGCATATAATCATATCATAACCTATAGAAAATAGGTAGGTTTCATAATCATTTCTTGAAAACACAACATATGAAAAGAAGTGAGTTTCATAAAAATATAACCCATGATAAGGAAATATATTTCATAAACACATAACCCATGAAAGAGAAAGGGGTTTCATAAACATATAACATGTGAAAGAGAAATGGGTTTCAAAAACATCATGCCCTCAAAACATAAACCATTCAGGGAAAGAATATGAATGAAACCTTCAGATTATTTCCAAAAAAGGAATGACCAACATTAACAGATGTCATCATAGATGGAAAATAATTTTTAAATATCTTTTAAAAAATTTATTGAGGAAAATATCCTTTTTTTCATTGAAAATGACTTTTAAAAACATAAAAACTTTGGAAAAATAATTTCATTGAATATACTTTGAAAACATAGAAAAAGGGTAGAAATATTATTAAAAAAGCTGAAAAATATTTTGAAAACATTTTTCCTTAAAAACTGGTAAAATAATATTGAGAACATTTTTAAACCCGTTTTTATTGAAAACTTATAAAAGAAGCTTGAATTGTTTTTGAAAAAAATTTCTTTGAAAATCCCCAAAAACATAAAAATAAATCCTAAAAATGTTTCAAAAACATTTTTCATTAAAAATACTTATAAAAATTATAAAATAATATTTTAAATCATTTTCCTTGAAAATAAACTTTTGAAAATATAAAAAATTAATCTTTTAAAATCATTTAAAACACTTTTTAAACATAAAACAATTTTTTGAAAATATTTTTATTTGAAAATAACTTTAAAATAAAAAAATTTAAATAATATTCAGGAAAAAAATTCTATAAAAAAATAACCTTGTAAAATTACAAAGGAATCATCAAGAAAATGATGACCCCGATGGCGAGTAAGTCCACACATGTCGAACATTACCTTTTCACTGTAAAAGTTTAGAAAAATGCCTTGATCAGAAAATGACATGAAGATTCCTTTTAAAATAATTTTATAAAAAAGTTAATACATGAGTAAAAATTCCCTTTAAACATCATAGGATAATCGTGAAATATTTTTGAAAATATTTTTATAAAACACAATTTTAAAATAACACATATTTCTGATTGAAAGGAGAAATAATGTCAGATTTTCCTAAAAAAATTTCTTAATTATATTAAGTAAAAAAGAGTGTAAAAATGGTAAAATTAATTTAATATAAAATAAATAACCATAAGGTAATAAAATTCATGATATTTATTGATATATGGATCATAATATTTCATTAATGGAAGCATAATCATAAACAATATCAATAAATGATGAAATTGTAGTAATAAATCGTTACCACTTTGGTAACTTTGAATCATAATAAAATAAAAATAATATCATTACATGTAGATTAAAATATCATAAAAATAATTATATTCATGATATAACATTTCAATGTTTGTATATTCACCTCATAGAAAAATATAGCTGTATAACATAGCATGTGTCTCAAAGAAGACAAATTAAGACAAAATTACTTTACCAATTTGGTAAATTATGAAACATAAACCGCATAGAATAACTATCATAAAATTGATATTTAAATAACCATAAATATAAGTATTATATTCATATAATTCATCCATGGTAATAATACACACCACATATAAGAAATAGGATGTGAACATGGTCTGTGTCTCACAGAAAATAAAAGTGAGAGGAGAAAACCCTTACTACATGAGTGACTTTTGAATCATGATACCCATGAAAGTATAACATAAATTAAATAATTTAATATAATTAAATAATTTAAATTAATTATATAACATTTCATAGGGTAATATATACATCAAAAAAAATAAGTGAGTGGTGAATATGGCATGTATCTTATGGAAATAAAAAATGTGTTGAAATTCTCTTACCTTAAGTCTTGAATTTCTTCGTACACATTAAAAAATCCTATAAAATAAACATAAGTTTATTATAAATATAACAGAAATATATTATTATATCTAAAAACATATATTTTTTTATGACTTTATATTACCCATTTATTAATAACTTCTTGTTAATGTAACATTTCGGGTAATATCTGCTATGTTTTTCGTATATGTTTTTGCTTGTTATTCTTGATCCTATTACATCGATCATGATTTAATTATTTACAGAATTTAAAAAATGATATATATATATATCACATATATTCATTATATATATATTTATAATAATCTATAAAATACATAAATATAAAATGGAATACATTGTTCATGTAGACGGTAGGTTGTACGTACACATGAATGTTGTTTTCGTTTTATGGTTGTATTGAAAGAAATAAAGTAAATGAAATATATAAATATATACCATCATTATAGTAGAATTATTATTTCATATATATCATATAATTTCACAAAATCCATCTTTAATATATTCTTTGTACAGTGTGAACAAATCACATCACTTTGAAGAGGCGGTAGTCCGCACTTCCAAAAATGATGTTATCGTATTTACATAAAATGAAAATAAGGGAGGTATGTGTTATATAATAATTATACAAGAATAAATAAATCATAAATATAATATATATAATATAAAAACATCGTTCCAATCATAATTACCAACCTTGATAGGTGGTAAAGGAAAAATGAACAACATCGTTTTGTTAGGTGGTTGTTTCTCCATACACAAGAATGATAAGGTTGTTACCCATCAGATGGAAGTTTGAATAAGTGTAGGTATAAAACTTAGAATAAAATAATAAGTATATTTATTATATATAGGTTACTATATAATAATTTAATAATAATATTTAAGGTGGTGTAGAATAAAAATAAAACAAAGTAGCATGATGAAAGATGTTACCTCTTCTTTGGGTAACTCCTCTTGTTTGCACCAAAGGGATTCCTTGGATTGATTTATGACCAAAATGAGGATTTAATGTTGATTTGAGGTATCTTTTTAGATTATTTTATCAGATTTTTGGAGAGACAAAGTGATTGGGAGGTTTTAATAAGTGGTAAGGGTGAGTGCCATTTTATAGGAGAGGAGGAGTGTCATTCTGGTAATTTTTTGATAAGGGAATTCAACCCACGTTTTAGCCATGTAAATTGGCTCCAATAATGGTAAACATTAGATCCAAGTGAGTATAGGGTCTAAATATGGTCATCAAATGGATTTTAGAGAAGTTTATAGGTAATTTTGATCCTTAACATTAAGGTTTATTCCTTTGTTAAGCTAATTTTTCTCTCATCCATTATAAATAATTTTAATCACTTTCGCTAATATTTTTAGTCAAAAATAATCCAAACTTATTAAAAATTATAAATTTAGATTATTCCAAATATGGAATCCATTTTTCCAAATTCATATCATATAATCGGTAGGAATTAATTTAAAATTAATCCTGCAGACATGTCATAATAGCAGGTTTTTAACTGAAAATGTTTATGAGTTTGAAATGTTTTTATATCCAATTTCAATGTGAAATTGATTCCAATTAAATAAATTGAATTAATTTATGTAAAATTTATATAATTACACATTAAAACCAAACTAAAATATAAATTAATTATATAAACCAATTAGACCAAAAAACAGTTTTTGAATTAAACTTCATTATTTTTCATTATTCATCAAAAAATGAAACTTCTCGAAAAAATACCAAAAGTTTAACCAAGGTAAATTTTGATATTAAAAATTCAAAAATAATGTTTATTTTTTCAAATAAAAATTATAAACATGTCAAAAATCAGATTTAAAATGGGTTCTCCATTAAAAGGCATTAAAATTACCTTTTAGAAAAATATTTATTTTTATTCATAAAATAGAATTTATCCACATATTATGCCTAAAAAATATATGGGATGAGTATAAAAAATATTAAAAGAATATATAATATATAAATTTTGTTGAAAAAATTAATCAAAAGTGTTTTTTAGTTTATTAATAAAAAATTTTGTTTGTATATATAAAAATAGTTTCCTTAGAAAATTAATTAATTAATTTTCAAATAGTCATTATATTCACTTATAATAATTAATAACCAAAGTATTAATTTTATATACATGTTTAAATCTTATTTTCACAATTTAGTTAATCTTATTCTTAATTTCCATTCAAATGGCTAGGTGGTAACTATAGTAGTATTTTAAAAATAATATTAATAGTGTATTGTAGTTTGGTAAAATGTCAGCCTTGCGTATTACAAAAGCTATCAAAGGGACTCGGTATTTCATGTAATACAAATCAGACATACTATTGTGTGTAAGTAAATCTAATATAAGTGTTTATTGTAGTGAAATATTAATTTGGTGTTTCATATAATGCAAGACAAACTTAGTGATTTCACATAAAAAACTACATTAAGTGTTTTATGAAATGAAAAATATCAAAAATATTATATTAATTAGAAAAAATTAATTTTCCAAATCTTAGGATGTTACAGTCTAGGAACCTTAAAGTTAATTTCACACTCTAAATTTTTTTGGTTTATCAAAGGTTTAAAACTTGAATGTTTATTTCATAGAAACCCACATCCTAAAAATGAATAGTAAAACTTCCATTAAAAAGGGGAAGTCGGAAACATAATGGTTACCCAATGTAGATCATAACTTGGTTTCCCCATAGGATAACATAAGTGGGAAGTGAAAACATAAAAATGGAAGAGAAATATAACTAACAAGTTCTAATATAGAGTGATAGAGAACATAGTTAGGAGAAAGTTAACAATCCAAAATCCATAAATCTGTGATGATCTAAGGGGCCATTTGATTCATTGGAAATGAAGGTACTAGGATAATTTTTTTTGGTTTCAAGATCCTTTTTCATAATGTTGAATAATTTTCGTGAAAATATATACTTACATGATTTCAGGAAAACCTTACCCTTTATTGTTCCTCGATCAGCTTCCATTTTATCTCTCATTCCAAGAAATGAAGGGGAATTTTTCGTTTATAAAGAATTAAAAAATCATGAGATCCATGAATATAATGATAAGTCATTCCATCTATTTTTATCACAAAAAATATTAGCACCAGTTATCTAATATGCATAAATCCTCATATGGTGAGATAATACATTAATCTCTAATCCCTTATATAAATTTTAATATAAACTATTCCATAAATGATTTACCTTATAACCCTCCCGGAAGATGAAAGTCCAAAACTCTAGAAAGAAGGTCACTTAATTTCTCCAAAAAGAGCTTAGTATTTGATATAACCAGTTTGGGATATACCTAACACTGTGATGGAGGGTGAATCGGTGTTGGGGACTTTTTAGACCAATTCCGATTTTTTATCCCTATACCTCTTGACCTGTTTGAATCTTGATTCTCTTATTATATTTTCCCTGTCGTATGAAATAATAGAAAGTATTAAAAATATGCACACAATAGTTTTACATGGTTCACTACTCAATAAGAGCATCTACATCCTTACTATGTATGGTAATGACTAATACATGTATTATCCACTATAATATGATAATTTTTATAGTGTCTTGACTAGGAATAAAATCCTCTAGTTAGTGTGAGTCCATAAACATTAGAGGGGGAAAAGAAATGATCCTATCTTCCTGAACTAGTGATGACCTAGTCCAACTTGTAGCCTCTAGCTGATTCTTTATACTGCCTGTGGAGACAGTATTCTCTATTCTTCAAAAGGCATAGTCTGCTCCTGGTCTTCTTTAGTTCTCTTTACTTAGTTACGTGAAAAGTAGTAGGAAATAAAATCTTTTATTCTTCTCTCTTCTTATTTAGTGAAAAAACAAATGCACTAAAACTTCCTTTTCATTCTTCTTCTTTAGTTCAACAACTAAATGCACTATCACTTATTCTTCTTCAATAGAATAAAAAACACCTATGTGATTATTCAAACACTAAATATCATCTTACTTGGCATCATCTAAATCAAACTTCCCTGAATAATAATAAATCCTTAGTTGGTCAAACTCTAATTCCTTCTCCTTATTATTCTCTTATTTTCTTCTTGGTACAATTAATTTTAATTCAACTGAATTTCACCCTTTTTATGTATGAATTCAAGAATTTATAGTCTTTTTTACATTCACTTCTTCATTGTTCCTTCTTATCAAGCAAACACACAATATCATATTTATTTCATTCAATTTTATGTGTCAGGTATGTGTTTATGCATGTATCCTTTTCAAACCCAAATGGGCACAATCCACTTGTTTAGCTGGTTATTGCACACTTGTGTTTCTCAAACCATAAACATGATTTCATGTGCATCATGAATGTATTCTCCACTGTCCTTTTCACACATGATGTGCAGATCTTCTCCACAGAACCAGGATAGTTCGTGGCTCTCACAAAAGTGTTGCGTGGTTAACATAAGAACACAGGGTGTCGAACTTCTTTATGAACCAGGATGGTTTGCAGTTATTCTTCACAAATCCAGAACAGTTCTTCTCCAAAAACCCTTGATAGTTCACGGTTCTACCTCATGAACCCTGAATGGTTCGTGACTCCTCCTATTCACAAAATGAGAGTGGTTTGTGGTTTTTTTCTATCCCTGCGTGAACTAAAAGCTCAGAGAGTCTCTATTTATTAAGAAAAATGAGATCTATCAAAATATGGGAGAAAAAAATCTCTTTGTCTTGGGGGATTCTTATTTTATAGGCATAGATCATATATCTTTCACACATTCAAATCCTATAGGATACAATCTTCAAATCTCTTCTTCAAGTGGTTGAGATCCTCAGCTGTTTTAAGATTTTCAAACCTATGTATAAGATATGCCAAGAATTGTGGGTGTTTAATTTTCAAGCTCATGGACTTCTCCTTAATCACATGCATGTATTCAAGATTACATGTATCTCGTTTTAAATCCACACTCGAATCCACGCAGCCTCAAAAAAATTCATTTGCCTCGGCTTTCTTTAAACTTCACCATTTCATTACATGCATAAAAGATAAAATTTCATACATGATCTCGATTAGATGTGGTGACCAACATGATCCTCATATTATATGAAGTGGTCGTCGATAGTGATCGAGTCATCTTCATCAGCTCTGGTGAGTAACAGTGGTGCCGACATGCAGTGGTGAGAGGAAGATGACAACGCGGTTAAACTAGGAACCGCAAGAGCATTGGATGGATCACGTTCAAACGTGAGAGACACAGGATGGATGAGCGTCCATGACCTCATTTTAAAGAGATGGGCAGTAACAATTTTACATGGGATAAAACAAATAGAGAGGATTACCTCGCACTTAAAAATTGTCGTCCCACATCGAAACAGAGAAGCAGGGAATCCATAGTTTATCAATAAACTCACTCTTCCAATAGCTCAGAATAATCCTCCCCCCTCCATGGTACCTCCTAACACCATGTTCTCTGTAGTCACTCTCAAGGACCACCCTATAAATGAGATATCCCTCATTCACTCGTGCGATCCTACACATGACCTTACATGTGGGCGCTCCTATGCCCAACCCATGCCACCTTCAGGCTGGCCAGGGCGGGTGCCCTGATCGTGGTTGAGCTTGATTCCCACATGTTATGGGGTTGATGTATCCTAGGATTGATTGAGTCTGGCCCAATTTTTTAAATTAATCCCAATAAGTGAAAAATTCATGGCCACTTTGTAGTTTAAACCCATGCATGGCCACTCTCTTCAAATTCCAATCCCATGCATACTTCCTTCTCTTTTACTCTTCTTCATTTTATTTTTATAACATGAATCCCAAAGCACTTCAATCATCCTCAAGTGGATGACACTTAATTATTATAAACATTGTATCAAATTTGACAGAAATTATTTGAACTTAGGATCAATGCAACAATCATCTGGTTTGACAATCTCCATTAACTTTGGAGTTCCTTCTTCATGTTGACCAATATTGACAACTGTTGACAACGAATACAATCTTCATACACAAACTGGTCCCAAAAATATCCCCTTTTTTATTTTTTGGAAATACTTCTAAGTTCTATCAAATGAATTTTTCAATATCAAAATGAGAATATTCTCTCTCCCTTTTACTTTTCTTTCAAACTTTTGTATCACTTTATCAATGAGAATATTATCTCCCCCCTCTACTTTTCCTTCAAAATTTCATTTAAATATCTCTCCCACTTATAGAAAAGAAATAAAAAGTTCATGGTATATAGGTTATCAATCCATACTTAAGAAATGTTCCATCAATAATTTCACTCTAAGTTTACTTGAGATATGATCGGTGTAGAAAAAAGAGGATTTGGTTTAGACAATAAAGATTTCCATTACCCACTGATCATGATACCTCATGTGATGAGAAATAATATACTTGTCTTCAAGGGTTTTCCACTTCCATTCCAGGATAAGGACAGCAGATACGATATGAATCTGTCTAGTAAAAATCAACCTGCAACTCCTATACTCACTTCAATAAGTGGATAAAAAACATTAAAGTGCAATGGGTAGGATAAGTGACCTCATGGAACTACCATTATTTTTATGTCATTGATTAATTAAGTTACTCCCCCTTTATAAAATGATATTTATTTTAATAAACAAAGATTAGAGATTAATAAATGACATACCTTTTCCAATGACACAATCTTCAAGCACTTTTCAGAGTAATGAAATTTGATACCAACTAAAGTTGATAATGATTGAAATAATAACTATGGAATCTTTTTTATATATCTCCCCCTCAAGATAAACACTCCTCATCCTCAATTATTAGGTTCTCCACTTGGAGATATTTCTTCGCCTTCAATTCCCTTTATTATAATAAAAAATATAATACAAAAATATTTAAGGGAATAAGGTGGATCCTCCTTGCTTCATCAATGTGAACAACAAAGTTGAGATGGTTTTCTCAACCCTGATGCTCCATTCTTCACACTTGGACATTTGACCTTCAAGTATAATTATTACTATATAGATCTTATCACTTCTTTAATTTCTTTGTGTTTCATACTTATTTCTTCAAGAGATTTCAAAGCAATAGAATATCCTGGTGAAACTTTAATCTTCTTGAGAAATTCTTCTTAAGATGGAATAAGTACTATGAAATTTTTAACAGTATGAACATCCTTGTTTCACCTCACACACAAAACCTATTTATCCTCATGTGAAATATTTTTTTTTATTTTTTTCACTAGACTTAGCTTGTGAATCTTCCATTTCCCTCATTCTTTCCAAATATTTTTTCCAGATAACCAAAAGGTTATTAAGAATTGAGGCATCAAGATTAGGTTTTCCACATGGATTATTCTAAGTGACATCCTTCTTAGGAGTTCTTTTAGATAAACCACCTTTAAACTTCTTGGATTTATAATCCAAGGACTTCTCACCTTTTCTTCTTGGAATCTTCTTGGGAGAATTATTTTTGAAACATTCTTCAGATTTATTCCCAAGGTAGCTTCTTTATTATTAGCCAAATTTTGTGATCTTATTTTCTTATAAGTTTTGGATATATGTTGAGATGAAAATATTCCAACATTATGAACACTTTCATTCCATATATCATAGATGTTATCAAGAGTTACAAATTTGTTTGCAGTATATAGATGCTTCTAGATCTAAGGATGTTGATTCTTTTTCTCTAGTTTCCTCCCCTCTGAGATGGGCTTCCTTTATGCTTTTTATTTTGAGGATTGTACCAATAATTTAGTGCCCAATTTATAATCTCGTTGTAGAACCAAAATTGACCCAAAAATCTTCAATTATTGATGTCTTCGTTATAATGTTGTTGAGACTTCTTCAAGACATGTTGTTCTCTTTTTGGGGAACCTCCTTACACATTCTTCTTCCTATCCACCCTAGACATGGTGGTCGGTAACTCATCACTTTCCTTCATCTATACTTGTTTTGAATTTCTCTTACCACCTGAAATTATTGTGGAAACATATTTTAAAACATGTGTACAAGATGGTTTGAATGGCACCTTTTCTTTCTCAACTTCTTGTGATAAATCATTGAATAATGTCATGACCTTCTTTCACATGTTAGAGGTATTTCAACCTTACAGTCCTCTAGTGGGTATTGAGTACTGGTAGCAATTGTCTATTTCTTTTGTGAATTGTCAATATAAGTCTTCTTATGTTTCGACAACTGAGCTTCCATTTATATAAATTTAATTTTGAGGATGATTTTTTGATTTTCAATCATATTCATTTTCTCTTCACAAGCCTTCTTCAATCTTTCAACTTCCTCTTCATGCATCAGAACTTTATGTTGTAACAAAGAGTCAAGTTCGTTGATCTTATTAGAAATTTATTTTAAATGTAAACCCTTGAATTCAATGCTCTTATTTAGTTTATATTCAAGTGCATGGATTTTCTATTTCATAGTTTCATTGGATTTGTATTTCTCTTTAACATATTTGATCCATTTTGTGGAACTCATTTCAAGTCCCCCCTTTGCTTCTTCAAAGGATCCAACCTATCTGAAGATATTTAGATAGTCAACAATTTTTTACTTATAATCCCTTATCCAAAACATAATTTTATTCTTTCAACTGAGTTATATATTCTTTCATACATTTATATAATCCACAAATAAAGGAGACTCTTTATTTATGAATACTATATAAAATCATTCTTAATCTATCAACTGATAATTCTTGAGAGATTGTAGATTGATAATCACCACTTGTGCTGGCATTTCCATCATGAGAATAATTTTCAAATGTACTAAAACATACCTCCTAATAATTTTAGATAGGAAGGTTATCCATATTCTTGGTGGAAATTTGAGCCACCTTCTAACTACTTTCCAAGCCTGATGTGTCTTCATTGTCAACAAGGTATGGATAACTAGATAACTCATCCTTTTTATATAAGAGGGAATCATTCTTCAAATTTCTCTTATCTTTCTTTTTTCAGTTCATCATAGTATTGGTAGACATGACCTTATGTTCAGAGATAACTAAATATTACCCAAAACTATATTTCATTATTGACTCAGGAAAGAAACTCAAGTCTTCAAAAGAGAATATCTTCACCATAAAGAATCCAATAAAGGTGAACCTACCCTATGATACCAATTGAGATGACTAGTTTGGGATATACCTAACACTGAGAGGGGGGTAAATCAGTATTGGGGATTTTTTTACCCAATTATAACTTTTTATCACTATACCTCTTGACCTATTAGGATCTTGATTATTTTATTCTACTTTCCATGTCATATGCAATAATATAAAGAAGTAAAAATATGAAGATGATATTTTTACAAGGTTCACTACTCAATAAGAGTATCTACATCATTTCCATGTATTGTGATGACCAATACATGGATTCTCTACTATAATGTGATAACTGTTATAGTTGTTTGACTAGGAAAACAATCCTCTAGTCAGTGTGAGTCCTTACACTTTAGAGGGGGAAGGTAAATAATCCTATCTTCTTGAACTGGTGATGAACTAGTCTAACGTACAGACTTTAACTAGTTAATTATATTGCCTATGGAGACAATCTTCTTCCTTCTTCAAAATGTTGGTTCTTCTCTAGATATTACTTAGTGCTCTTCATTTGGTTACTTGCAATGCATTAGGTAAGAAACTCTTTTCTTCTTCTCCTTTTTTCTTTAGTGAAAAACCACCTACACTAAAACTTCTTCTTATTTCTTCTTCTTTAGTGCTACAACTTAATTCAATATAACTTTTTCTTCTTATTATATAGAATCACAAACACCTATGTGATTATTAAAACACTTAAGATCATATTACTTGGTATCATATAAATAAAAGTCTTTAGTTGGGAAAACTCACCTTCCTTCTCCATCTTCTTCAATTCTCTTATTCTTGGTGCAATTAATTTTTTTTCAACTGAATTGCGCCATTTTTACGTATGCATGCAAGAATGCATAATATTTTCACATTTAATTCTTCCTTATTCTTTATTCTCAAGTACACACACAATGTCTTATTTATTTCATTCAATTTTATGTGTCAGGTATGTGTTTATGGATGTATTCTTTTCAAACCCAAATGGGCACAACCCTCTTGTTTAGCTTGTTCTTGCACACTCAAGTGTCTCAAACCTTTCATACGATTGAATGTGCATCATGCATGTATTCTCCACTTTCCTTTTCACAAACACACTACATCTATTTTTTTATGATGTTTGTGTTATCTTTTTCCTCATTGAGGGTGTTCAGTTCTTCCATGCACAGTGTATACAGTTCTTCCATGAAAAGGATTTGTAGATATTCTCCATATAACTAGGATGGTTATTGGCTCTCACAAAAGGGTTGTGTGGTTATACTAAGCATAGAGAGTGTAGGAAACCTTTGAGAACTATGATGGTTTGAGGTTCTTCTCTGCAAACATAGAATGGTTCTTCTCCAAGAACCCTTGATAGTTCGCGATTCATCCTCACAAACCCTGGAAAGTTCAAAAAACTTCTCTTCACAAACCTTGATGGTTCGTGGATCCTCCTCCTCACAATCCGAGAGTGATTCACAATTATATGATGGCCCTCTGTGAACTAAAATACTAGGGAGTATTTTTTTTCAAGAAAAATGATAGGTCTCAAAATATGGGATCAACAACTCCCTTTGGCTTGGGTGATTTTTGTTTTATAGGTATAGACCATATCTTTTTCACACATTAAAATTACATAGGACATGGTCTTCAAATATCTTCTTCGAGTGGATGAGATATTCAGATGTTTTATGATTTTCAAACCCATGTATTAGATATGCCATGAATTGTGGGTGTTTCCTTTCAAAGCTTGTGTCCTTCTCCTTGATCACATGCATGTATTCTAGATTACATGTATCTTGTTTTAAATCTACTATTGAATACATGTGGCCTTAGAAACTTTGTTTTCCTTATCCTTCTTCAAACATCACCATTTCATTTCATGCATGAAAATGCAATTACATGAATGATCTTGATTCGATCAAGTGACCATCATGATCCTCATATGATATCCATTGGTCATCCATAGTGATCGAGTCATCTTTATTATCTTCGACGAGTAAAAGCGGTGCCGACGTGTAGTGGCGTGAGAAAGATGAAGATATGGTTAAACCAGAAACTGTGGGAGCATGGAATGGATCAAGTTCAAATACATATAGTGCATGATGGATGAGTTTCCATGATCATATCTGTATGAGATAGGTGGTCACAATTTCACATGGGATAAAATGAATGGATATGATTTCTTCTCACTTAAAATTTTCACCCCACATTAAAACGAAGACGCGAGGAAGCCACTATTTATCAATCAACTCTCTCCTCCAATGTTCATAATACTCCTTCCCCCTCCACAGTACCTCCCTAAACCATGTTATCCATAGGAGTGCACTGCGTTGACCCTATTCATGGGCTATCCCACGTGCGCTCTTACATTCCTACACACGTCCTTGAATTTGGGTGTGTGTATGCCCAAACCATGCAACCTTTAGGCTGCCCAGGGCTGGTTCCCTCATCATGGTTAACCTTGAGTCCCACATATGCTGGGGTCAACCTAGCATAGTCTTGATTGAGGTTGGCCCAATTTTTTAAAGTAATCCTCGTAATTGAAAAATTCATGGCCAATTTATTGTTTAAACCCATGCATGGCCACCTCTCTTCAAATGATAATCCCATGCATACTGAATTATCTTTTACTCTTCTTCATTTTCTTTTTGGAATATGAATCCCAAAGCACTTAAATCATCCTCAAGTAGATGATAATTCGTTATTGTAAACATTTTGTCACCTTTGACACAATTTCTTTGAACATAGGATTAGTGAAATGGTCTTCTGGTTTTACAATATCCATTAAATTTGGAGTTCCTTCTTCATTTTGACCAAAATTGATAGCTATTGACAATAGATACAATCTTCATACACAAAGTGGTCCCAATAGTATTGATCCCCTGTATATCATAAATTATCTATTGGTTTTCACATACCAAACATGTGAATTCATTTATCATGTATTCTCTTCACACATGGTAATAATGTAAATTAAAACAGATCCTTATTGAAAACATGCATGTTTCCATATTCCAATGTTTGTTGGATATATTAATTACATAAGAAAATGTTTTAAACTTCATATATGATAGCATAAACCACTTGTAAATATGTCCTTAATTAGTTACAGGCTAATCATTACCATAACATTTACTTATTAATATCTAAAATATCTTCTTCCAAAAAACATTATATTAACATAAGGAACATATTATGGGTTATATTTACCTTAATCATGTGTTTTACTTCAAGTTTATGTTTTTGGACAAGACTGAAAAGCATAGTGTGAGAAACACTTATCATATAAGAAAACAACATAATCATGAAAAATTACTTATAGGAAGCCTAAATAATGAAACCTACTTTTAAATCTATAGAAATGTAGTCCCATCCTTAGATACATACCTTGATATATCCTTATAAATTTTCCTAGGGATCTTCACTAATGTTTTCTCATACTAGTTTCCAAATATTGACTAAAAATTTCATTTGATACCAACTATAAAGAACTAGGCTTAACATAAATGGATGTTACATCATTTTAGATGAATATTCATCACATTATAAAAATACATGACTGAGGACCATAATAGTTTAGTTTATTGGGAAATATGGAACAAAATATTCTAAATCGTTTTAAGGTCTTCAATGTTTTCTGAAAAGATCTCCCCCTTGAGTAATTATATTTAAAACATATCTTCAAAACTCGGGGAAGGAAAAATAAAAAACAGGTGGTCTCAGATACTCAGTAACGGTAAAAAAAATAGATACATAAGAATAACATGATAATAAGGGTATGAGAACATGAAAATAACATTTAAAGATCATACCTTGCATTTCAAAGATCATATACACTGGTCATGACATAAATATTTTTAGTTCATAAGACGTGAATCATAAAGGAATCAAGATCATAATCCAGGAGACGATAACATAGGAATAAGACATAGAATTTAAGGCAGAAAAATAAACATATAAATTTATTTCCATAGTAGTAAATGAATCACTTCCATGGACATATTAGTGGTATGGGTTTACTCCCCATAAATTTTTTTTAGTCAATGTTCACTCCCATGACCATCTTAATAGTCATGGTTTACTCGCAAGACCATATTTGAAGAAAAAGTCCTTTTCTAAACCAATTTCACTCCCCATTATAACCATGTGTATATCGTGATATATAAATCTTTACCCAATGAATTGGAGGGAGATATAGGGCCCACTGATCTCATAATGAAATTATATATAATTATGACACAGTATCATAAGAAATCATATCACGACCCATGAAATGAAATGGGTATCATAAACATGTAATCATATCACAATTTATGGAAAAGGGATAGGTTTCATAATCATTTCATAAAATAATAACCCATGAAAATAAGAGTGTTACATAAATATATAACCCATGAAAGGGAAACAGGTTTCATAAACATGTAACCCATGAAAGAGAAATCAGTTTTATAAACAAATAACCTGTGAAAGAGAGACAAGCTTCACACGCATAATGTTTTCAAAACATGAAACATTTAGATAAATAATATAAATAGAACCTTTAGATAATTTTCTATAAAGGAACGATTAACATCAAAATATTTCATATTATATGGAAAAAAATGAAATATTTTTTAAAAAAAATTATTGAGGAGAATATTTTTTCTTCTTTTAAAAAGACTTTTAAAACATAAAACCTTCTGAAAACCATTTTCATTGAAAATAATTTGAAAAATTATAAAGAAGTCCTAAAATAATTTTGAGAACATTTTTACTTGAAAAATTATAAAATAAGCTCAAAAATATTTTGTAAACTATTTTCCTTAAAAACATATACAACAATCTAAAAAATATTTTGAAAATCATTTTCCTTGAAAACTTATAAAATAAGTTTGAAAATATTTTAGAAAATTTTCTTTAAAAATACCTTGACACTTATAAATAAATATTTAAAATGTTTCAAAAACATTTTTAATTTAAAATACATTGAAAACATATAAAATAATATTTGAAATCTTTTTTTTGGAAATATCCTATTGAAAACATATAAAAGAATCTTTTAAAATCAATTAAAACACTTTTTAAACATAAAACAAGTTTTGAAAGTATTTTTCTTAAACAATCTCTTTAAAATAAATAAATTCATATATTATTAGTAAAATAGTTTTATTTTTAAAAATAACCCGGTATACTTATATAGGATGCATCAAGAAAATGATGGTCATGATGACAGGTAAGTCCGTACATGCCAGACATTCCTTTTTCACCATAAAAGTTTAAAAAAGTTCCTTGATCAGAAAATAATAAGAATAAGAATATTAATTTTTTTTTTAAAATGTAATAAATTGGTAAAAATTTCCTTTAAACATCATAGGATAATATTGAAACATTTTTGAAATTTTTTTTAGAAAACACAATTTTGAAAGAAAACAAATTTCTGACCAAAAGGAGAAATAAAGTCTGATTTTCATAAAGACATTCTCTTAAAAATATTAAGTAAAAAATAGTGTAAAAATGGTACCATTACTTATATATAACACGAAAAACCATATGTTAATAAATTTACTGATATTTATTGAGATTTGTATAATAATATTTCATCAAATTAAGGATAGTAATAAACAATATAGATAAGCGATGAGATTGTAGGAATAAACCGTTACCACTATAGTAACTTTGAATCATAATAAATTGAAAGAATAAAATTAAATTAAGATTAAAATATCTTGAAAATAATTATATTCATAATATAACTTTTCAAAGTAAGTATATACACATTATAGAAAAATATAGGTTCATAACAAGATAAGTTTCTCAAAGAAGACAAATTAAGAAAACATTACTTTACCAATTTGGTAACTTTTGAAACATAAACACCATGAAATAAATATAATAAAATGGATATTTAAATACAAATAAATTTAAGTATAAGAATTATATAATTAAACTCTAGGAATTATACACATCACATATAAAAAATAGAATGTGAACATGGCTTGTGACTCTTGGAAAATAAAAGTGGGACAAAAAACTCCTTACTGCATGAGTGACTTTTGAACCATGATCCGAATGAAAGTATAACATAAAATAAATCTTTAAATATAACTAAATATATTAAATTAATTATATAAAATTTCATAGGGTATTATATACACCAAATAAAAGAATCTAGTGATGAATATGTCATGTATCTCACGAAAATAAAAAGTGAGATGAAATTGCCTTATCTTGAATTTCTTCATACATCTTAAAACCTCCTATATAATTAATATAAGTTTATTCAAAAAACCAAAGAAATATATTATTATATATAATATAATATATTATTTAGTTATGAATTTATATTACCCATTTAATAACAACCCCATGTTAATGTTGCGTTTTGGGTAATATCAGCTTTGTTTTTCGCATATGTTTTGGTTTTTTATTCTTGATCCTATTACATAGATATCGATTTATTTTTTTATGGAATTTAAAAAATGATAAAAATATAATATATATTCGTTATATATTTATATATAATAATCTATAAAATATATAAATATGAAATAGAATACACCGTTCATGGAGACAATGGGTCATACGTATGCATGAACAAAATTTCGGTATTATTATCATATTAAAAGAAAGAATGTAAATGAAATATAGTTATATATATATATAATAATTATAGTAGAATTATTATGTCATATGTATAATATAATTTTACTAAAATCGTCTTCAATATATTCCATGTAAAGTGTGAAGGAATCACATCACTTTGAGGAGGCAGTAGTCCACACTTCCACAAACAAAGTTATCGTATTTTAAAAAATGGAAATCATGAAGGTATGTGTTATATGATAATTAAATAAGAATAAATACATCATCAATATCATATATATCATATAAAAATTTATTTTAAATCATAATTCCCCACCATGATAGGTGGTAAAATAAAAATGAACAACATTATTTCATGAGGTGGTAGTTCACTCTACACAAGAAAGGTAAGTTCGTTACCCATTAGATGGAAGTGTGTGTTATTGTAGGTTGAAATCTAAGATAAAAGCATAGAAGTATATTTAGGATACTTATTTTATTATATAATCATGGAATAAGAATATTTTTTGGTGGTGGATAATGAAAATAATACAAAGGATCTTGATGAAGGATGTTTCCACTTCTTCAGGTAACTCCTTTTGGGTTGCACAAATGGGACTCCTTGGATTTATTTATTCCAAAATTAAGGATTATATGTTTATAGAAGGGACATTGGTATATTATTTGAGTATATTTTTGGTAAGGAAAATTGATTTAGATGTGTGAATAAGTGGGAGGGGTTAGTGCCTTTTTATAGTGGAGGAGGAGTGACATTATTGTAAATTTTTGTAAATGGAATTCCATCCATGTTTTTACATTGAAAATTGGATCCAATAATTTTCAAAATTAGACCCAATGGAGGATATGGTCAAAATATGGCTATAAAATGGATTTTATAAATGTTTATAGGTCATTTACCCCTTATGTTTTGGATTTAGTCCTTTTTAAGCTATTTTTCTCTCAATCATTGTAATTAATTTTAATCAATTTCACTAATATTTTTGGTAAAAACAAAGTTGACATCTATTGGTGCCAAAATATGCGAAGAGGAAAAGAAAATGACAAGAGGAAACTAACTCCATTGAGGCCGCCTCACGAAGCCTGTTTGTGGAGCTCTGCTGCACCGTGATCGGTGCAAAGCTGCCTCCTTTGTGAAGCTAATGTAAAGCAGAGGTGGGAGGCTCTGTGATATGAAAGATATTTGAGAAGATGCCACAAAGAAAAGATGTGGGAGGCTCCATTATATGAAATATGTTTGTGAAGATACCGTGAAGTAAAGAGGTGGGAGGCTCTGCGATATGAAAGACTTTTACTAAGACACAATGAAGAAAAGTGGCAGGAGGATCCGTGATATGAAAGAAATTTTTGAAGTTGTCATGAAGCAAAAGGCGGGGGGATACACAATACGAAATACATTTACGAATCCACTGCAAATAAAAGAGGCGAGAGGATCCATGGTTACGACAAAGTTCCACGTGGATTCATGTCATGTATTCCCTACTTCGCGCCGCCTCTTTCCTATAAATACCGAGATTCCCCCAAGCTCAAAGGATGGATATCACAACCTTTAACCTTCTCAAATCTCAAATCGCAAAGCACTTTATGTTCTTCAAAAATGATCTCTTCAACGTACTTTAGCATCATGAAGTTCCTTTTCATTAGCTTAAACACAACCCCTCTTCAAGCAAGGATGCCCTTCATGAAGCCCATAGGCCTTCAAAAATGAAGGAGATCCCTAATGGGACTCAGGTCTTCACAAAGCACTTGTTCTTTGTGAAGTACCTTTCATGAACATGTGAACCACATACTAAAGAAGGGCCATTGTGCTTTGAAAGTCACAATGATTCACATTGTTATTCTTTGCAAGGCACCCATTCTTTGAAAATCTCCACTTCATGAGAGCCTTTATTATTTTTGAAGCACCCTCTATGTGCACCTATTCCCTATTCATTGTCTAGGCCACCCCACTCTGTGAAGCAGACCCCTTCGCGAAGCCCCTCCACTACATGGAGCACCAGTGCTTCACGAGACCTCTTCAGGTGAACTCCCTTGCTCTACACAACTTTTTCCCGTATGACCCTCTAGGTTCATACAAAGTGATTTCAATGCCCCTTGGGTGGTGCTTCACTCTGAGTTGCTTAGCCTCACGCTTCTTCATACAGGCATGCTAATAGCTATTGCTTCTTCGCATAGCCACACTAACGTGGAAACCTCAGTGGATCACTCCACACCACACCTTCACCATGGAATTGCTGATGTCTTCCCTTCCCCAAGGGTGGGTGGGTATCAATTATGTAATTCCATGGGGTGCAGAGTGAACCCACCTCGTCAGAGTTGCAAGATGTTAAACTGCCAAGGACCATCATTCTCAGTAGATGATGTTAAAATGTGGCCTCAACCCGTGCATCATACATGGGGTGCCCCATATTGGAAATTATCTACACATTCCCTTCTCCACGAGAGTGAGATCTTACTCACATGGAATGTGACCCCCTTTGATGGAGCGACGTCTGTCTGCAGGGAAAGGGAAACCACCATGGTTTAAGCGCCCAACCTTTCTTGCAGGAGGCAACACACATGATCCTCCTTTCATCTCCCATCCCTCTCCCTCTGAGCCTTGTCATCATAGGCCTCTATCCTGGAGTAAGTACCAATCTTCATATCCCTGGGCTGCTAACCATGCATAAGACCATGTTTCCTATTTGGGCCGCTAACCATGTAATCCCCATTCAACTTCCCGCAGATGCACCTTTCATGATGTGATCATCAGGTCTTTTATGCCTCTTGTTTCTCACATAGAGCATGACTCATGTGGGCTTAGAGTAAGCATCAATAATGAAATTCTCCCATGTACAACTTATATTGTAAGACACTAACTCTTCCAAACTATGTGGACTTTGATCCTTACCAAGGCAAGGTACGTAGGAAGCCTCCCTGAGGTTCAAGCCCAACACCTTCTGGTCCCTAACCCCTTGATTTCGGTTCAACAAACACTCCAGAACTACATTGACTTTGATCCTTTCCAAGGCAAGGTATGTAGAAATCCTACCTGAGGTTCAAGCCCAACACCTGCTGGTCCTGACCCCCTTCACGTCGGTTCACCAAACTCTCCCGAATGATAAGGAATTTGATCCTTGCCAAGGCAAGGTACATAGGAAGCCTACCTATGGTTTAAGACCAACACCTACTAGTCCTGATCCCCTTCACATCGGTTCACTAAACACTATCGAACTATATAGAATTTGATCCTTGCCAAGGAAAGGTACGTAGGAAGGATCCCTGTTGTTCAAGCCCAACACCCATCGGTCTAGAAAACTTCAGGTCGGTCCACCCTTATTCCACACGACATTAAACTGTATGCATGTTTTCATTCTGCAAGACATTAAACTGTACCCATTTGAACTAAGTGGGATTTGATCCTTTTCTCCTAGGCAAGGTATATAGAAAGGTTCCCTATATCCAACCTCAATCAATGATAATATATTGTGCACCCCAATAAATGGTAAGATGTTGTGATCCCCAATCGATGGTATGTTGTTGTACCCCATCCAGCGGTAATCCATTATACCCCATCATGCGGTAAGTCGTTGTAACCCATCAGTGATAAGCCGTTGTGTTCCCAATCGATGGTAATATTTTGTACCCAATCAGTAGTAAGACACTATGATCTGTAATCGATGGTAAACTATTATACACCCTAATCGACGGTAAGCTGTTGTGATCCCCAATAGACAGTAATCCATTGTGTCCCCTAATTTATGGTAATCTATTGTGATCCCCCAACTAGCGGTAAGTTGTTGTACCCCATCCCTGGTAAGCTATTGTGATCTGAAATCGACGGTAATCTGTTGTAGTCTTCTTTGTTGGGACCTATATCTCTACTCCTCCCCTCAAGAATTAGACCAACTCGGGCAACTAATCACACATAAGCCCCAACATCATCTTCAATTCACTGTCCTCTGCACACACCCTGATTCTATGCCCCCCATTATGAACTATGTGGACTTTGATCCTTTATAAGGAAGGGTACGTAGGAAGCCTCCCTGAGGTTCAAGCCCATCGACCATACCTCATATGGGTCTTTCCCTCAATCTTAGGTGTTTTGGGAATGTCATGCCCTAACCTGGAAGTTCCACTTCCTCTGGGTCCCATCCATACGGGTCACCTACTCAAGTGTCTCATCACCCCACTGAACTACGCAGACTTTGATTCCCTACCATGGGGATACGTAGGAAGTCTCTTCGAGGCTCAATCCCAACATCACTATCGCCCTCACATCAGCCCGATCTCACTCCCCATCCATTCTGAACAAACCATATCCATCCTAATTCTTACCCAGGCTTCCACATCCTAGTTAGATAATGTTACCCACTCTCTCGCTACTTCTAGTAGCAATCGGGTAACTAAACACATGTTAGCCCCAACATCAGCGATCCCTACAGGGGTTGTAACCATCTGATCCACTCTCAACAGGGTTATGATCTGTTTGATCCATCTTCTCCATAAGTTAAACTAGCAGCATAACCTGTGTTGAACATGGGAAGCTGAGGAAATCCTCATAGACATTCCTATGGCATATAATTCCCCACATTTGACGTGGGATGCCACAGGATTCCACGACCTTGAGAAGCCCTATCATAAGGGGAAGAAACCCAGGTGTTCTAGTGTTCTAGTGTCCAAACATTCCAGCAATGTCCAATGTGACTACTCCCTCGACCGAAGGTTGCTGACCTGACCAGACCCCTTGGAATGTCCTAACAAAAGAAGTGTAATTAACCGGCATCCATGAAGAGAAGACACTGGGAAGAGTTTCACGAACAATGTATTAAGTATATATGGGATACCTGGACTAGGTAAAGAGATATGAGGATGAATCCACAGAAGGAGAAACCAACATCCCATCATCTTATTTTAATCAAGGAGAAAACGTCCCTAAACAAGCGACAGATGCCACCCGCCTTTGGAAAGTGGGAATGCGGGGAAACAAGCTGCGCATCCTCCTCAACGAGCGGGATGCGCACCCTGAAGAAAGCATCAAAAACAGAAATGGTGAACCATATGTGAAGGGTTCATATCCTCAATGTTGAGATTAGTAGCGTTCGAGACATAAGGGGACTAGCATGTCACCAGATCCATGTATCTAGCACCTGGTCCTGCCAATAAAATAGTGGGCCTAGCGTGAAACTCACTAGAAATTGGGGCAGTTAAACATTGGACATCCCGGTCTACGACGTTGTCACTATGGATCCTTCTTAAAATCCATGGAAGACAGAATGTCACTAGGGCACTAGACGTCGATTTCCTTCTTTCAGCACTAATGGTTTAATCTCCCTGCCTACTAGGACCCAAGTTTCCATATCAGGAAATTGATCACCACCCACCAAACGATGCAGAAGCAGGGGAAATGTCAGTGGGAAAATCTCACATGGCCTTATTTCCCCCATGGATGCCTCCACATCCACAATTTATAGGTTCCCATGTTCCATATCCCCTTTTTAAATTGTTCAAAGAAGGGTGATAAATGATCTCGTTCGACGGTACGAGGAGGATGGGATTATCCCAACTTGAGATATAGACCGTTAAGACTTAGAGGCCTTTGTGCCTCATCACCACCACTAACCCCAAGGTCCGCATAGGGATCCACTTCTCCCCACTTTTATGCACAACCGTTTTGGGAGCCTCTCCCCAGAACGCTTCGATGACTCCCTCCCCTATGTCGATGAGGTGAGGGATGTCCGGGCTAGCCCGGTCGGGATCCCATTCTAGGGTCTCCTAAAAAGGGATCCCACTAGGCTGTGCTAGCGCCACCACATATCCCCATGGGCTGAGGAATAGGTGATCCATGCACCTACACCACTTGCCTTAGTCCGGTTAACTCGATGTCAGCATCGGGCGCAGGCTGAGGAGGACACCCGCCGAGGGGTGTCAACGTCAATGACTACTGTAGCCCATGCCACTGCTAATGTATACCATCAGTAACCTATCTATGTTGAGAAAGGGAACTCGTATACTCGACCCAGATTGGGGCACCAACCACCCCATAGGTATGGTGGGTCAACTCTCCTGGTCGCTGATGCAGGTAGCACCCGTCGCGGGCCAACCCCTGGCAATGACACCCTCTATGGAGGTCCTCCCCGTACCATCTCCAATGAGAGATAAAGTACATACTGCTCCCAAGCTCAACATGTAGGTCCTCCCCATGCTAGATTCAATTCAAACTAGGGCCCTCCCAGCTATATTAACTCTCAGTACAAAAGTCTCCTTCACACCCATGACCTGAGGTATGGAGTTTTTCCTCCTGTCGCAGGTTACAAGTGTGAAGATGCTACGCATCCGGTCAACCGTCAGCATGGGGGCCTCCCTCATGTCCTTACAGAAGCCGATGAAGGTCCTCCTCATCCCAGCAACCAGAGAAGCAAAGGTTTTCATCACTTCATAAACACCCAACACAGAGGTCCTACCCTTGTTCTGCTCAACTAGTATGAGGACCCTCCTCACACTAACATTGCCAATGTAAATAAGCATGGAGGCCCTATCCATGCTCCTACTAGCTCCAGCGGAGGTCCTACCCGCTCCATCACTTCCCAAGGAGATTACCTCCGTGTGTCAGCTAGTGGACGCAGATGTCCTCCCCATGTTCCCTTTGACAGTTTTCTAGGTGCTCCTCACACCCCAACTCACCCAAGTGGAAGTCCTCTCCGCCCTAGCACCAGTTCAGCCGAAGGTCCTCCTCGAGCCAAAAATATACCCTATCCCAAAGAGCCATCCCGAGGTAGGAGGGTGGGATGCTGCCGCCATAAAAAGAATTTCAAGAAGATTCATATTAAGATCAAACCTATTTTCATCCCAAATTCTAAGGCAGAATACGACTCAGTAATGGAACCATCACCCCGATCCTCTATGTCAAGGGCCAGGGCAGGAATGAGTCGCATCAGCCTCATCCTTTCAGAATGAAAGGTCCATCAGATTCCTGCCTCCCTTTAAAGATACATCCAGGAGGATGAAGATTTGGAATTCCCCATGGTTTGGCCGTGAAATCTCCACCATCATCGCCAGGAGCACTCTTTACCTCAACCAGAGATCATGGAGAGTTATTCTGGGGACCGATGGTGGACAAGAAACAGTATGGTCCACCGCTAGTAACCGTAGTCCCTACGTCAAAAATAATATTTGACATCCCATCTTATCATGATGTGGTGGCTAAGTCACTGCACTATTCAGAGGATAGCCCGAGATGCGGCGGCTTGTCAGCCCGCTCACCGTATTCTCCACTGGCCAGCCTACTATCTCAGTGGTTTGCTTCTGTACCACTATCGGTTCCCCAGCTGCCTCCAGTTGATGAGTGGGAAAACCAAGGGCCAGACTTTGAGTCTGAGTTGAGGAGCTTGTGGGACATTCTTGCGGTAGATCATTTCCCAGAGTTGTTTTGGCCAGTCGCAGAGCCGAACATCAGTGAACCAGAATCGCTAACCCAGGAGGAGGTTGGATTCTTTTTCCAGACCCTATGGGTGACACATTTTTGTCTTTATCATCAGCAGGTGGATTACCCCAAGAGTCAGTAACACTTCAAATACGTTGGTCAATAGTGCTGTTTGGTTGATTTGGATGCATTCCCTGTGGCCCAACACCCTGAGTCACTAGGCTTCCATAAGACCCTTAAACAACAATGCGTTCAGATCTTTAAAGTACTCTACAAGATTATCAAGGAGGCTTCTCCCCACATGCAGATTCATGGTTGGGGGTAGTACGTGACCCTCCATTGCAGTTCAATCTTTCACAAGTCTAACTTTCCAGGTGATATCGAGGATATGCCTCCAGGTAGAGTCATTATTAACATGGCCGATTTATCAGAGGAAGAGATGGAGACATAGCTGCTTGGAGAAAACTTACCCCCGGGGGTGTTCCACAACTATTAGATTCTTCAGTAAGGGTTACTCACCAACAGAGAAACCCATTGGGTATTCTCGTGCCCACTGAGGCATTGGTCCTCATTCGGAATCTCAATAAGGGTAAGGATCACCTCGAAGCTGAAAAACACTCCAACCCATCTGGCTCAGTACAAAATATAGAGGATGATCTTGAAAAAACTGTATTGTGTCAGCATCTCGCAGATCAAAATAAGATGGTCAATGACCTCCTTGTTGAACATGCCACAGAGCGATGACCGTACTATGGTGATCCTCAGTTGGGGTAGTATGGGCAGACACAACTCCCCCTAGTGAATTTACTCTAGATGACCTTGACCATCCTGCCCACACAGACAGGATAGAGGTCAGAATTTATGGTAAGAGGGAACAATATGTATTTCCAAATCCACCTCAGCGGTGTGATAATCCTCAGGACCCAGCTCAAGTTCCCCCAGCCGCTTCACAGGTCATCTCACTAGCCACTCCATGAGACGTCATACCTGCTTATCATGTTGAAGGACCTGCCAATGCACTTGTGGTCAGGGATCCTCTTCAAGATATGAACCCTCACCTAGACGATCTGATGATGGAAATCATTGATCACCTTGACGTGTTGGAAACACGATAGGTGTCCATCCCACCTGATGATAATCCATATCCAGCATTGATTGACGATATGAAATCACCCCCAGGATTCGGAAATCCCACATTCTCCCCTTTTAACAAGAAGAGTTATCCACTATAGCATTTTGACCACTTCATCTCAAGATGCGAACCCATTCTAGGAACTCCAGTATAGCAAGAAGACACAAAACTCTGATGCTTTTTATAGACATTGGAACGACCTGTGTTTGTCTGGTACAACCAGCTACCCATAAGGTTAGTCTCTAGCTGGGAAGACCTCTATAGATAGCTTCTCTACCAGTTTAGCTCTACCACCAAGAAGACAAGTATTGCAGACCTCTTCAAGTGTAAGAAGAGGTCCGACAAGCGTGTCACAGACTTTTTCGCCTGGTGGAATGGTCTCACCTACTCCTTGGATATGTCGCTGACTCAATAATAACTACTGACAATGTGTGTGGGGAATGTCAAGACCAATCTGGTCCCCTCTCTCATTACCCATAATTACCTTGGGGGATTCCGAGACTTCTATGATAAAGACCAGTTCCTAGAGGAAGCCTTGTAGCAGGCCAAGCGGGTATAATCGTTGCCTCCTGCAATTCCTGCAAGAAGGGATGCTAAGTCTGATCCCACCATGGTGGTGAAGATAGAGGCCCCTAGGAAACTAGAGTTATTACCTGTAGATCCAGCTCCATAGCCTCGCAGAGTCCCTCCACCTTAGGAACAACCTCTATCCCAATAGCGCTCACCTCAGAATCGGCAGGCACCCTCGCGTAATGTGCCGCCACCACCCAAGAAAGATAAATAGGTCCCACATCTTCAATAGTGCCAGGATCCTAGAGACCCATTCCCATATAGGAGAAACTAGACCTACTAATTCAACAAGGCTCAGGTCCTCGTTTATTTTCGAAGTGCCTTGGAAGAGGTACTTGTATGGTTCCCCGAATATAGGAGACCCGAAGAGGCAGACCTCACTGATCACCCCAACTACTGCCCCTATCACTAGATCATGGGGAACACCCTCAAACAGTGTTATGTGTTTAAATATTGGATTTAAGACCAGGTTGATAACAACATAGTCATGTTAGGCACAGCTCCGGCACATGTGACATGTGTTTTTGTGAAGCTAGACAGCGACAGTAACAACAAAGGTGAGTGGCATTAAGTTTCTAACCATAGGTCCCATAAGTATGATGACTGGATGGATCATAAGGCAGTCATCCATGCCCATGGTATAATCTGTGCATGTATGAATCGACCTGAGCCTTCAAAAGAAGTTGCACCATCTGTAGCCTGTAATTATGTGTCAATGGCTCAACCTTCATCTTCCAAGAAGAGCAGGCATCCACGATGCAAGGGAAAAAAATTCCCCCACCAACTCCATCATCATCCTATACTCTCGGTGACTTAATGCCCCTATAGATGGTGATTCCCACCAGAATCCATCCAGTGGTGGAGGATTCTTCAAGTGACAGTCAAGGGTATGATTCGGTTAACACCATGGAGCTATTAAACCCCTACATGATTCCCTATGATGAGGAGCGCCAGACGTATCTTCCCAACATCCCCAACCATCACTAACATCGATGGAGTCGTGACTATATGGGTCGTCAGAGTGTCTCATTCAGTACTTCCAGCCAGACTCAGCACAAAGCCCAGCACGTGCAACCTTCTCATATGGTGTCATCAAGTCCGTCTTCACTGCCGTTTGTGATATTGAATCAGGAATATCCAACCTGATCACACCATGATCAGCCATGATATGTTACAAACTGATCTCAGTCATCTGTCCCTCATCGAGTAGTCACTCCACAGGTTTCAACTAGTGGACAGCGGGACATTCCTTGCACCAGTCAGCCGTCGGTCCAGCCGGAAGGCCCCGCCATTCCTCCTACCATAGAGTGACCACCTGTAAGTAGAAGTTTATGCTTGGCACAGAAGTATGATGTTCTTAAGCATCTGGATAACATTCCTATGAGGCTTTCTATCCTTGAGGCCCTTCTCCTGCCACTGGATATGCGTGAAGCCCTCATCGAGGCTTTATGAATCCCCCTTTAGTTTGTGACGATGGTAACGACTACGGAATACTTCCATATTGAGGCAATTGAGAATGATGAATTCTAGGACATTATCTCGTTTTCTAGAGAAGATGAAGGCTCTCCCTTATAGGGGAACATCCACCTACTGTACTTCCCCGACCATTTTAAAGGCGTGGAGGTTTGTCGCTGCCTTGTTGATATAGGATCTAGGATTAACCTAATCCCGACCCAGACCCTCTGAAATATGGGGCTATTTGAGGATGACCTAAGTCCCTCTAACCTAAAAATACAAGGTTATGATAGGATAGAACAGATGATGGTCAGTAAGATCTGCCTAAAGACCAAGTTCGGTGGGCTGGTTGCCCGCACTGAGTTCATGGTTGTCTCGTGGGACACTATATACAATGCGTTAATGGGTAGGCCATGGATTCACCTGCATGTGGAAGTACCTTCATCATATCATCAGTTCCTTAAGTACTCCCTTAATGGTCGAGTGGGCGTACTCCAAGGTGACGTGTCTCCCTTTGCCTCTTGTGAAGCCCGCTATCTGGATGCCAACTATTATTAGAGAAAGGATAGAAAAATTTAGGCTAATGAGGCTAAACATGATACAACTATAACAGACTTGTGGAAAAATCTGGATGATGTTTACATCTTTCTAATCCACTGATTGGAGGTTACGACACCAGATATGGGGAAATTTTTTTTGTTTCTGGAATGAGGGGAAAGCACATTACCAAGTCTAAGAACCGCCAGAAGATCACTTCGTATTCCTACACAAATCAGGCTTGGGTGATCCTAGAGCCCCCGACGCACATAATATATTGGTATGTACATCCCATAGAAATAGAAATACGACATACTTATTTATTTTAATGGGCTGGGATAAACTAGATCAAGCCAACTTGTCACTATTGCTTCGGTATCCTCAAGCGAGGCCCATTGGGCCGAAGACCAGATAGGATCGGGTCAACAAATTTCATTGTTATGGTTTTGACAACACATGATTCTCCTGATGAAGTGTCCACCACCACTCAGGCTAGAACCAACCTCCCATCGGGATCTGTTAACTTAGAGGAAACTCCTCCCGTCAAGGACCCCTCCTCCATAAGTGAAGAAGAGAGTTTAGAGGATGCTCCTCCTGATTTCTAAGAGGGTATCTCCACCATGGTCGACGAATTGGTACAGGTGAAACTTGGTAGAGAGACGGATCAAAAACCCACATTGATCAGTGACTCTATGCCTATCGAAGAGAAACAACTGTTGCACCCATGACACTCCCGAAAACGGACCAGAACCCCGTAGTACCCACTCACTAGGGATGAACTCAACTGGGCCACTAACTGGGTCGGGTTCAAGCACTGTCCCCCTTCCAGCAGGGGATTTAATCTTGCTTCCATCAAGAATCTAACCCGAGGATGACTGGCATAATAGCCACTGAGGAGCTTACTCGACTACCACTAAGACAATGGCCTAGTGGTACTCGTGACACTCTCGGTTGGCTCTTAATCCTGAGGTCTCCGATTAGAATTGCAGGGGAGGTGTATGAAATCCCAGTAGGGCCCGAGGACAGTACTTTTCACCGGCCTAAAGAGTGGCCCAGATGAGCCCCATACCTGAGTTAGGGGCTGGGGGTGCACGGCCCATGACCGAGTTAGTGGAACACAGTCCGCTAAAAAGGTGCCTTTTTGTTGGACCTGTGACGCTCCCAACAACGGACCAAAACCCCACAGAGCCCACTCACTGGGGATGCACTCAACTGGGCCACTAACTGTAACTCCCCGACCCCAGTTACCCAGATTCGGTTCATTATTACATAACATTGGCATGATCAGAAAAGATCAAGTCTCTAAAGACCGATTAGTTTAGTAGCCTTGGAATCACTAGATACATTCATAAAGTTTACATTACATTATAAAGTGAAAAACTACAACAACATCTTGTCTCAATAGACCACACTCCCTCATACTATCCCTGCATGTCATTCATAAAATACTTATTCACATCCTGGGAAAAATAAAACATAGAAACTGGTGAGCTCAGATGCCCACTAAGGATAACAATATAGAGAAAAATTTCATAAATAAGCATAAACATTTAAGGCAATGCATAACTAAAAAAAATCCTTTTAAACTTGAACTTCAGCATAATATGGAAGAAATAAAATGAAATAATTCCATTTACTTATTCACATGGATATTTTACTAATCGAATAATCACATGCAATATCAATAACCACTTTCATAATGATGGAATGCATAATACCAGACTATCATAACCACATAGTCAAAGCCTTGTGCCAAGACTACAAATAATATTTTTTTAGGGACTTGTACCAAGACATTATTTTGTCTCATGAGACCTACCGATGCATCGAGGAGCTATAGCAGGCTCCACCCGTCACTTATTAAGTCCAATGCATTCCTCATATGAATAGGTTTAAATATAACATAAACATGCATATAAAAACTAGCATACGAAATGTCAATAATTTATCCATAAACCATGAATGGTATAAAAATAACACATCCACAGTAAAACATATCACAAAACCTTCAATACAATATGGAAGTTTTGTATCATAAGAAAGAAACATCAAATAAGCTTAAAGTCCATCAAAGGATGTTGACATAGATGAAATCAAAACTATTTGAGAAAAATATCTCTTTTTTGAAATCATTTAAAAGTCAAATAATTATAAAAGAAAAAATTTACCTTGAAAATATTCTTATAATATTATAAGGTAATCTTCGACAATTTTATAACAGCAGAAAATAACCGCACCCACCGTATAATTTAAAAAAGACATTTTTACCATAATTTTGTCGAAAAGGTTTAAAAGGACCTTATTTGGAAAACGACAGAAAGATTCCTTTATAGACATCTTATAAAAAGTAAAACAAGGGTATAAATGACTTTAAACCATAGTTTATAAAATAGTAACAATGATTTGAAATACATTTTTATGAAACATGGCTGTGGATGATAAAGAGGTCCCAATAGATAATTACATATAAACAACCTCGGATAATGTGAAATAAAACCTTACCTTGTACTTCTCCTTGGTAGAGGGTAGGTTAACCTCCTATATAATTATGAAATAATTTTTATTAAACTATACAAGAATCATATACATTAATATGATATCATATATGATCTTTTAACATTTCTTTTTTAATAATATCTTAGTATTATCATCGTTTCGGGTGTTAACTTACTTGTTTTCTTTTATATATTTTGTTACATAAGCCATGTTTTCTATGGATAGGTTGTATCTTATTCATATCCAGAATGATAGCAAGTCCTTAAAAATTAATTTTAATCATCAAATGATAATCAGTCTTGAATGGGTACGATGGGGAATGAATCTTATCGCGTTGGTGGCGACGATAGTCCGTACGTACGCACGAGCGACAATATCATTATTTTTATATTAAAATCGTATATAATTGGATTTTATATCATATATAAAGAATCATTATAATGTTATATTTATTATTTACTTAAATTACACATCATTATCATACTTATCCAAGTAATAATGTTTTGAATAACAATTACACCACGACGTGGAGACGGTAAGCCTTACATACACACGTATGGTGACATGTCACTCAAAGGATGGATAGAATAATGAATATGGTTGTACCATATTTATAATAACATCACAGTATATATAAGATACTGGATTTATTATTTTAGAATGTAAATAACAAATAAAGAAGAAGTGGAAGAAGAAATGAACTTGAAAGAGGGTGGTGAAAACATTACCTCTTCTTCGGGTTCTTCCTTTTGATTTGATCAAAAGGGATCTTTAGGTGGCTTTCTGATCAAACTAATGACTCTAGGTTTAAGTGAGAAAAGTTGAGAGAATATTTGGGCAGGTGTTGGCTGAGCCAAAATGTTTTTAATGTATGAATGTGAGAGAAGGAGGAGTGCCCTTTTATAATAGGGGTGATGGGCACCATAGGAAAAAATTAAAATATTATTTTATAATAAATTCATATTTGGTTTATAATGGATCCAAAGAGAATATTTTTAGGATAAGGTGTGTATGGGTCTAAATACTTTTAACCAATATATTTTAGCCAGGTTTGGGTCACTATATTAACCTTATCATTTAAATTTAACTCTTAGTTAAATATTTTGACATTTACCATGTCTCTTTGTATTTTTATATTATATGGTTAATAAACATACTATAACAAGCCAAGAGAACCCCAAGTGGTTAATTATTAATATATATAACTATATCTAAGTCATTTGGTCGAACCTTATATTTTTAGGAATAGAATATCAGTTAATAATATAATATTTGTTTTAAAAACTCTTTTATGTCAATTTCGACACTATTTGGTATTTTGTTTTTGATAGATTTATAACAGCATTATTACTTCGAAAACAATTCATCTAACCAACCCTAATATGTTATATTAACATATAAAATTATTGTAATTCATAAAAAGTCTCATATTACAGTTATTTTTCAATTTATAATATCAATTATTTTAATATTTCATTAATTAAGTAATTACTGCATCACCATTGTGTCATAAATAAATTAAATTATTTAATGTCTAAAAATTATAAATAAAATACCATTATGTAGGAAATCGTTTTATCTTTATAATAATTTTTTATAATCGAATTTATCTTATGTATAATCCTATATTAAAAATGATTTAGTTATTTAACTTTGATTTTCTCTTTTTTAACTCTTCTTTGAATTAAATAATAATAAATGTCCTAATCTTGTCCATGTGGACCAAAGAGGTTCATTTTTTATTCCTAAGGTTGTTTTTGGTCGAATTATACTTATCCAATATAATTAGGACATGTGTTAGGGTAATAATATTATCATTTTACCCTTAATTACCCTATTTACTTTTAACCGTGGTAAATAAAAGTAAAAAGTTACTATTCACCAAAAAATATTTTTATCTTATTGAACCACATTTTACTCCTTGATATTAACCGTGTCTCTCGGATTTTCAAAATTCCACTCACAGAAGCGGTAAAATTAACTTCTATGTGAATTTGCAAATTGTCCTAGGAGATGGGTAAAAGACGGTGAAAAGTTCAATAAAATTTATATATATATAAAATTATTATAAACTGACTAAAATGGATTACATTAAACTTTTATATGTATTATGTATCTATTTTGACCTAAAATAAATAAAATAAAAAATTATTTAAATAAAAAATTTGGTTTTAAACTATAACTCAGTGTTTTTTCACTATTCATCAAAAATTGAACATTTTCAGAAAATTACCAAAAATTCACCCTAGGCTAATTTCAATATTCCGAATCTAAAAATGAAGACCATTTTGAAAGATAAAATTTATAAAATTTAAAAAAGTGGGTATTACTATTCATAACGGCTAGTTTGATTGGTTGTGGTGTGTGTTAGAACTCGAAGTTGCGTACAATGCCAGCTATTGCATTATTCGAAGGGAAGCATACCATGGATGCTTGGGGTGTTACATTATCCCCTCCAAATAATTTCATCCTTGAAATTTTTATAATATTACTGCATAAAATACTCGGGTGGTTCTTCATCATAAGTTCCTCTGGTTTCCACATTTTCTCTTCCATCTTATGGTTTCTCCATAGAACTTTTACCAGATGAGTCGTCAAGTTTCTCAGCACTTGTTCTCTGGTATCAAGAATCCTGATGGGCTCTTCGCAATAAGACAGACCAAGTTCCAGTTCTACTTCCTCATAAGTGAGTACATGCATTGGGTCGGGCATGTATTTTCTCAACAGTGATACGTGGAACACATCGTGAACTTTGGAGAGACTTGGCATCATTTCCAAATGGTAAGCTATAACCCCAATTTGTTCTAGAATTTCAAAAGGTCCTATGTACCTGGGACTCAATTTACCTTTCTTACCAAAACGTATAATACCCTTCCATAGAGATACCTTCAAGAAAACATGATCTCCTGCCTGAAATTCCAAATCCTTCCTTTGGTTATCAACATAGCTCTTCTTCCTACTTTCAGCTGTTTTGATGTGGGTTTGGATTACCTTCACCTTTTCCATTGTTTCCCCAACAATTTCTGGGCCTACAAGGTTTCTTTCGCCAACATCATCCCAATAGGTTGGTGTGCGACATCTCTTTCCGTATAACATTTCATATGGTTCCATCCGAATACTTTAATGGAAGCTATTGTTATAGGAAAATTCCACTAGAGGTAAATATTGATCCCACATACCCTGAAAGTCAAGTGAGAAAGATCTCAACATGACTTCTAAGGTTTGAATAGTTCGTTCTGATTGTCCATCAGTTTGGGGGTGGTAAGCAGTGCTCGAATGAAGTTCAGTATCCAGGGCTTTTTGCATAACTTTCCAGAATCTTGATTTAAATCGTGGATTGCAATCAGAAACAATCAATAGTGGTACTTCATGAAGTCTTACAAATTCATTAATATATTGTCTTTCTAATCATTTAAGTGATAAATCTTCTCTTATAACAAGAAAATGTGCTGACTTGGTAAGACGATCAACAATGACTCATATTGAATCATTCTTTCTAGGAGTATTTGGCAGTCCCAAGATAAAGTCCATCGTAATATTATCCCATTTCCACTCACGTATGGGAAGAGGTTGCATGACTCCTCCATGTTGTTGCCTTCCAACTTTCACTTGTTGAAAAACCATACATCTTGACACAAAATCAGCAATCTCCCTCTTCATGTTGTCCCACCAAAAATATTCCTTCAAATCTCTATACATTTTGGTTCTCCCAGGGTGTATAGAGAAATTGGAACTATGGGAATCATCCAACAATTCCCTTTTTTGATCAGGTATATCGGGAACACAAAGTCTCTTCCCAAATTTCCAAATTCCATAAGTCATTCAATCTCCCATCATTCACAAATTTAATCTTCTTTTGAAATTATTCATCATCGGTCTGAGAACTCTTTATCCTTTCTAGTAAAGATGGTTTGGAAACTATTTGAAAAAGTATCGATGTTTCGCCTTCCATGGTTATTCCCATATCAAACTTTACTAGATCCATGACAATTGGATCCCTTTCAACTCTCATTTCGTTCAAAACTCCATGATCCTTTCTGCTCAAAGCATCTTCCACATTATTTTCCTTCCCTAGGTGGTAATGTATCATGCAATCATAATCCTTGAGTAGTTTAAGTCATCACCTTTGTCTCATGTTGAGTTCTTTCTTTGAGAAAATCTACTTCAAACTCTGGTGATCGGTGTATATCTCACATTTTTTACCATAGAGACAAGTCTCCATATCTTCAAATCAAAGATTACAGTAGCTAACTCAAGATCATGAGTAGGATAGTTTTTCTCATGAATTTTCAGCTGTCGTGATGCATAGGCAATAACCCTATCATTCTGCATCAGGACACAACCAAGTCCTTTATTTGAATCATCACTATAAATAAAAAACCCATCATACCCTGATGGTAGAGTCAATATAAGAGCATTGACTAATATTCTCTTCAATTCTTCAAAACATTCTTCACACTCTTTTTTCCAAATAAATTTAACCCCTTTATGTGTGAGCTTTGTTAATGGGTTAGCCAATTGGGAAACATTCTGGACGAATGCCGATAATAACCTGCTAAACCAATAAAACTGCGTACCTCGGTTATACTCGTTGGTGCTGGCCATTCTTGGATTACTCTTATATTAGAAGGATCAACGGAGATTCCATCCTTAGAGAAAATATGTCCAAGAAAAGAAATCTCCTGAAGCTAGAATTCACACTTTCTAAACTTCCTGTATAATTCATGTCTTATAAGAGTCTTCAGGATAATGTGCAAGTTATTTTCACGATCTCCTTAGATTTTGGAGTATACAAAGATATCATCAATAAATACCACTACAAAATCATCAAGGTATTCCTTGAAAACACTTTTCATTAGATCCATGAATACAGAGGGTGCATTAGTCAATCCAAAAGGCATTACTGTAAACTCGTAATGCTCGTACCTAGTTTGAAATACAGTCTTCAGAATTTCTTCCTTCTTCACACACAATTGATGGTATCCAGATCGAAGGTCAATCTTTCAAAATTATTGAGCTCCATGTAGTTGGTCAAATAAATCATCAATGCGAGGTAGGGGATACTTGTTCTTTATTATTATAACATTGATTTCCCTATAGTCGATACATAACCTCATAGATCCATCTTTCTTATTAACAAAAAGGACAGGGGCACCCCATGGAGAAACACTAGGGTGAATAAATCCCTTATTACTGAATTCCTCTAGTTGTTTCTTTAGGTCAACTAATTCCACAGTGGCTATTCTATAAGGGGTCTTCGATATAGTTCTTGAAATAAAAATTAAATCAATGGAAGACTCAATTTCTCGTTCTGGAGGATGTCTAGGTAAATCTTCCGGAAACACATCTACATATTATTTCAAAATAGGTACATCTTCTATTTGAACATTCCTTTCCTCACCCACAGTTATTTCATTCTCTTCCTCCCCAATAATTAAATTTAGTTAATCTATTGCGGGTGGATCTAGATAATAAATGACGGTGATGATTTTGCTCTAAAGATAAGGTGTTCTTTATCATCGTCATCAAAAATAGTAACCTCCTTCTTCTTACAATAAATTTTTGCATCATGGCCTGAAATACAATCCATACAAAGGATTATATCAAATTCAATCATGGGTATGACGATGAGATCAGCATATAAAGAACATTTATGTGCTCTAATGGTTACTGATTCACAAAACATTGTTGCAATGATACTTCCCTTAAGAGTTTTAACTGACAACTCCCTTGTTAAATAAAATTGGAAATATCTAATTTTCGTAGAAAAATGGGAAGATATGAAACAATTTGATGATCCAGAATCAAATAAAGGATTGGCTAAACTTGAGGAAACCATTAAATTACCTGCCACCATGTCTTTCGGAGCTTCTATCTCAGCAATAGTGATAAAATAAGCTTGGCCTTGGTCCCTTGGCATTTTCTGAGGTAAGTTCCCATGATGATTAGGAAATTCATTTGGATAATGTCCCATCTCCCTGCAATTGTAACATTGAACATCAGTAGCTTCTTTCTTCCCATTGCAATCACGAGCTTGTTGTCCTTTTTCACCACACTTGTAACAGACTCTCATTCCCTTCAAGCAAGTACCAGGGTGTTTCTTCCCACATTTACTGCAGGATGGATATTCAACTTTTCCCTTCTTCCCCTTATTTCCATTCCCAGAGTGATTAGTAGATCTCTTCTTCTCTTTCTTTGCTTTAATGTCGTAAGACTTAGAAAATTATTTTTCTGTCTTGATAGCACATGAGACAATATCTTCGTGCAACGAGAAGGATTATGAGACTAATGCTCGATGGAGAAATGGTATTAACCCATCAAAGAAATGATAAATCTTACTTCTTGGGTTACGTATATAATCTTCGTCACGCCTTGCTAACCTTATAAAGTTAGACTCATACTTTGTAACATTCTCGTCCTCCTTTTTCCTCCGTCTCAGAAATTGTCTTTCCATATCTACTCGATGGTAATGAGGAAATTATTTTTCTAATAAAATCTCTTTAAACTCCCTCCATTCCATATTTTATACTTAATCATCTTCCTTCGTGTTTTGAACCAATGACCACCATTGATCAGAATCTCCAATGAGGAGGTAAACTGCCATGATAACTTTTTCCCTTTCCCTACTCCCCAAGGCATGGAATATTTTCTTCCATCGTGTTTTGAACCAATGACCACCATTGATTAGAATCTCCAATGAGGAGGTAAACTGCCATGATAACTTTTTCCCTTTCACTACTCCCCAAGGCATGGAATATTTTCTCTAAGGAATTTATCCATTACTCAGCTACTAGTAGATTTGTACCCCCATTGAATGTTGGTGGTTTTTGCCTCAGGAAGGGATCTAACATTGATCCTCCACGTTGCGGATTGGGGTGCTCCATACGGGTAAGGTTATTATTCATAACCTGAGTGAGTTGTCCCAGTATGGTGATAAACTGATCAGCACCAGTTGTATCACTAGCTCCACTATAATTATCTTGAATAGGAGGGAAATCCCTACATGGAGTGCATGCATTGATACGGTTTCCATTCCTTCAACTAGACACCATTTCTAAACAATAACATACACTAGATTAGTTTATAAATCTCAATACATAAATCCAAACTTGTAAAACACTTAACATGAATTGAACAGTTTATGGATATAATCCATAATCATAAAAATGTTTTCTTTGAGGAAGTATATACTCATAAACCCTTCATAATGGTTTGTAATGAAAATGAGAATTATCCTAAGCATATCCCCCGGGAGTGTCGTAACCAAGAGTGCAGCAAGGCCCGTTGTCGTGCACCAGTTCCTGTTTGAGTCTAGCTCAAAGCGGTGTTTTTGGGTTTTACACCTAGTTACATATGTGTCAGATCTTATTCTACTTTCTCGTATCCAGATAGGTATGTATTGCTTGGAAAACTCACAAAATCTCTACAATACCAAAATTCTAGGAAGTTATTCTATACTAATCCTCAAATTCCATCTTAGGTCTATGTGCTATAATCAGATTTTATCTAAATCTAGTTTCCAAGGTTTGTACTAAACTTCCTCTGATACATGTAATGCCCCGACCCAAGTTACCCAGAGTCGGTTCATTATTACATAACATTGGAATGATCACAAAAGATCAAGTCTCGAAAGACCGATTAGTTTAGTATCCTTGGAATCACTAGATACATTCATAATGTTTACATTACATCATAAAGTGAACAAATACAACAACATATTGTCTCCATATACCACACTCATATCCCCTCATACTATCCCTGCAAGTCATTCATAAAATACTTCTTCACATCCTGGGAAAAATAAAACATAGAAAGGGGTGAGCTCAGATGCCCAGTAAGGATAACAATATAGTGGAAACTTTCATAAATAAGCATAAACATTTAAGGCAATGTATAACTAAAACAAAAGCCTTTTAAACTTGAACTTAAACATAATATGGCAGAAATAAAATGAAATAATTCCATTTAATTATTCACATGGATATTATAATAATCGAATAATCACATGCAATATCAGTAACCACTTTCATAATGAGGGAATGCATAATGCCAAACTATAACAACCACATAGTCAAGGCCTTGTGCCAAGACTAAAAATAAGATTTTTTCAAGGCCTTATGGCAAGACACTAGATTGTCTAATGAGACCTAATGATGCATCGAGGATCTATAGCGAGCTCCACCCATCACTTATTAAGTCCAATGCATTCCTCATATGAATAGGTTTAAACATAACATAAACATTCGTATTAAAACTAGCATACGAAATGTTAATAATTTCCCCATAAATCATGAATGGTATAAAAATACCATATCCATAGTCAAACATATCAAAAAACCTTCAATATAGTATGGATGTTTTTTATCATAATAAATCAACTTCAAATAAGCTTAAAATCCATCAAAGGATGTTGACATAATTGAAATCAAAACTATTTGAGAGATATATATCTTTTATTTTGAAATCATTTAAAAGTAACATAATTATAAAAGAAAAAATTTACTTTGAAAATATTCTTATAAGATTTTAAGGGAATCTTCGATGATTTTATAATGGTGGAAAATAGACACACCCGCCGTATAAGTTAAAAAATACATTTTTACCTTAATTTTTTCGAAAAGGTTAAAAAGGACCTTGTTTGGAAAATGACGGAAAGATTCCTTTATAAACATATTATAAAAAGTCAAAATAGGGTATAAATTACTTTAACCCATAGTTCATAAAATATAAATAATGATTTGAAATACATTTTTAAGACGCATGGATGTGGATGATAAAGAGGTCCCAGTAGATAATTACGTATAAACAACCTCAGATAATGTAAAATAAACCCTTACCTTGAACTTTTCCTTGGTCGAGGGTAGGTTAACCTCCTGTATAATGGTGAAATAATTTTTATTAAATTATAAAATAATCATATACATTAATATGATATCATATATGATCTTTTAACATTGATTTTTAAATAATATCTTAGTATTATCGTTGTTTCGGGTGTTAACTTACTTGTTTTGTTTAATTTGTTTTGTTACATAAGCCATGTTTGTTATGGATAGTTTGTATCTTATTCATATCCAGAATGATATGAAGTCCTTAAACATTATTTTTAATCATCAAATGACAATTATTCTTGAATGGATATGATGGGGAGTGAATCTCATCGTGTTTGTGGAGACGGTAGTCTGTACGTATGCACGAGCAACAATATCATTCTTTTGATATTAAAATAGTATATAATTGGATGTTATATCATATATACAGAATTATTATAATTTTATATTTATTATTTAATTCAATTACATATCATTATCATACCCTTCCAAATAATAATGTTTTGAATAACAATTACACCACGACATGGAGACGGTAAGCCGTACGTATGCACGTATGATGACATGTCACTCAAAGGATGGATAGAATACTGAATATGATTGTACCATATTTATAATAACATCACATTATATATAATATACTGGAGTTATTATTTTAGAATGTAAATAACAAATAAAGAAGAAGTGGAAGAAGAAAGGAACTTGAAAGAGGGTGGTGAAAACATTACCTTTTCTTCGGGTTCTTCCTTTTGATTTGATCAAAATGGCTTTTTAGGTTGGATTTATGATCAAACTAAGGCCTCTAGGTTGAAGTGAGGGAAGTTGAGAGAATATTTTTGCAGGGGTTGGTTGATCCCAAAGGCTTTTAATGTATGAATGTGAGAGAAGGGGGAATGCCCTTTTATAAGAGGGGTGAGGGGCACCTTAGGCAAAACATAAAATATTATTTTATAATAAATTCATATTCAGTTTATAATGGATCTAAAGTGACTTATTTTGATGCTAAGGTGGGGATGGGTCTAAATCCATTCAACCAATAGATTTTAGACTGGTTTGGGTCACTATATTAACCTTATCATTTATATTTAACTCTTAGTTAAATAGTTTGACATTTACCATGTCTCTTTGTATTTTTATATTATATGGTTAATAAACTTACTATAACAATCCAAGCGAACCCCAAGTGGTTAATTATTAATATATATAACCTTATATAATTCATTTGGCCGAACCTTAGATTTTTAGGAATAGAATATCAATTAATAATATAATATTTGTTTTAAAAACACTTTTATGTCAATTTTGACACTATTTGGTATTTTGTTTTTGCTAAATTTATAATAGCATTATTACATAGAAAAAAAATTCATCTAACAAACCCTAATAGGTTATATTAACATATAAAATTATTGTAATTCATAAAAAGTCTCAAATTACATTTATTTTGATATTTATAATATCAATTATTTTAATATTTCATTAATTAGGTAATTACTGCATCACCATTGTGTAATAAATAAATTAAATTATTTAATATCTAAAAATTATAAATAAAATACCATTATTTAGGAAATATTTTTATCTTTATAATGAATATTTATAATCTAATTTATCATTTGTATAACCCTATATGAAAAATGTTTTAGTTATTTAACTTTGATTTTATCTCTTTTAACTCTTCTTTGAATTAAATAATAATAAATGTCCTAATCTAATCTAAGTGGACCAAAGAAGTTCATATTTTATTACTAAGGTTGTTTTTGGTCAAATTATTCTTATCCAATAGAATTAGGACATGTGTTAGGGTAATAATAATATCATTTTTACCCTTAATTATCCTATTTACTTTTAACCGTGGTAAATAAAAGTAAAAAGTTACTATTCACCAAAAATTATTTTTATCTTATTGAACTGCATTTTACTCCTTGATATTAACCATGTCTCTCCGATTTTCGAAATTCTACTCACAAAAGAGGTAAAATTAAGTTCTATGTGAATTTGCAAATTCTCCTAGGAGATGGGTAAAAGACGGTGAAACGTTCAATAAAATTTATATATATATATATAATTATTATAAACTGACTCTAATGGATTACATTGAACTTATATAGGTATTATGTATCTATTTTGACCTAAAATAAATAAAATAAAAAATTATTTAAATAAAAAATTTTGGTTTAAACTATAACTCAGTGTTTTTTCACTATTCATAAAAAATTGAACGTTTTCAAAAAGTTACCAAAAATTCACCATAGGATAATTTCGATATTCCGAATCTAAAAATGAATTCAATTTTGAAAGATAAAATTTATAAAATTTCAAAAAGTGGATATTACTATTCATAACGTCTAGTTTGATTGGTTGTGGTGTGTGTTAGAACTCTAAGTTGCATACAATGCAAGCTATTAGATTATTCATAGGGAAGCGTACCATGGAAGCTTGAGGTGTTACACTAACTGGTTTGGGTTCAGATACTGTTCCCCAGCCAGCGGGGAATTTAATCTCTCCTCCATCGTGAATGGAACCCAGGGCTGACTGGCATAATAGCCACCGAGGAGCTTACTCGACTACCACTAGGCCATTGGCTTAATGGTACCAGAGATGCTCCCTCGTGGCTATTATGATAGTGAGCCCTGGGTTCGAATCTCTGGGGAGGTGAGATTAAATCCCCCACTGGTAGGGGGACAATATTTTAAACCGGCCCAGTTAGTGGCCTAGTTGAGTGCATCCTTAGTTAGTGGGATCTACAGGGTTCTGGTCTGTTGTTAGGAGCATCACGGGTCAAAGAAAAAGGATCCTTTTTATCGGACCGTACGCCACTAACTGTGTCGTAGGCCATGCACCCCCAGGACCTAACCCAGTTGGTTAAATGCCAGTCAGCCCCGAGTTCAATTATCTGGGGAGGCGAGATTAAATCCCTAGATGTTAGGGGGACAATATCTGAACCCGACCCAGTTAGTGGCCCATTTGAGTGCATCCCCAGTGAGTGGGATCTGCGGGGTTCTGGTCTGTTGTTGGGAGCGTCATGGGTCCAACAACAATATTACATGGACTTCCTGAAGCAACCCCATGATGTATTCACCTAGAGTTAAAACGATATTCCAGGACTAGATCCTTAGGTAGCCATCCACTGCCTCAGTCTCCCAGAAAATCACCGCAGGTTTAAGCAGCCTCCCAAAAAGATGCACCCTTCTCACAGTTCCATGGTTGAGGCTGAAGTTGATAAGATCATCAGAGCCAATTTTTTTAAGGAGGTCCAGTACCCCAGATGGTTAGCCAACATTGTGCCTGTTAGGAAGAATAACAGACAGATCAAAGTCTGCATCAACTTCTGGGATCTCAATCATCATTGTCTAAAGGTTGATTTTCTCCTTCCCATGAAGGAGTTATTGATTGATTCCATTGCTGGGTTCTAGGCCCTCTCCTTCACGGATGAGAATTCTAGGTATAACCATATCTGAATGGCTCCCAAGGATGAAGATTCTACAACCTTCAGGGCACTACAACTTACTTTTTGATACTAAGTCATTCCCTTAGGTCTAAAGAATGCAGGTTCCACCTATTAGTGTGCCATACATCGCATATTTAAGTCAATACTCAGGAGATTGGTGGAATGTTATGTGGATGATCTGGTGGTCAAATCTCTCCAGCGTCAGGACCATCTCAAAGATCTTGATAAAGTGTTCGACTTCCTTCATTCTATCCACCTGAAGATGAACCCATTGAAGTGTGCCTTTGGGGTTACCTCCAGAAAGTTTCTCAGATTCATTGTCAGATATAGGGGCATCAAGATAAACCCAGAGAAGATCAATTCCATTATCTAGATGTCTCCCCTGAGCAACATTCAGGATCTTCGAGGCTTTCAAGGCCACTTGGTTTACATACGCTGATTCATCATGAATTTGGATAGCAAGTGTAAGCCCTTTTCTTGGATCTTGAGGAAAAGAACTATCTATTAGTGGGATGAGTAATTTCAGACTACTTTCAAGAAGATCAAGCAGTACCTACTCCAGCCTCTGGTTCTGATGCCACCCTTTTTCAGAAATCCCTTGGTCCTTTATGTGACCGCCCTGGAATGATATATCAGCACCCTTTTTTCCCATAAGAACAAGGAGGGGATGAAGAACAATATATAATATCTCAACCGTATGCTCCTAGATACGGAGACCAAATACTCTCATATCAAGAAAATATTCCTTGTTCTAGTATTCTCCGTACAGAAATTATAGAATTACTTGTAGCACCACGAGGTATAGCTAGTATCCCAAGTAGATCCGTTGAAGTACATCTTAAACCGCCCCATGTTGATAGGTAATCTAGCTTAGTGGGAAGTAATACTCTAGCAATTCAACATCATGTTTTTCTATCATAAGGATATTAAGGGTCAAGCATTTACATATTTTCTAATTGCCCATCCAGCTCCCACGGACTAGTCTCTGGACCTTGATTTTCCTGATGAGGCAATCCTCTTGGTAGAACAAGCCATTATGTGCTGGAAAATTCATTTTGATGGTGCTTCCTGAAGCCATACCGGTAGAAAGCTCAATGACCCTTGGCACAATAGAGTAGGCTTGGGTATCGTCTTAATTACCCCATCACATGCCATTCTTCCATATTAACTCTTGCTGCCATAAGGCTGCACCAACAATGAGGTGGAGTATCAGGTTCTCATTACTGTCCTTGAGTTGGCCCTCGAGATTGACATTCCCCAATTTCATGTGAAACGGGACTCCAAAATAGTCATCAAGCATGTCAAAAATGACTATGTTGTCAGAAAGACAGAGCTCATACCACTGTTGGAATGAAACCTCCAGCTGATGGCTCAATTCCCATCTTGGACAGAGGTTTCTTATATTCCTTGATCCCAAAATGGTCAAGATGATGCCTTGGCCAGCCTAGTTGAATCACTTAAAGAGCTTGAACAAAATGATTTGATTATCCACATGGAACATTAGAGATTCATCACCCCCATCACTCCACATGAAGATGATAGCCCGTAGGTAAGCCACCTTAGTGCTGACGCCTCCATGTCAGGACCCTCAGGTCCCCCTAACACAATGTTGAAAGTAACACCCGACTGGAGGACCCCCTTTATCGAGTACCTCTAGAACGACAATCTCCTAGCCGATTGAGCTGAGAGCGAGAAAATCCAATGCCGCACATTGTAGTTTACTCTCCAGATCGGTCCTAGTCTTGAGAGTATCCTCTACAAATGTGGGTTTGATGGGGTTATCCTCTATTGCATTCAAGGAGTTGATATTCCTCAAGTTATGTAGGTTGTTCATGCCGGTTCCTATGGGGATCATCAGACTGAGCCAAAACTATCTCACCAGATCCAGAGAATGGGGTATTTTTGGCCCTCCATGATCCGTGACTGCATCGAGTTTTCCAAGAGGTTCCACACCTTCCAAATTCATGCCAACTTTTTGGCATCGACCGCTAGAGACTCTCCACACTACCAATTACTCTTGGCCCTTTGCGGTCTAGGGACTCGATGTCGTGGGACTATATCCACCAGTGGTAGCTCTCTAGTGCTGGTTCATCCTGACCACTATAGATTTCATTTCCAAGTGGGTAGAAGCAGTTCTGCTCAAGGAGGTCAAGGCTCATTCTATCATTGAATTTGTGAGCTCTAATATCATCTACCAGTTCGTAGTACTTCACGCCATTCTCATTGATAATGGAACCAACTCCCGGATGGTTGAGTTGAAGGAATTTTACACCAAGTACAATATTAGTTCTAACCATACCTCCCACTATCACGTGAAAGTAAATGGGTAGATCAAGGTGTTTAACAAAACCCTCTCTAACATTATACAAAAAATGGTTGGTTAGAACAAGAAGAGTTGGTTGGAGAAGCTCCCCAATTACCTCTAGGCTTATTGGACAACGACTCACAATTCAACATAGGTGACCCCATACTACTTGGTGTACAGAACGGAGGCCATCCCACCCATCTAGATTTAGTTGACTTAATTATGCACAACTATTTATGATCAACAAGTTCCAGATAAAGTATCTAAAATCCATCTAGCTGAATTGGAAGTAATCAACGAGAACATGCTTCATGCCCTATACAATATGGAAAGGAATCAGAATAAGATAGGTAGAGATTTCAATAAGAAAGTTCACATCTGCTTTTTATTACAAGGTAACATGGTGTTGGCCTTAAGGACACCAATGATACCTAGTAGGGAACCACCCAAGCTGGAGCCCTAATGGGAAGGACCTTACATCATTCATAAGGTTTACCCCAATGGTGTGTACTCCTTGGTCACCATGGATGGTCAACGTATAACTCCACCCACCAATGCCAAATTCCTCAAGAAATACTTTTCCTGAGAGTACAGGTTCTACATGACCTTAAACTATCATGTCCCACATGACATTAAACTGTATGTTGTCCCACATGATGTTAAACTATAGACGGTCTTGCATGACCTTAAACTGTTATGTCCCGCATGACATTAAACTGTATATCATCCCACACGATGTTAAACTATAGACAGTCCCGCATGACCTTAAACTATCCAACATCCTTACTGAATGATGTTAAAATACACAACACCTTCGAGAACTACACATGGCTTGATTCCCATCCTCGTGGGATACGTAGGAATGCTCAGACACCTCGTCTTGAGTCTATCCCCCAGACTCCTCTTCGAATACCCCTGGGTATAGTTCTCTTAGGGGATACCTCATAGTGTAGTGTAGGATTTTTTGGCCCCACTCATGTCAGGATTATGATGATCTCACCCAATCCCCCCTCCTCGTTCTTCTATTCTCCCACGTCCTCACCGCACGATGCTAAACTGCATGGCCTTCAAGAACTACGCGTGGCTTGATTCCCATCATTATGGGATTCATAGGAACGGTTGAACATTTTGTCTGTCGGCCCAGCCCCAAACTTTAGGATCTCACCTTGAGTCATAAAACATGGTTTGGGGCCAAATCTTTCCCTCATTTACATCGGTTTCATCATAACCGCACCATATATCCCTCTACCTAGAGATCTCCACCTCTTTCACTATCCTGCTTGATGTTAAATTATACAGGCACATTTATTCTTCACACACTTTCTTTACATGGTACTCCATCATCTTTCACATCCAAAAGGGCCCCCAAATGGTATAGATACTTATCCTAAGGGATATCTTATCATTTCATCCCAATGCCCTTGAGGACCTCGAACGAAAAATTGATACAAGTCCCACGTTGTGAATATGGTCAGCGGTCAACACTAATTTGTTTTTTCCATTTTAGGTCATGTGATATGGATGTTGTGTTTCAAACATGGTCAATATCCATCCTTCATTGTCGTCACCACCCCCATATGTCCCAAATATTGGGTGTAGTGGTTCATGCTATCCCTCTGTCCCTTAAAACGTCAGTCTGCCTCAGGTAGGAGTGTGAATCCATCTGTCATACACTTATATGTTGGGGAGAGCCTTGTCCTATTCCTTGTTTCCCACATCGAGAATTGATCACATGGGATTAGGAATTTTGGGAAGGAAATACCCCCATCAAGGGTCATGTGTATATGGTCCGAGCACTAAGACCTTAAACTAAGATCTCAATCATCCTCATTGCAAGACATTAAACTATAAATTGGCCAGGAATTCCTGTCTTAGGACCCTCACCCCTTTTTGGTCCCTTGAACCAAGTTCTCACTCAGGATTGTGTGGTATGGCCTGGACTCTATGCCCTCATTCACATCGGGCTGTTTTTTCCATGCTGCATACACCCCTTAGGATGTCTCTCCATTATCATCCTTACCACAAGACGTTAAACTACGAACTGGATGGGAGTTCCCTTCTGGGATACCTCGAATTTTTGGCCCCTATCCCAAGTCCTCATTTTGGATCATACGGTGTGGCATGGGATTATGTTTTCATTCATGTCGGGTTGTCTTCCATGCCCTACACATCCCTCGTTGAGATTACATTCCCCTATCTGCATCCTTGCCACATGACGTAAAACTGCACAACATCCTCCAGAAGTACATGTGGCTTTATTCCCATTGTTATGGGATACGCAGGACCACCTGAACATTTAGTCTTTTGGTCCATCTCCATTTCATAGAAACCCCCTTATATTTATGGCCCACTGGCCCAAGTTCTCCCAGGAGGGACAGGCGACATGGTATGGGCCTATGTCCTCATTCACGACAGGTCTATAATAGCCATTCCACGTACCTATTTCTCCTGAGATCACTTCGTCTTTCTATACTATACTCATATTTTTGAGTCAGTTTCTCTTGATTTGGGACCCTCAACCCTCTTTGGAAGTTCATCGATGTTCCTAGGAGCACTTTGGTTCAGGACCTAGAGTGTTGGATTCTACACGACATGTTATCGCCCATTTTTAGGCTTCATGTTACCCTTCATTTGGGCCTTCATCATATTTCACGTCCCAAAGGGACCCCGAACGATACATATGCTTGGCCTAAGGGATCTACTATCATTTCAGGACAACACCCTCAAGGAACTCAAACGAAAAATTGATACAAGTCCTACATTGTGAATATGGTCAGCGGTCGACACTCATTTGTTGTTCCCATTTTAGGTCACATGATATGGATACTGTGTTTTGAACACAATCAAAAATTATCCTCCCAACACCTCCACCAAGTCTTTAATATTGGTTGCGTGATTCACATCATTTCCCACTCCATCATGTCCAAGTGGAATTTTTATACACTTGGTTTCATCTCTTAGTGTGAATTTGCACATTAGGTGGAAAAATCCACGGTGAGGCATAATTTGGGGGCCCACAATGATTTCAACTTTATGTGTATTCAATTTATTTCCAAGACCTTCTCCTCCCTTGTTTCCCACATCGAGTGTAGCTTGCGTGGGCTTAGGGATTCAGTTGAAGTTTGCACCCATTTGGAAGAGTCTCGCATCCCTATGGTCTGAGCTCTAAGACCATAAACTATGATCTCTCCACATCCTTTCCACCAGATGTAAAACTTTATGCCATTCCCAAAACTACATACAGCTTGATTATCATCCTCATGGGATATATAGGAACACCCAGGCATATTTTTGATGGGTCTAGCTCAGGTTCCTCCTATTTACCTTTCACGATTAACCTGGTGGCCCATAATTTCATAGGATTGTGTGGCGTGGTGTGGGAACACACCCTCATTCACATCGGGTTTTCAATAGCCACACCACATACTCCCTTTCTAGGATCTAGTCTCTCCTTCATCTCATCCTCCCAGAATTATGTATGGCTTGATTCCCATCCTCATGGGATACGTACGAACACCTAGATGTTTCATCTTTGAGTCCATCCCCATATTCCCCTGGCCTTTCTGCCCCCTTGAACAAAGGATTATTCCCTGGAATCATGCGTGTTGTGGTGTGGAAATCGTCCTCATTCACGTCACGTATGCCTCATCACGCCAGGTGCATTCCCCCTTAAAACCTCATTTCTTCTATATGTGTCCAAGCTATACGACCTTAAACTATGATGCCTAGTCCCACATGACTTTAAAATATTGTATCTTTATTTCACGAAATTAAAATTCATTGGAAGGTTCTATCATAAAACCCTAAACCATGACATTATCATCCTGACCGCATGACGAAAAACAACACTACATTGTGATGTCCTCACTCGAGGGGACATCATGTTGGGTATTGGTCATAAACCATACCCTTTGTCAATGCCTGTGTTTGGATTGATTCATGTAGTGACACCTATATTCTTCATCCTAAGTTTATTGTTTCACAAATAAAACACCCATCCTAAAGAGAAAAAAAGATCTATCAAATGACACTTCTTCTGGTGTATGGGATAGAACCACATGATAGTATTGTCCCTGGCACTTGTACCCTAATATGCCACTTCTAGAACTATGTATATATTAATCCACATCATAATGGGGTATGTATTAATTCCTGGTCACCTTTCCTCAGGCCCAACCAAGATTTCATTTTCAGTCCATTGACCTAAAATATCTTCAGGTAACACATGGTTTGGCCTGGGCTTATGTCCCCATTCACATTGGGTTTTGCAATGTCACACCACCTGTTATCCTCCATCCTTAATATCTCTATGGTCCAAGATCTAAGACCTTAAAATAAGATCTCTCCACATACAATATGAAAGGAATAAATAAAACACCCCCATAACTACATGTGTCTTGATACCCAGCCTCATGGGATACATAGAAACGCCCAAACATTTCGTCTACAAGTCCAGCCCCCAGAATCTTAAATCCTGCCATGTTTTCACCCTCTTGGCCTGAACTCTTTTGGAAGTATATGGTGTGGTGAGTACCTATTGGGAAATCATTTGAATCACGTTTTTCAAAAACCACACCATGTACCTCCCATGTATCTTCCCAGCCTGGTCTGAGTTATACGACCCATAAAATAAGATCACTCTATGGGAACTATGCATTGGGTTCGACTACTTCACCACCCTGTGAGCACTTCATTAAATCAGGTCCCCTATTAATGGTCATCTCTATGACCTTAAGCTAGGAGTGTGTGACCCCAGAACCCTTTTCATTGGAAAAGGATTCGAATCCCTCTACCTAATGTATCTTATTATCACATTAAAATACATCGTGATAAAGATCCTGAAGTGTGGAATTTTCACATGGACATTCCCTCATTCCATGAACAAGATTTATGAGCCCTTTATTTTGATCCTAATCCTATTACATGTCTAAAAGGACCCCCTTTATGGAATGGTATCATTACACATTGGCTCACTTATTGTCTTGGGCCAATGCCCCTGAAGATATTAGAAAACATTTGTGATAGGTCCCGCGTTTCGAACATGGTCAGCGACCGACCCTAATTTGTCTGTCCCCATTCTCAGTTAGCGCAAAGTGAATACTGTGTTTCGAACATGGTTAGTAGTGATCCTCTATATTCATGACACTATAAATGTGATCTAGATTTTAGGCATCATGATTCACATCTTTCCACTCCCTTATGTTCAAGTGGAATTCCATCACACGATTTTACACCTCTGCGCATCTACATGTGTTAATCAGGCGGGTCAATAATTTTGGGATGTCACTAACCTAGAATTATATTAACCCTAATGTGTGCTTCACTGTACCAGGGAAATACCATCACTACTCCTTATTTCCCACATCGAGCATGACTCACATGAGCTTAGTAGTTTTCGTGGGGCATGTATTGGTGCAGCTGTACCACACATGATTTTCATCCCACATGATGTTAAAATGTGATTCCAGAACTACGTGTGGCTTGATTCCCATCCTAATGGGGTACGTAGGAACATTCGAGCCCCTTTCCTCAAGACCAACCTAATTTTCACCTTCGGTCCCTTGACCTAAAAAACTTCCTCCAGGGATGTGTGGTGTGTTGCAGACTCCTTATGTCATTATTCACATCGGGTTTGTAGCTACCGCATCATGTACTCCCTTACTAAGATCACCACATTTAACTCCCCATCCAATCATGAGACATTATAATTCACGAGTTCATGCATCCTCAACGCATGACACTAAACTGCGGTTATACCCTGAACTTGTTTAGGATTCCCCATATTAAATGTGGGATGCACCAGTTTCCTCGTTAGAGAGGGTTTCCTCTATCGGAATTGGTCTCTGACCAAATCATGTTTAATAACTACATTTGGATTGATTCTGACCCTTATGGGATACGTAGTGACACCCAAACATTTCGACTCGGGCCCAGCCTCATGGTGATTAACCCTTCTTTCCCCTCAACCTCGATCATGGTCCAAGTAGTATGACCTTGAAACTATGTGCACCGTCCACACTGTATGACGTTAAACTACATGTCTATCATCTTCCTTGGTATGATGTAAAACCAAAAGGCATTCCAGGTCCTTACGAGATAGGTCATGTTTATAAGTAGGTATGATCCCTGATCAGACCGATGCGCCCACCTAATGTGTTTTCACCATAGTGGCATACTTTCAAGATTGTTGGAATCGATTCAAACAACCCATTACTCCACCCCCATGCTTTCCATGCCTTTTATTTGGACCGTTGTCCCATTTCACGCCTAAAAGGACCCCCTAGCAGTACGGATGCTTGGCCTATGGCTCGCCTACTATTCTGGGCCAATGTTCTGAAAGACCAATGGATAACATTTTTGAGTCAGTCCCCATGTTGCGAATATGGTCAACGGTCAGACCTCATTTTTTCCCTCGTACCCGGATAATGCAATAGGGATGTTGTGTTTCGAACATGGTCAACAATTATCTTTCATTATCACGCCACCTTCACAGAATTCCGAATTTTGGGTATCATAATTCACAGTTTCCACTCCCCTATGTTCAGATTAATTCTAATGCCCATGACATTACTAATGTTATTAATATTTTCATAACTTTCTACATACTCCCTTTACTGATTTTATAAGAAATTTTCATAATTTTTGTGAAATATTAATGTATAAATATTAAATATAATTTTTGAGCACTATTTGAATTCATCCAGATTCAAGTCTATTTAATGTTTTAACAATAAATATCACCCTACTAATCCAAATTTAATGGTTCTTGTTTTTTATGATTCTTCTTTCAATATAAAACATTTCATTATAAGAAATAATGGGCCAAATTTTCCATTTTAAGGGACATATGGCCCACACAAGAAGACCCATAGAAACTATGAAGAAACTGGACCAGCTATGAAGGTTGAATTATTGGGCACAATCCAAAATTAAAAATTCATTTATTCTTCTAAAATGTTAGGGGGAAAATGTAAGGAGTATTGGATAAAAATTTAAAGTCCCAAATCCAAATACAAGGGGTCCAAATGATTCATTTAAACGCCTACCACCATTCTGGCAAGGAATTATAATCAGTACAGTATTCAGAACATTTCTCCTGATCTAGTCATCAAATAAAGTTGGATTTTTGCAGTGTGAAAGAGGATATATAGGCGGAAGACTTTGTTGAAGAAAGAATTCGTATTTTAAGGCACATTTCTATTGATAAACCCATTCATATTTTGGCCTTTCAAAAAGTATGGATTGAAATGGACAGATTAACATTGTTTAATAAAACGGCCATAACGTTGGCTCCATAAGTCAAAATTCCTCAAACTTTTTATAGTAGTCATAAAACATTATTATATACAACTTTGAAGAAAGATATATCTTGATATTCGGATGTCTGAATTATCAAAATAGCAGTGTAAGTGGAGGGACAGATTGGGAATGTAAACAGTCCACTTCATTGGGATATAAATACACCCCCTCCTATCCTTCAAAAGAGTTGGCATTTAAAAAGAGAGGAGAACAGATTGGAACGACCAAATACATTATAAGGGTCTAGGAGGACCTGACATAATCATGTTTTCACTTTAGATACCCTTCCTTTTATCTTTGTTTCCTTTTACTTTTGTGTTCTTCATTATTGCAATCTTGTAAGTCTTTTCTTTGTAATTCTGTTTTAATAAAAGTTTCTTCTTAAGTATATCTTATTCTCATCCGCCTTAGGTAGTTTAATATTAATTTTCTTAAAATAGTTTAAATATATTTGAATCCCCTTCCCTTATTTTTCTTTTTCATTCAATCTAAAGTTTGTTTTTAATTATCATAATCGTTTGGGTGTGTGTTCGTCGAACCAATCTTTTCTTATCCCTTTCTTTTTCTTATCTTATTAATTTATCATCATAATAATTATAACCAGATTACTAATAATTTAAATGTATGAGTAAACATATCATTGGGGTGAGTTATAATTTAGTTATTTTAAGAGATTGAGACCTTTTGCTCGATGAATATTCTTTAAATTAATATTATGTATGTTGGACATAACATGTCATGGATTAATGACATGTTTTGTTTAACGTATGGATTACATTGATTATTGGAACCATAAATACACTACCACAATCAAGTACTGATTGAGATTAGAATCATAGTTAATTTAAGTCTTGGATTAAATCTTTAACACTTAGGAATTCCAATCAACGTCAACTTTTGACATGGGTGTTAATTTAATGCAATATAAATCAAGGCTCAAGGATATCACAAGCTTAACTACCTAATGATGAACTCACCCCAATCTTTATAAATTTGTTAAATCAATCTTAAAAAATATATCATTTCATAATCCTTGCAAACAAACCCCCCAATCAGAATACAATCGACTAAAAACAATCGACTATTAAAAAGTATCATCACTGATGATTCGACCCGAGTGCTGCTATGCACATTAGTAGAACACCAGAACTTTGAATGGTTGATAGGTGAAAATTGGTCACGCTTTCAAATGGAACTATTTTTGGGGATGGTTTTTTATGTAGTCATTGGTTTCTGGTTATTGTAAAAAAACAAAAAAAAAACAAAATTGAAAAAAAAACACAAAGAAAAACCCACCTTCTCTTAAAAATCATAAACTAAAAAACACAAAGAAAAATTTGTCTTCCTCTTTCTTCCAACACGTCTTTGAATGCCCCATAGCCTCCCAAACAATACCTCAGATTTTTTTTACCCTGAAATTGAGAGAACTCTTCGCCAACTTAGGAGGAACATTAGGGATAATCAAATAATTCAAGAACCAGTCCTTGTCCAACCAGTTGAATTAGGAATGGATAATCCTAGGGAACAAACAATAAAAGAAATTCCTTCCCCTGATATGAATTAACAACCTCTTGGTATTCAATATCCAAACATAGAAGCTGACTTCGAACTCAAATTTGGTTTGATTCATCTTCTCCCTCATTTCCACGGGCTAGCCGGTGAGGATCCACATCTCCACCTTAAAGAGTTTCAAGTGGTGTGCTCTACCATGAAGCCTTAAGGGGTTTCTGAGGAACAAATAAAACTCCGAGAAGTCCCTTTCTCCCTAGATGAAACTACTAAGTCATGAAACTACTACCTTCCTCCTGGTTCCATAACCACATGGAATGACATGAAGCAACTCTTCTTAGATAAATTCTTTCTTGCTTCTCGTACTACTTCTATCCGAAATAAAATAAGTGGTATCAAACAGTTCACAAGTGAATCACTCCATGAATACATGGAGAGGTTCAAAAAGCTTGTTGAAACCTGCCCACACCACCAAATATCTGATCAAATATTGATCCAATACTTCCATGATGGGTTATTGGCCACGAAGATAACTCTCATTGATGTCACAAGTGGCGGTGCTCTTACTGATAAAAAACCCACAACTGCAATAGATCTGATAAGCAACATGGTTGAAAAAATACAACAATTCCATACTCGAGCACATGATTAAGTCAAAAAATCACAAGATAATCAATCAATAGAGCTGAACAAGATGACAAAATGGATGAGTGAACTTACAGGTCTTGGGAGACAATTAGTTGTGGCTACCAAAGCCCCAACTTCATCTTCTCCACAATCAATGTTTCTTGGAATCTGCAACTCACCAGCTCATCCAACAGACACCTTTCTCTAACTTTAAGAGGAACCATATGATTCATCCGGACCAATAGATCACAATCCATCACATGCTTAACGGAACCCCAACCCTCAACAATAAGGTCAGTTTGTTAGAAACTTCAACCAACCCCATTCTGAGCCCTTCTCTTCAACATATAAACCTAAATTGAGATATGGGAATCCCATTTCTCATCCCCCACAATACCTTAATCAAAACCCAAACTCGTTCCAACATGGTCAAGGTGTTGGTAACATCCAACAAAATTACCCTTTTGTTCTTCAGCCTTAAAGGATCAATCCTCCTCTTCCTCCTCCAGGCTTCCACTATTCCAGTGATCCTTCCCAATTCCCAAACCAATATGATCACTTTCCCAAGAACCAAAATCAAGGCAATCCCAATCGAGGACAAGCCTCTTCTTCCAAGAAACCATGTGAAAGTGCATTTGAAGATCTTTCCTCCGTCACCCGTTCGATACTAAAAAATATTGAAACCCAAATTGGTCAACTTGAATCCCACCTAATCCAGCAACAACAATCAAATTCTTCCCAACTTCCAGCTCAACCATTACCCAACCCCAAGGGTAATGTAAGTGAAATTGTACTTAGATCAGGAAAGAAAATCACTATGCTTCAAGATAAGTCCTCCAAATCTCCTTTGAATGTTGACCTAGAAAATGAAAAGAAAAAGAAATATGAAAAGGAACTTGAAACCATTCCCTCACCTTCTTCAATTCCACTTAGGAACCCAATTCCTTTTCCTCAAGTCGTTTCTAAGTCAAAGAAGTCCTTTGAACCCGATCCTGAAATGTTCGACATGTTTAGATGTGTTGAAGTGAACATTCTCCTATTAGATTCCATTATAAAAATTCCTAAGTATGCAAAGTTTCTCAAGGAGTTGTGTACCCATAAAAGGTAACTTAGGACCTTTGAAAATGTTTCAACCCAATAGTCCATACCCATTAAGTGAAAATATCCTAGGAACTTTACAGTTCCATACCAAATAGAAAGTTCCAACTTCGATAATTCACTCATAGAATTAGGATCCTCAATTAATGTCATGGATAAATCTATCTTCTCTAACCTTGGTCTAGGTCTCTTATATCCAATGGGTGTTGTCATTAAATTATCCAATAAAAGTTATGTTAGTCCTGATGTATAATAGAGGATGTCCTTGTTCGTGTGAATGATCTTATCTTCCTTACTGATTCCTATGTCCTTGATATGGAAGGTGAGATGAACTCTTCGAGATCTCCCTTAATTCTAGGAAGACCATTCATAATGACAGTAAGAACCAAGATTGACGTCCATTTAGAAATCTTATCCATGGAATTTGGTGACCAACTGGTCAAGTTCAAAATTTTTCAATCCATGCAATACGAATTTGAGGATCACTCTGCATTCTAAATCCATGAATCTGAGGAAACTTATGAGATTCAATTGAACCCCAATCCATCATGTTCTTCATGTTAAAATAATAAAGGATCCTGTGAAATTTTCACAGTGATTACCCAAGTCATAAATGGTGAAGTTGATGTGGAACTCTCATTCATAGACTCCATCAATATAGAGGAACCTGAAAACTCTCTTGAATCCCACACCAACTCGGATATCTACTACTACACCTTGGGCAATTTTAAGGAAAATGAATCTAAAGAAACTGAAGTTACATCCTCCATTCCTGAGTTGTTTAACCCAAAAATTAAATATGAGACTAATCTGAAACCTCTTCCTAAACACCTAAAACATGCATTCATTTTCTATGATCACTCCATCCTATCATTATTTCTTCTTCACTTACTGAAACTAAGGTGTCCAAACTTGTTCAAGTGTTAGAGGAAAACAAAAAAGACTTAGGGTGGACCCTAGATGACATACCAGGAATCAACCCTGATCTTTTCATGCATCACATCCATCTTGAGGAATCATCCAAACCAATTAGACAACCACAAATAAGACTCGATCCACTCATCCTTGAGGTATTTCGGGAAGAGATCACCAAGATTCTTCAAGATGGTATTATCTACCCAATTTCTGATAGTGAATGGGTTATTTCAATTCAAGTTGTACCTAAGAAGGGTGGGATAACTATTGTCGCAAATGAACATGGTGAGGTAGTCACAACTTGAGTGAAGAACAAATAGCGTGTGTTCATTGACTATATGAAATTGAATGTTGAAACATGAAAAGATCACTACCCTCTTCCATTCCATGATCAAATTCTAGAATGATTATCCATAAAGTCACACTATTGATTTCTTGATGGATACACTGGCTACTTCTAAATCCCAATCACACCTGAGGACCAAGAAAAGAATACTTTCACATTCCCCTTTGAAACATATTCATATAGGATAATGTCGTTTGGCCTTTGTAAAGATTCTGAAACATTCTAGATGTGTATGATGAGTATATTTTTTGAATTCATTGAACACTGCATGGCAGTATTCATGGATGACTTTCCCATTAATGGTGATTCGTTCGAATCTTTCTTAAATTCACTCTCTCTATTACTTCAAAAGTGTGTCAAGTGTAACCTTATGTTAGGTTTTAAAAAATGCCACTTCATGGATTCAAATTGGATTGTTCTAGGGCACATAGTTTTAAAAGATGGTATTGAAGTCAATCCTGCCAAAATTGAAGTGATCCAATCACTTCCTATACCCACTTCTGTTCGAGACATCCGTTCATTCCTCGGTCATGATGGTTTTTATCAGTGATTCATCCATAACTTGGTAGGATTTCCCTCCCACTCACTCAGTTGCTTCAAAATGATGTCACTTTCCATTTCGATGAGTTTTTCAAGAGATCGTTAGTTGAACTCAAAACTGCTCTTAAATTTTCCCCAATAATCCAACCCCCAGATTGGTCCTTACCCTTTGAGTTGATGTGTGATGCTTCTGATAGAGTTTTTGGGGTTGTTCTTGGACAAATAAGAGAAAAAATTCCTCATTTCATCTATTATGCCTAAAAAACATTGGATGAAACTCAATCTCACTACACTATGACTAAAAATGACCTTTTAGCAGTGGTTTTTGCCTTAGATAAATTCTGGCCCTATTTCTTAAGTGACAAAATCCTCATCTTCACAGACCATTCTACTATAATGTTCTTACACAATAAAAGTGATTCCAAACCAAGGATAATAATATGGATCCTAATGCTCCAAGAGTTTTACCTTGATATCAAAGATATAACTAGAAAAGAAAACCTTGTGGCTGATCACTTGAGTAGAATTTCTAATTTTTCTCATTCTGAAATCATTGATCCTAAATTCCTACTAATAACCTTTCATCTCTCACTCCAAAGTTACCATGGTATGCCCCAAATGTAAATTACTTGGTTTCTTGTATTTTTCCTATTTTTTTCAAATGAACAAAAAATGAAGTCTAAAAGTGATTCAAAATGCTATTTTTGGGAAGAAAATAAACTTTGCAAAACTGGGGTAGATATGATAATTAAGAGATGCGTTGATGAAGATGAACATTCCTTTATCTTAGAATTCTGTCACTCACTTCCCAGAGGTGGCCACTTTGGACCACAAAGGACTTCTTGAAAGGTCCTAGACTCTGGATTCTTCTGGCCTTCACTCTTCAAAGACTCACATGAGTTCTGTGAATCATGTCCCACTTTCCAAAAGTTTGGCACAATTTCAAAGAGAAATAAAATGCCCCAAAAGCCTTTAATTTTCTGTGAGATCTTCAATGTTTGGGGAATTGATTTCATGGGACTATTTCTTCCTTCCAATGGATTCTCACACATCCTTCTTGTGGTTGATTATGTTTATAGGTGGGTCAAGGCTAAACCCACTAGAAAGGATGATTCACATACTATTAGTGAGTTCTTAAAGACACACATCTTCCACCAATTTGGAACACCTCTTGCCTTGATAAGTGACTTAGGAACCCATTTTTGTAAAAAAACCATAGAATCTATTTTAAAAAACAATGGTGTTTTACATAAAAATTCAACTTAATATCACCCCCAAACAAATGGAATGGTTGAAATTTCTAATAGAGAAGTGAAAAAAGTGATTGAGAGAATTGTAAAACCCACCAGAAAGGACTGTCCTAAATGAATTGGTGAAGAAATTTGGGATTATCAAACTACATATAAAACACCCATTGGGATGTCTCATTTTAGGATAGTTTTTGGAAAAGCATGTAATCTTCCAGTTGAAATCCAATATAAGTCATTTTGGGCTATGAAAACTTGTAATTTTGATTTTAAAAAATCTGGGGAAGAAAGACTGTTGAAATTGGATGAATTGGAGGAACTTCGCCTTGATTCTTATGAGAATTCCAATTTTTACAAATAAAAGGCTAAGGCACTCCATGACAAACACATCCTGAGAAAGGTATTTCATGAAGTTGAAAATGTAATGCTTTTCAACTCTCGATTTTGACTTCAACCAGGTAAGATTAATTCTCATTGGGATGGTCCTTTTTTTATTACTAATGTTTACCCATTTTGTACAGTGCAAGTCCAAGACCCCTCTTCAAAAAGGAAATTGACAGTTAATGGACATCGGTTAAAGCATAAACATGATAGGACACACAATCATGGAACCACATAGAATCCCATCAGATCCCCAACTTTTTTAGTTGACCCACCACTGGATGGAGATGGAAACCCACCAAATCCAAACCAGGGGGCACCTCTTTCCCTTTAACTCCTCTTCTCTCTCTATCACTATTTATTCTTCTTCCTCCCTCATTCTCATTTTTTTACCACTTTCCACATCACATTTTTTTATTTAATTTTTCTTTTTTGTGTAGTTGTTCCTTTATAAAAAACTAAAAAAACTAAAAAAGATAAAAAATAAAAAAATAATAATTTAAAAACAATATGAAATGAAAAATCCTGATAACTCACCTTTAAATTTTTAAATTTTGTACAACCATTTTGGCGAGTAAAAAAAATACATGTTTTCATCTAATTTTTTTTATTTTCATCCTGACTTTGGATAAATAATTTTGTGTCAAGAATAATAAATTTTTAATGCACATTTATTGACTTGGAAAATGATTTTCCCCACCTGTGAGGAACAAAATTTGATATCATGCCAAGGCTACCTATGGACATATTTTCAAAATGTGTGTTTTTACCCCTATTTGTGAGTTTTAATTTTGTGGACCTTCGATCTGAATTTCCAACATTTGTGTGCATTAATATGATAGAGGGATTTATGAACCCTATAAGAATTATAATAGTCAAATAGCCTCCAATTAATCACACATTAATCCTCCTTTTGAAAGCCCCTTTGAGCTTATGAAAACCTTTTATTTGATATCCACATTACAAGCCCAATATCTTATCCTAACAAATATCAACATGGATTTTCATTGCATAATTGTTTTTGAAATTTAAGTGTGGGGATAATGGATTTCATTTTTTGGGTGCCCTTTTATTGATTTTCAATGAGTAATCATATGCTTGAGGGAAAGCATAAATTTTAGTGTGGGCGAGAGGTTGTCAATCAGTGAGTTTTAGGGAATGAAATGTACATTCATTTATGTAATTTTGTAAATGTTATTGATAAGTGTTCAAAAAAAATTCAAAAAAATAAACAAATGGAATAAAAAATGGTTGTGTCTTGGGCAGGTCAAAAATAACTCTTCCTCAACCGTTGATCTTATTAAAACTATTAAAATTAGTGTTGTGAGGATATAAATCATGGGTTGGTATATGAGTGTGATATCTTTTTCAAGTTCAACTTTCAAAAAATGCAAAAAAAAATAAAAGAAAAGAAAAAAAGAACACTTATGTCATTGGGAGAACTTTTATGTTTTGTAAATATTTCATCTTATGATCCCCTTCAAATTTTCTTATTCTCTTGTGCCTTTCCTCACACAATAATTCTTTTGTAAATATGTTTTCCAATTATTTTCATGTCTTATTCAAAAAAAATGTACATTTCTTTTTCCATGTTCGTATTTTACCCCCTTTTTCCTATCTTTTGAATACCATCTACCTACTGTCCTATAGCCCCAGAAAAACCCCTAAAAAGAACTCTTTATTTTTGACAACTTTAGGATAGGGAGTGGAAGCTTAGATCTCTTTCAAACTCTAAAATTTTCACTTTTGGTTGGTGAATGAGTAAAACTCCATAAATTAATTTTATCATCAGGAGAGGAGTAAGTTTTGTGTGCCACCGTTTTGCAATTCTAAATTTGAGCATGAAAAAATGAATTTCTTTTGGAACATTGTTTCTATAATAACTTATAGTGGAATCCAATATGAATTAGTAAAATTGTCTAAACCTCCCCTAATTGGGGAAAACAAAATTTTAATATTTGTTGGTGAGTGAAAATGATTTTGTCATGTTTTTATATTTTTTGCACATGAGGACATAAACAAGAACATGTGTGGGAGAGTTGATGTTATTAATATTTTCATAACTTTTTATATAATCACTTTACTGATTTTATAGGAAATGTTCATAATTTGTGTGAAATATTAATGTATAAATATTAAATATAATTTTGAGCACTATTTGAATTCATCCAGATTCAAGTCCATTTAATGTATTAATAATAACTATCACCCTACGGATCCAAATTGAATGGTTCTTGTTTTTTAGGATTCCTATTTGAATATAAAACATTTAATTAGAAAAAATAATGGGCCAATTCCTCCATTTTAAGGGTCATATGGTCCACACAAGAAGAACTAAAGAAACTGTGGAGAAACCAGACCAGCTATTAAGACTGAATTATTGGGATCAATCTATAATTCCAAATTCCTTTATTATTATAAAATGTTATTGGGACAATGTAATAAGTCTTGGATAAAAATTTCAAGGCCCAAATGCAAAGACAAAGGGCCCAAATGATTCATTTAAACTCAGCCCACAATTCTGGCCGGAAATTAAAATCATTATAGTATTCATGACATGTCTCCTGAACTGGTCATCAAATCAAGTTGATATTTTTCCATGTGAAAGAGGAGATATAATAGGCCGATGTTTTTGAATAAAGAATTTGGATTTGAAGGAATATTCTTATTGATAAACCCATTCACATTTTGGACTTCTAAAAATAATGGATTGAAATGGACATATTAACATTGTTTAATCAAATAGCCATATATTTGGATCCATAAATCCAAATTCATCCAAATTATGAGAGTAGTATGAAAAAATTATTATATAAAACTTTTAATAAGGATATATCTTGATATTATACTGTTTGAATTATCAAAATGGCTATTCAAGTGGAGGGATAGATTGAGAATGCAAATAGTCCACTTCCTTGGGATATAAATACATCCCCCTCCTCTCCTTCAAAAGAGTTTGCATTTCATAAGAGAGGATAACATATTGGCATGACCAAATCCTTGCCAAGGGATTGGGAAGGCCTTACCTAATCAAGTTTTTACTTGAGATTCCCTTCCTTCTCTCTTTGTTTCCTTTTACTTTTGTGTTCTTCATTATTGTAATCTTGTAAATATTTTCTTTTTAATTCTGTTTTAATGTAAGTTTCCTCTTAAGTATCTCTTATTCTCATCCCCCTTATTTATTTTCATATTAATGATCTTAAAATTGTTTAAATACATTTGAATCCCCCTCCCTTCTTTTGCTTTCTCATTCAATCTAATGTTCCTTTTTAATTATCATTATCGTTTGTGTGTGTGTTCGTCGCACCAATATCTTCTTATCCCTTTCTTTTTCTTATCATATTAATTTATCATCATAATAATTATAACCATATTACTAATAATTTTAATGGTTGAGTAAATCTCTCATTGGGGTGAGTTATAATTTAGGTATGTTAAGTGATTGAGAGATTTTGCTCGATGAATATTCTTTAAATTAATACTGTGTATGTTGGACTTAACATGCCATGGATTAATAACATGTTTTTTTTAACATATGGATTCAATTGATTATTCAAACCATAAATACACTACCACAATCAAGTACTGATTGATATTAGAATCCTAGTCAAGTTAAGTCTTGGATTAAATCCTTAACATTTAGGAATTCCAATCAACGTCAACTTGTGACATGGGTGTTAATTTAATGCAATATAAAGAAAGGCTTATGGATATCACAAGCTTAAATACCTAATGATGAACTAACCACAATATTTATAAATTTGTTAAATAAATATTAATCAATCAATCATTTTATAATATCTGCAAACAAACCCCCCCAATTAGAATACAATCAACTAAAAACAATCAACTATTAAAAAGTATCATCACCGAGGATTTGACCCGAGTGCTGCTATACACATTAGCAGAGCACCAAAAAATTGAACGGTTGATAGGAGAAAATCCGATGTGCTTTCAGTTACCCCACTCATACACTAGAGCACAATGGGAAAATGGAACTTTGACTGTTCTGAGAAATTCATCCTCCAGTCAGGCCTCCTCCTTTCTTCTTGGAAATCCAGATTGGTTGTTCAAACCCAAGATGCTCGAAGCTTGGTTGACACTCTCATATTCCAGTTGAACAACGAGGTGGTCATCCCTTGTTTCTCACAACATACCCGACCCATGTGAGCTTAGAAATTGATCATTGGATTTTTCATGAATGTAGAAAACGTGCAGTAGACCAAAACAAATGACAGAACTCATGCATGCATCCAGCATGAACAATAAAAGCATGAAAGTATGTTTAAAAGTTTACACATGTTACAACACCCAAGGATCTCCACCACATGGATGGTTTGACCTCTTTAATAAAGCTTTCTAGCTCCGCCACTCTGTGGCTTGTGGCGTCTAGGATCTTCTGTCGCCTGTTTACTTCCCGCTCCTCCTTGGTAGCAATGTGATGTAATTCATCAACCATGATCTAGACCCGCTCCTCATCTGCTTGGATGGTGACCATCTCCTCAGAATCTTAGTTTATTCATTCTTCAACCACTACCAGTTGGGCATTTAGGCATGAAATGCACTCTGATTGTGCATTAAAGAAAGTGGAGTTCTTGTTCACTCATGCCCGAAACCGCTGAACCTCCCTTTTGGCCTCTTGAAGCCTCCTGATGTTCATTGATTTCCTCTGCTTCCAGCCCACACTGAGGATACGATCATGCTCCCAGATCTTCTCATCCATGAAATATTTAATGAGCATGTTGGGATGCTGGGCATCTACTCCCCCAACACATAGCTCGCACATCCAGGAATGAAGCCTCCCCATCTGTTTTATCCATTACACTTGAGGAGTCTCCCTAATGAAGTGCTTGATCAGCTTCCATGACCAATGACGGATTATCTTTCTATCTTCTTCATCAGAGGTCGTCTCATCTCGGTCTGTGGGGTCGGTAGGTTTATATACGGGGAACGCCTCTAGGAACTTGTTAGAAGGATCTAAATATGGTGTCTGATTAGGTAGGTCAGGACCCATGTTGTCCGATTTATTCTCATCATCGGATCCCACCTTAATGATCTCAGTCTTTGTCCTGCTGATAGTCCCACTAGTGATCAGAAGCACCACATCTTGGTCGGTTCGAACGCCCGCTTCAATGACCACCGGTATTCCCACAGAAAAGGCACCACCAGGAGCTCCAACCAACCTCCCCAAGGTGGCCCATTCCATTTGAATAATTGTGCATAAAATAGGCACACAAGAATTAGTTAACCTGGTCGATGGATTATAATTACTTATTCTATGATGGATACTTACATAGATTAAACAGTTGGTCTCTTTACTGAGTTGTTTCCATCAGAACCCCTAGGAATGGCACTCCATATGTTGTTGGGAAGTCTGAAGGCTCTGGGAGGACCACCCTGGGTGTCATGGAATCGCCCGACATGATGATCATTATAGCCGTGGGCTTAGATCCCGAACTTCCCGCAGTTGCATCTACTATCAGGTTGGAGAAAGTTTTTCATATGAGGCCCTTCAACACAATTCAAATATTTGTAAGGATTGCTAAATAACATGGACAAAGAAAATAGGGAAGTGTTCTATGGTTTTACCTTGATATCCTTTTAAAACTCCTCAAGTTCCGGGTCTGAATCACCGACCTTACCTTCCTCTAGAGGGATCCCTCAATCGTCCTCCTCCCCTTAGGAGGACTCATCTGATTCTTCCAGCAGAGGAAAGAACTCTCTTAATTCAGCAGATGAAAACTGTGGATTGGTTGTTCGATATAGCAACACCTTTACATGATCTGTCATTAGATGCGGAGCACCCTGGGAGTGTACAAATTCCTCTATCTCGGTTAGGTATTTCTCCCCCTCTTCCTGGGACACTGCAAATCCAACCCTGACATGGCTGATCCCCAACAGATCCATCCTGAGATAGTTCAAGTGTTTCCACATCTCGGAAAGGTTTAAGAATTTTCTGTTTACTTCCCATATATCCCAAGCCTTTGGAAAGATGGAATTCTTAGGCATATCTATGTGGAACAACTTATTTCCTATAGCCTGGGTGGATATCCTGTGGAATCCCCTTTGCAGCCTCCCCTCTGGATGACTCTGCCCCTCTAGGACCGACGGGTCTGCCACTACTGCCTACCCCTCAACCGGTTTGGGTCTTGCCGCTACTGCATCCCCACTACCACAAGATGTCCTCATCGCCTTCTGGCCCTGGCCTCGAGGTTGAGGAGGCACTCCATCACCGGCACAGATGGTTTGCTGCTTCATCATCTCCCCCGGGTAGGCCGCCTCCCAGATCTTGGCATACACCTTCACCAGCCCAAAGATGGCTATGGGTAGAGGCAACTTGTTCTACATATTCCCATCCAACTGTGTGAACATGAGCCACATCTGCCTCATCACACATGGGTGATCCTCCTGGCGTACCCCCAAGTAGACTCACAGGGCCAGCCGGTGTATACATCGAAACTACCTCAAAAAGTGGTGCGAGGTGTATGGCTCATAGAGAGACTCACGGTCAACCCGCGACATCAGGAATCCACCCCGAAAGGATAAGTGGTAGGACCAAAGCTCTTCTGTTCCCTATCCTTCATTAGTGAACACACCTATTCACAGCGAGAATGGGTGGAAGTTGAGATCTTCCGCCTTCTAGACCCGGTTCAGCACCAACTGCGGGGTCAACTTAGTCAGAAATCTCCCCACCACATTCAGAATGGCTGTGTGGAAATTTGATCATGGAGGGGAAATGAGGTTCAGATATTTTTAGATACCCATGACATGCGCCGCTATCCACCCACATAGAAGGTGGAATGGCCCACATATCCTCCATAGACTTCTTCCCCTCACTAATATGCCACAACATCTTATACAACTTGGTGAGCATCAGGATCCCGAGGTTGAACCATCCCCCTGTATCCAAAATAGATGCCATAATGAATGTGCTCGATTGCACACCCATGTTCGTGTCCCTCATTGGTAGGATTAAACCGCATATAAGCGCTACGATGAATGCAGCTAACCTAACCACCAGTTACTGCTTGGTACTAACGCTGAACCCACAGGATTTCCACTGGTTGTCCTCCAAGAGCCGCCAGTATGAGTGCTCCTTTCCCCGTTGAACCCCCTTCAGGAAGGTGCAAGGCCTCACAGAAAACTATCTATATTCAGGGAAATTTCAGGAACTACTTGAACCACCACTTGAAATGGACATCCCTCACTGACTGTTTTTCCTCCCTTAGCACTAGGTCCATAAATTACTTTTCTAGTGGTGGAATCTGCTCTGGGTCGTCCCATGCATTCATGATGAAGAGGATATTTTCATACATTTCCAAGAGTATCAGGACCCCCGATATCTGGTGTAAGTCACATAGTCTAATGATGACCTCTCCATGGTGAAAATGAAACATGGTGGTTCTCGACAACCATATGCTTAGCGACTCTAGTATCAACTACTTCAGCTAGTATATATGGACTTGAGAGGCCCATTTTGCCTCGTACATGCCCACTCACCTTAGCTCTTCCTCGAACTCCTCACACAAGGCACATGCCTAGTAGGCCCAGGCCCAATCATCTATGAAATTGTTTCCCTGGAGCAGATCCCACTCATCGTTCCACCCCTTCTCTAGGTTCCCTAGGGCCACCTTCAGGATACACTACTACAAAAACAGGCTTTATCAATGCAAAAAAACGGGCTTAAACAATGTTGTAAATCTCAACACTGATAGGGGGGGTACCCTTTATCAGCGTTAAAAGATTGCTCATAAAGGGTTCCTGTAACATCATTGAAAACTCACTGAAAAAGGGCTCATTTATCAGTCCTAAAAAAGTGCTGATAAAGGGCCCTTTTATCAATTCTTTTTTAGCACTGATAAATTCCCTGCCTGCTGTAACATGAAATTCTATAGTAGCACACCCAAACAAGACCTGCAAAAAAATCAGCATATCAATCAAGCAGTTCTCACAGATAAAATATGCAGTGGTAGTAAATTTGGTATCAAAGGATGGGAAAAAATCCATACCTAATGTGATGTACTAATTATTCATTATGATTATCAAAAGGTACCATTAAATACTATCTCCTCCAAATGATATCTTAAATTGCCTCAGATAAAATATATAGAGAGAGTTCAATGTTATAACCTTAAGAAAATTTTTATTAAGGCATGCATGTGAGTTATTATTCATGTTTTTTATGGTTTATATTCATGTAAATCTTGGATATGGAATTTATTTATAGATTTTGAGTTCCTTTTGGGATATGTTGCCTTAGGACTTAGAGAGTTTACCTTGTAGATTCCTCATGGTAGATGGATTTAGGATATTCTTGGGACACTTAAGGAAATGTGTTCTTGTGGTTGATGCCTTTATCATATGGTGTGTTTTCTTCTTTTCAGTCCATTTATAGAATTTATAAATGGTGGGGAGACATATGCTTATTCTTTGTCCATCATAGACTCTTGATTAGTAGTCATGTAGTGATTTTATAGGGGGATACAATTTAGAAGAACCCATATGGGAACACTTTTATGGTGAAGTTTCCTATTCATTTTGAACTTTTATTTTTTTACATACATAGGAAAAGGTTGGGTTGTATGACTCCAAGTAAAAACCACGCAACTTACCTTTTTGAGGGAGTTGTTAGGAACATGAGTTGTTCATGGTAAGGAGAAAACATGTGGTATGGATATATAGTTTAACTAAGTCATTTTGAATTATTAGAACACGGTTAGTTAACTATTTTTCCAAACTGTGCTGAAGAGGGTTTCTTATCCAATGGCTCCAAAAAGTTGGTGAACAGTTTGGAAAACTACCCAAACAGACCATGAAAGTTGCTGATGATATGTCCTAATTTAAGGGATTTCAACATATTTCATCACACCCCCTTCTCGAAACTTAGTCTAAGATCACTTTATCTTGAAAATTTATCCAATTTAAATCCTATATTCTTTTTTCCCTTTCGTTCTTCTCCCTCTCCCTTTCCTCTTTTTTTTCATCCCTCACCATGAACTCTAGGGATAGAGGTTTATATTTAGGGTGTGTGATGAATTATTAATGGGGGTTTATTATCTAAGGACTAATTATGACTCAATGAGGCTTTTCTAAGTGTATTATTTCATATTTAATGACTTTTGGATTGTTTTTCGTACGTCAGTGGTTGCTTTCACTTAAAATTTTGTCCATTTTAAACAAAAGAGAGACACTTTGAGTGATACTAGCCATACCGTACCTCAGATTGTAGAGGGCTTGACTCATACACATCCGAAATGAGCCATGGATTGTTATACTAAAGTATCAACACAATCCGAATGTGTTTGGTCATTTTTACTTATGTCAGTTGTTGTTTTCACTTAAAATTTTGTCCATTTTAAACAAAAGATAGAAACTTTGATTGATACAAGCCACACTATGCTTCTTATTGAGGAAGGGTTGACTCATACACATCACACATGACCCATGGATCATTTTCCTAAAGTATCAACCCAATACGAATGTGTTTGGTCAGTTTTACATACCTCAGTGGTTGTTTTCACTTAAAAATTATGTCCATTTTAAACAAAAGAGAGACACTTTGAGTGATAATGGTCACACCATGTCTCAGATTGAGGCGGTATTGAATTTTAAACATCAACAATGACCCATGGATCATTATACTAATGGATCAACATAATAAAAATGTGTTTGGTTAGTTTTCCATATGTCAATGGTTGTTTTCACTTTAAATTATGTCCATTTTAAACAAAATATAGACAATTTGAGTGATAACGGACACACCATGCCTTGGATTGAAGTGGGGTTGACTGTCACACTTCAAAAATGACCCATGGATCATTTACCTAAATTATCAACACAATATGAATGTGTTTGGTCAGTTTTCTATATGTCAGTTGTTGTTTTCACTTAAAATTAAGTCCATTTTAAACAAAAGAGTGACACTTTGAGTGATACTGATCACACCATACCTAGGATTGAGTAGGGGTTGACTCATAAAAGTAAAAAATTACCCATGGATCATTATTCTAATGTATCAACAGATTCTTAATGCGTTTGGTCAGTTTTTTGTACGTCATTTTTTGTTTTCACTTAAAAATTATATCCATTTTAAACAAAAGAGAGACACTCTGAGTGATAACGGCCACACCATGCCTCAGATTGAGGTGGGTTTGACTAATACATATCAAATATGACCCATGGATCATTGGAATAAAGTATCAATACAATCATAAAGCATTTGGTCAGTTTTCTCTATGTTAGTGGTTGTTTTCACTTAAAATTCTGTCAATTTTAAACAAAAGAGAGACACTTTGAGTGATACCGGTCATAGAGTTCCTCGGATTGAGTAAGGGTTGACTCTTACATGTCAAAAGTGACCCATTAATCATTCTACTAAAGTATCAACATAATCCAAATGTGTTTGGTTTCTTTTTCATATGTCAGTTGTTGTTTTCACTTAAAATTCTATCCATTTTAAACAAAAGAGAGACACTTTGAGTGATACCGGCCACACAGTGCCTCAGATTAAGGAAAGGTTGACTCTTACACCTAAAAAATGACCCATGGATCATTTTTCTAAAGTATAATCACAATATTAATGTGTTTTGTTGGTTTTCTAAACGTCAGTGGTGGTTTTCACTTAAAAATTATGTCCATTTTAAACAAAAGAGAGACACTTTGAGTGATACCGATCACACAATGCCTCATATTGAAGAAAGGTTGACTCTTAAACATAAAAAATGATCCATGGATCATTATACTAAAGTATCAACACAATATGAATGCTTTTGGCCATTTTTATGTATGTTAGTTGTTGTTTTCACTTAAAATTTTGTCCATTTTAAACAAAAGAGAGACACTTTGAGTGATACCAGACACATTGTGTCTCAAATTGAGGAGGGTTTGACTCTTACATGTCAAAAATGACCCATGGATATTTTTCCTAACTTATCAACACAATCTGAATGAGTTTGGTCAGTTTTCCATATGTCAGTTGTTGTTTTCACTTAAAATTCTGTCCATTTTAAACAAAAGAATGACACTTTGAGTGATACCGATGACACCGTGCCTCAGATCGAGATGAGGTTGACTCTTACACGTAAAAAATAACCCATGAATAATTCTCCTAAAGTATAAACACAATACAAATACATTTGGTTGGTTTTTCATACGTTAGTTGTTGTTTCCACTTGAAAATTATGTCCATTTTAAACAAAAGAGAGACACTTTGAGTGATACCTGACACACCGTGCCTCATATTGAGGTGGGGTAGACTCATACACATCACACATGACCCATGGATAATTGGAATAAAGTATCAACACAATCCGAAGGCTTTTTGTTGGTTTTACGTAATTTAGTGGTTGTTTTCACTTAAAAATTATGTCCATTTTAAACAAAAGAGAGACACTTTGAGTGATATCAGTCACACCATACCTCAGATTGAGGTAGGGTTGACTCATACATGTTAAAAATGACCCATGAATCGTTCTTATAATGTATCAACACAATATGAATGTGTTTGGTTGGTTTTCCGTATGTTAGTTGTTGTTTTCACTTAAAATTCTGTCCATTTTAAACAAAAGAGAGACACTTTGAGTTATACCAGCCACACCGTGACTCAGATTCAGGCAAGGTTGACTTTTACACATCAAAAATGACCCATGGATTATTATCCTAAAGTACCAACACAATATTAATGCGTTTGGATAGTTTTCCATACGTCAGTGGTCGTTTTCACTTAAAATTATGTCCATTTTAAACAAAAGAGAGACACTTTGAGTGATACCGGTCACACCATGCCTTAGATTTCGGTGGGGTTGACTCTTACACATCGAAAATGAACCATGGATAGTTCTATTAAAGTATCAACACAATCCAAATACGTTTGGTTGATTTTCCGTACATCAGTTGTTGTTATTTTCACTTAAAAATTATGTCTATTTTAAACAAAATAGAGACATTATGAGTTTTATCGGCCTCACCGTGCCTCATATTGAGGATGGGTTGACTCTTATGCATCAAAAATGACCCATGGATAGTTTTACTAAAGTATCAACATAATATTAATGCGCTTGGTCAGTTTTATGTATGTTAGTGGTTGTTTTCACTTAACATTTTGTCCATTTTAAACAAAAGAGAGACAATTTGAGTTAAACCGGTCACACCATGTCTCCAATTGAGGAAGGGTTGACTAATACACATCAAAAATGACTAATGGATCGTTCTACTAAAGTATCAACATAATTCGAATGAGTTTGGTTGCTTTTTTGTATGTCAGTTGTTGTTTTCACTTAAAATTCTATCAATTTTAAACAAAATAGATACACTTTGAGTGATACTATCCATATCATGCCTCATATTGAGGTGAAGTTTACTTTTACATGTCACACATGATCCATGGATCATTCTCCTAAAGTATCAACACAATCTGATTGCGTTTGGTTGGTTTTCCATATGTCAGTGGTTGTTTTCACTTAAAATTCTGTCCATTTTAAACAAAAGAGAGATACTTTGAGTGATACCGGCCACACCATGCCTCATATTGAGGCGGGGTTGACTCTTACATATAAAAAATGACTCATGTATTGTTCTCCTAAAGTATCAACATAATGAAAATACATTTGGTTAGTTTTCCGTATGTCAGTTGTTGTTTTCACTTAAAAATTATGTCAATTTTAAACAAAAGAGAGACACTTTGAGTGATACCGGCCACAACATGACTCGGATTTAGGTAGGGTAGACTCTCACACATCAAAAATGACCCATGGATCGTTTTCCTATAGTATCAACACTATACGAATGTGTTTGGTCGGTTTTCCATACATCAGTGGTTGTTTTCACTTAAAAAATATGTCCATTTTAAACAAAAGAGAGACACTTTGAGTTATACCAGTCACATCGTTCCTCATATTGTGGCGGGGATGACTCTTACACGTCAAAAATGACCCATGGATCATTCTAATAATGTATCAACACAATCTGAATGCATTTGGTCAGTTTTTCATATGCCAGTTGTTGTTTCCACTTAAAATTCTGTCCATTTTAAAAAAAGAGAGACATTTTGAGTGATATCGGCCACACCGTGCCTCATATTGAGGTGGGTTTGACTCGTACACATCACACATAATTCTTTCATGTTTCTGGTGTATTTTATCTGTTAAAGTGGACAAATGACTCATTGGATAAAGGATGTTTTATTTAATAACAATTACAATTTTCCTATGAACATTTACATTCAAAAATGTTTCATCTTTTGATCTCTGTGAACCCCTCTCAAAAATGTTTTCCAATTGTACATGTCCCCAAGTCAGATATTTATTCTATTTGTGGACAATATTCCATCAAGTACGCGGCCCAACTATTTCTGAACAAATCTATATCATCTTTTAATATGAGTCTTTTTGACAGTTAGAGTAGTACTACAAAATATATAAATAAAAAATTAATAAATAATTTAAATGAAATAGTAGCTACATTCAAATTTTCTCCATGTTTATTCCAACATTTATAACTCCAATCTATTTTGTGACATATCAAATGATCTTCCAACTCGCCTGGAGTAATTATTCTAGAATAACAACAATATAAACATGGGCAAAGGATTTGAGAAGGATTCTTTGCGTAATCCTTTGCAAACTGGATGAACTCTTTCACTCCATTATCATACTCTATTGTCAAATGATTAGAATCCATCCAATATTTATTCATCTCCATCATATTTGTATCTCAAATATTATTATTTATGATTCAAATACACAAAGCAAGACTTCTAAATACAGTAGAAGAGAACCACTTCCTTATAAAAGTAGAGATTAACAGAGCCTAACCATTTCCAATAAAGATTTAGAAATCAACAGAACTAGGATAGACCCCCCATCAAAATCAAAACACTTTCCAGCCCCCTTACCAATAGTTCTAACACCCATCACCCTTGCAGAAAAACATTAAAAATATTTTTAACCACCCCTACCATCCACCTTATTTATAATAAAATAATCACATTAAATAGCCCAAAACTAGTGACCAAACTCAAATAAAATGAAAACAAGGATGCAATCTTGATGAGAAAACTAATATAGTAGAAACATTTCCAAACACAAAGGGGTTTGCGAGGGAGAAAAATAAATTAGGTTTATCCAAAATTACTATTGAATATCATAGGTTTTTTCACCCAGATTAACATAATAAATAGAAAATTGAGGTTAGTGAACATAAATTATATCAAAACTCCTCTTACTAATTGTTAATACCTTCCATAATATTGAAAAAATTTGTGAAATTAATTTTATAAATAAATTATTTCCCAAAAGCATGACCTTTAAATTAGAAAAATTCCCATCCATTTAGGTAAAATAGAAACATGCTTTCTTTTTTTCTTATGAATCATTAAATTTAGACAAACACACTAACCAACTCAATAAAATTCACATTTTCACAGGAATTTGAAGGTAAAGAGAGATAAATAATTCCATTGAAAATAATTCAACTAAATCTTTTAGTATCAATTGAAAGAGGGTATTGGTTAATAAAGGGTTGAGGTCAATAACTCAGGACATAATCGTGCCTAGACTCTCAAACCAAACTCACCACATCCCAAACTTTTATCAACTAAAACATGACCATTTGACTAAATGAAACTACACCTTACTGAAACCAAGAAACACCATGAATCATGGGGAACTCATACTACTGATGCCCCACTGCATCACCATTTAAATAGATCAACTATACAATTATGGTACACCTTGAGATAATCAACCCTAGGGAATAATCCCCACCCTACATCAAGAAAATCTCATCACTCCCCTTTTCCTCGTTTCATTAGGACCACAACTCAAGGCACCATATTTAGCCTTCTAAGAAACTCGAAGAAATCCACTCTTGATAATTTCATCACAATCCCTCATTTACAACAAAAACCTCAAACATAAACTCACAAAATTCTTTAGAATCTCCAGCCTCAAAGATGACTCAAAATTACAGGATTACAATTATTCAGCAACCAAGTGTTCTAAAAACTAGACCATCAATGCACAGTTGTGAATTCCAAGGGGAAGAACATTGTATCCAACTTGATTTAATTCCATGATATTCTATACACACTTATACTTCTATATCTAGGGAATAAAACACTTCCTAAAACCACTTTTTACTGAACAAGATTTTCCTTCCATCATTCTCAAGACACCCTTAAAAGTAATCCCACTATTAAGGAAGCCCATAAATGAGCTATAATATTTTCCAATTCAAAACCATCCTCAACTGATTCAATACAATTCTTAACCTTATGACCGAACACCTAGAAAATAATCATCAACACCTCCTACTATTGAAATTTGACAACACTCTATCCCATGTCTCTTTCTAATTCTTGTGCACTTTACCATGATAATGTTTCAACAAGTATAAGCTTCAGCATTAATAAATTTAATCCAAAAAATTAAATAACTTACCAACACAAAAGGATACTCTTCCACACTAAAAGAATCATATATACCCCAACACTTATAAACTACAAAACCAATTCATAATCCATTACAAAATATTATATTCCTATGAAATCATCACCATCAGACCCTCCAATAACACAACCACCTCATCACCCCTTGCCACCATTCTTAAATCCATCTAAAAAACTAACAACCTCTTTTCTTATTATCAATACTCACATTTAAAATAGAGTTTTTATAATAATAGTAATCTTGAAAATAACTTAACAAAACCATATAATTAATAAACAATTCACTTGGTAGGATTTTAATCACTTCATGCATTTTTGAAAGAATGTGACCAAAAAACCTAACCCAAACACACAACAAAACCCAAGACAAACAAAAATAAACCACCATAATGAATATTAGAATAAGAACAAAAGGAAATAGATGAGGATGAATGGAGATATCACCAAATATCGAAGATGGGAAGCCGAGAATCTAACCTCATCAAAAGGAATCCCAAACATTTGAAGTAGGGTTCACGGGTAGTACGGTACAACAGGGAGGAGGAGAAGCAGGGTTCATGGGGAGGAGGATACTTGGAAGGGGTTCAAGGGGGAGGATAAATAGAAGGTTTCACAGTGGAGTAGGGCTAGCGGCGGAGTAGGGATAGCAGCAACAGAGTAGGTCCAGTAGCGGTAGAGTAGGGCTAGCGGCGGCAGAGTAGGGATAGCGGCGATGAAGTAGGGAAGCGGCGGCAGAGGTCAGGAAAAGAGATGATCGGGGGGGGGGGGGGATTTGTCGCATGGGTATAGTCCCGCGAGATCTTGAGGGTGCGATAAACAGAGGGCAATATGCACCCCATTTTATAATATGAGACTATGGTTTTATCAGCGCTACAAAATAATTGATAAAGTGACCCTTTATTATTTCTAGAAAAGCACTGATAAAGGCACCCTTTATCATAACTTTTAATTAGCACTGCTAAATAATTACTTTTATTGTCACTTTTTATTAGCGCTGATAAAAGGTGGAACTTACCTTTCCTGTTTTTGTAGTAGTGATAGTGTGGTACAGTTGGGGATATGTCTTTGGATGCATCACCTTCCTGTCAACATCATTTAGGTGGTTGTATAGGAAATCTGCGCTGAAGGGTGAAAAATCTTCCCAGGTATGGACATCAGCTACCCTTAACCACTGGTTGTGGCATGGAATGATCCTAAACCAGTAAGCCATCTCGTCCTAGCTCACTTCCGAAATGAAGACGTCATCCCTCAGGAAAAAGTCGTACAGGGGCAGCCTTTTACAATGTGGGTAGTTCTTCTGTCTCTATGACAGTAGTTCTACCAGTGAATCATGGTCCGAATGGATTCAGATGAATTCCTCGATACCTGAGTTATTCCCCATCTCCTCCCTATATAAAACATCCTCAAGGACACCCCCTGTCAGCTTCCTGATGATCCATTCAGTGTAGGTTTTTTTAAAATTTTCTCTTGGATCGTTGAGCTCGATCACGAAGCACAAATCATAAAGCTCGATCAGAGAGGTAGTTTATGGTGCCCTTCCATAGACTTCACAGACGTGAGATATGGAGTGCACACTCGCAGAGTCGAAGGACTCGTTGTGTGGTGCCAAGATGAAAGGCCCGATTCACAGAGAGAAATCACAGAGTGTGTAGAGCTTTTCGAATTGAGAGAACTATCGACAAAATGAAGAAGAGAGAAAGGAAAAAAGAGTGATCATCCTCCCCTATTTATAGGCGACGGCCCTTTGTGGTTCACGACATGTCTATCCATGGCGAGCTTCACGACTCTCTAAACCTGCACGTCATCTCTCCGCATCACGACCCTTCTTCGCAAACATACTTGGCGATTGACCTAAAAGTTTTGGTAGGAGGCCCTTAGAATTAGACCCTTGTTTTCTACTCATCTCCAACTCTGAGGGGAAGATTTTTTTGGTTCCAAAATATGTGAAGTGGAAATATAAACACCAATAGGACACCAACTCCAATGAGGATTCCTCATGAAGCCTGCTCATGAAGCCCCGCAGAACTGTGGCTGCTACAAATCCGCCTACTTTTCAAAGCCTCCATGAAAAAAAGAGGTAGGAGGATCTGCGATATGAAATACGTTTAAGAATCCTCCGCAAAAAAAAAGAGACGGGAGGCTCCACGATACGAAAGATGTTTGTAAAGCCATTGTGAAGAAAAGAGGTGGGAGGCTCCGCAATATGAAATACGTTTGTGAAGGCAACATGAAGAAAAGAGTTTGGAGGCTCCACGATATAAAATAAATTTGTAAAGCCACCATGAAGCAAAGAGGTGGTAGGCTCTGCGATACGAAATATGTTTGCGAAGCCACCGCAAATCAACGAGGCAGGAGGATCCATGGTTACGACAAAGTGCAACATGGCTTCATGTCACACGCTCCCTACTTTGCACTGCCTCTTGTATATAAATACTGGGCTTCCACCAAGCCCAAAGGGTGGATACTCGAACCTTTTGCCTTCTCACCTCTCAAATCGCAAAACACTTTCTGCTCTGTGAAAAGTGAGCTCTTAAAGGTACTTTAGCATCACGAACTGCCTTTCATTTGGCTTAAACACATCCCCTCTTCAATAATGGGTGCCATTCGGAAATCCCATGGGCCATAGAAAAGGAAATATATCCCTAAGGGTACTCGGATCTTCACAAAGCACTTGTGATTTTCAAATTACCTTCCATGCACATATGAACCACATTCTAAGGCAGGGTCACTGTGCTTCGTGAGGCACACTGCTTCAATGTACTATGCTCTGCAAGGCACCATTACATCATGAAGCCCTACTCCGTGAGATCCTTTCTGCTTCACAAAGCACCCTCCATGTGCACCTATTCCTTATGCCTAAGAAGGGACACCCCACATCATGAAAAAGACCCCTTCGTGAAGCCCCTCTATTACATGGAGAACCAGAACTTCATGAGACCTCTTCCTGTGAACCCCCTTTCTTCTCACTCCATTTTCCCGTACGACCCTCCAGGTTTGTATGAAGTGATTTCATTTCCCTTGGTTGGTGCTTCATGTTGTGTTACTTAGCCTCAGGCTTCTTTTCATAGGCATGCTAACGACTATTGCTTCTTCTCATAGCCATGGTAACATAGACCCCTAAGTGGATCACTCAACAACGCCCCTTCACCACGACATTGCTGAGGCCTTCCCTTCCAAAAGGGTTGGTGGGTATTAGTTATGTAAATCCTAGGGGTGCAGAGTGAACCCGCATTGTCTGAGTTGCAGGACGTTAAACTACCAAGCACCATTGTCATCAGTACATGACGTTAAACTGTGGCCTCACCTGGTGCATCATATATGGGGTGCCCCATCTTGTAAATTCTCTACGCCCGCTCGTCTCCACGGGAGTGAGATATTCCTCACATGGAATGATATCCTCTTTGCTATATCAGTGTCTATCTGCGGGGAAAGGGCAATCACCTTTGTGTAAGCCCCTATCTTTTCTTGCAGGAGTTAGAACCCCAACTCCTCCTTTCTTCTCCTATCCCTATCCCTATGAGCTTTGTCACCACTGGGCCTCCATCATGGAGTAAGTACCAATCTCCATCTCCCTAGGCTCCTAACCACACGTAAGCCTCCATTTCCTATTTGGGCCGCTAACCTTGTGTAATCCCCATTCCACTTTTTGCTGATGCACCTTTCACGACTTTATCATCATGTCTTTTCTGCCTCTTGTTTCTCACCCTGAGAATGACTCACATGGGCTTAGAGTAATCATCAACCATGAAATTATCCATGGACCAATGTAGAGTGTAATCCCCTAACTATCCTGAACTACATGGAATTTGATCCATGCCAAGGCAAGTTACGTAGGAATCCTCCATGAGGTTCAAGACCAACACCTTCTAGTCCTGACCCCCTTCACGTCGGTTCACCAAACTCTCCCGAACTATGTAGAATTTGATCTTTTACAAGGCCAGGTATGTAGGAATCCCCCCTTAAGGTTCAATCCCAACACGTAACAGTCCTAAATCCCTTTACGTTGGTTCACCAAACTCTCCTGAACTACGTGGACTTTGATCCTTATTAAGGCAAGGTATGTAGGAAGCCTCCCTAAGGTCCAATCCCAACACCTACCAACCCTGACCCCCTTCACGTCGGTTCAACAAACACTGCCGAACTGCGTGGACTTTGATCCTTTCCAAGGAAAGTTACTTAGGAAGCCTACCTAAGGTTCAATCCCAACACCCATTGGTCCCGACAACTTCCCATCGGTCCACCCTCGTCCCGAATGACATTAAACTATATGCCCCTTTTAATCCCGCAAGACGTTAAAATGTACCCATTCGAACTACGTGGTCTTTGATCCTTTTCTCCTAGGCAGGGTATGTAGGAAGCCTCCCTGAGGCCCAACCCCAATCGACGGTAAACCGTTGTGCACCCCAATCCACGGTAAGCTGTTGTGATCCCCAATCGATGGTAAGACGTTGTACCCCATCCAGCAGTAAGCCATTGTACCCCATCCAACAGTATGTTGTCATACCCCATCAGCGGTAAGCCATTGTGTTCCCCCATCGATAGTAAGCCATTTTACCCCATCAGCTATAAGATGTTGTGATATGCAGTCAATGGTAAGACATTGTGCTCCCCAATCGACGGTAAGCCATTTTGATCCCCAATCTAAGGGAAGCTGTTTTGTCCCCAAATCGACGGTAAGACATTGTGATCACCCAAACAATGGTAATATGTTGTACCCCATCATTTGTAAGCTGTTGTGATCTACAATCTATAATAATCCATTGTAGTATCCTTTGTTGGGACCCACATCTCTGGTCCACCCCTCAGGTATAAGAACAACTCGGTCTGCTAACCATGTATAAGCCCCAACACCATCTTCGGGTTTCTGTCCTCTGTGCACACCCTAATTCTATGCACCCATTGTAAACTACATGGACTTTGATATTTGCCAATCCAGGATACGTAGGAAGCCTCCCTGAGGTTCAAGCCCATCACTCATGCCTCATACTAGTCTTTTCCTCGAGCATAGGTGTTTCGTGAAGGTCAGGCCCCAACCCGGAGGTTCCACTTCCTCGGCGTCTCATCCATATGGGTCACCTCCTCAGGTGTCCCATCGCTGCACCAAAATATGCAGACTTTGATTCCCTACCACGGGGATACGTAAGAAGTCTCTTCGAGGCTCAAGACCAACATCACCATCACCCTTGAATCAGTTCCATCTCACTCCCCATCCATTCTCAACAATCCATATCCATCCTGATTCTTACCTAGGCCATCACATCCTAGTGAGATCATATTACCCACTATCTCGCTACTCCTAGTGGCAATCAGGTGGCTAATCACACATTATCCCCAACATCAGCAATCGTTCTAGGGGTTACACCCATCTGATCCACTTTCGTCAAGGTTATGATTAGTCTGATCCATCTCCGCCATACATTAAACTATAAGAATACCCTGTATTAAACATTGGAAGCTGAATAAAACCTCAGAGACATGCCTATGGAATATAATTCCCTGCATTTGACGTGGGATGCCTTGAGTTTCCGCACCCTTGAGAAGCCCTATTATAAGGGGAAGAAATCCAGACGCGCCAGTGCTATAGCATCCAGACACGCAAGCAATGTCCAACATGACTAATCCCTCGACTGAAGGTTGCATCCTTGACCGGACCCCTTGGAATGTCCTGACAAAAGCTGTTTAATTTACCGACATCCATGAAGACATGGCACTGGGAAGAGTTTCACGAACAACATCTTAAGTCTATATGGGAGACCCAGACTAGGTAATGAGCTATGGGGAGGAATACACAGAAGGAGGAACCAAAATCCCATCATCCCATTTCAACCAAGGAAAAAACATTCATGAAAAAGCGATGGATGCCACCCGCCTTTGGAAGGCAGGAATGTGGGGCAACAAGCTGCACATCCTCCTCAACGGACATGATGCGCGCCTCGACAAAATTGTCGGAAACAACATCATTATAAATTAAAAATTATTGTGGATAAAAATATGGAATATATTTCAAAAAATTCAAAACCACATAAGTTACATAAATTAATATAAAATTAATCCCGCAGATGTGTCACGACAATGGGTTTTTAAGAAAAAATGTTTAAAATTTTGAGATGTTTTTATATCCAATTTAAATATAAAATTTATTCTAATGTTATAAATTGGATTAATTGATGTAAATTTTATCTAATTAAAATTTAAAACCAAACTAAAATATAATTTAACTATATAAATAAATTAGATGAAAATTCAGTTTTGAATTGAAATTCATTGTTTTTCACTATTCATCAAAAAATGAAACTTCTCAGAAAATACCAAAAATTTTCCCAAAGAAAATTTTGATATTCCAATTTAAAAAATAAATTTTATTTTTTCAAATAAAAATTATAAAAGTATCAAAATTCATATTTAATATGGGGTTTCCATTAAAGTCAGTAAAATTACCTTTAAGAAAATATATTTTTATTCATAAAATTGGATTTATTCTTATCTTATACCTATAAAATCTAATGGATGAGTATCAAAAATATTGATTGAATAAATAATATTTATATTTTATTGAAAAAATTAATCAAAAGTGGATTATTTAGTTTATTGAGATATAACTGTGTTTGTACATAGAAAAATAGTTTTATTAGAAAAGTAAGTTATTAATTTTTAAATAGTTCTTAATTCCACTTATACATATTAATAACCTAAGGATTAATTTTATATACATATGTAAATAATTTTTTCATAATTTATTTAATCTTATTCATTGATTCCATTCAAAATACAACACGGTAGCTATAATAGTATTTTAATAATAATATTAATAGTGTATTGTAGTTTGGTAAAAACTCAGCCTTGTGTTTTACACAAGATATAGAAGGGACTTGATATTTTATGTAATACAAGCCAAACATTATGTTTCATTCATCATAAGATAATCTAAGTGTTTATTTTAGTAAAATATTAACTTGTTGTTGTATATAACATAAGCTAAACTTAGTGCTTTCATATAACAAAAAAACTATATTTAGTGTTGCATGAAATGAAAAATATCAAAAATATTAAATTAATTCAAAAAATAATAATTCACAACATCTCATTGTGTTACAATTACTTCCTAGGACTTTATTTGGTATTTTTTGGTTTTTGTATTTTTATTCCATATTAAAAAATTATGGGACTATTATGGATCTTCATTTATGTTTATATAATTTTGATTAGTGGTTTTATTTATGAATTACTTGGTTATATGATGGAAATGCCTCCCATTTTATATTTTATACCCTTGACTGTAGTTTATTACTTGGGGACTATTAGATGAAGTCCTTATGGGTCACTATCATCTTCATTTTAGGCCTAGGATGGGTTCCCAATGGGGGTGAATCATGATATATTGATTCATATAATTCCTTCCATCTTCTGCGTAAAGATGCAACCATAGTTAAATTTTCATTTAGGCCAAAGTTAGAGAATGTTTTTAGTTTTTGGGTAGTCTTAAAAAAGATAATGGGTTGACTTAACCAAATTATAATTATAGGTATTGGAAAGATTGTACACAATAAAATTTAGTGGAAAGTATTAAGGAAATATGATCATAAGATTTCAGTATTGGGGAGTCCACTCAATATATAATGGATTTATGAGTTAATATAGTTAGAAATATAGTCTACCTAAATATCTTTAAGTAATTTTCATGAACAAAGTCTATGTTATGAGAGGGGGAATATGGGTCCTTTACACTAGAATATCCATGCTATAGGATCTTCCACATTCAATGGTAAGGGTTTTTGTGATTTGATAAAATAGTGGGAGAATAATAAAAATAATTTAGTTCACTACACATTTTAATAAAGATAAAGTACTAAAATATTCTTATATTTATTATATAAATGGAATGAAAAATAATGGGAACACTATGATCATTATTGGTAAAAGAACATTTCCTCACCACCAGGAGTGGTATAATTGTTTATACACTGTAATACTAGATATTTTTTTTTAATATTTATTGGAATCCCCTATTCCTAATAATCCACCCTAGTGAGCATTCTAGGGTGAAAAGGATGCATATAGAAGATACATAAAGGATGGTTCAAATGTCTGTTGTATCATGTTATATGATATTTATAAAGAGTTGAATATATAAGATAAGGAAATGTTTTCTTACATTATGATAACTCATCTCCATAATTTTGAAATGGAGAAAGAGTGGATAAAGATAAATGATATTATCACTATATTGTACAAGAGTAAACTAGAATAAATACACCAATATAGTTATCCCGCTTTTATGATATTGAAGTACATTGATTAGTTAGTGAAGTTGGGATTACATATAGATAAGACATTATCCATTAATCTAATATTATCATCCTTACCACCTAGGTTATCCATATTCATCAAGGATCACATGATCTAAAATATGAATATGATTATCAAGATTATTTTTACTATGATTTTAATGGAAAATTGGGATTGGTGGAAACATATTTCTTCACCCATTATGAAGAATAAAGTTAAAAATAAGGCTGAGAATCCCATGATGAGTTTAAATTCAATGAAGACTTCAAAATTTCATTCAAAGAGACAAATGATTCATAGTGAGGGAAATAAACATGAGGATATTTTCTTTACATGTGGTAAGAGAGGTCACTAGAAGAGGAACTACAATAATTTGAAGAAAAATAAACCATAATCTTCCACTTTAGGTATATTATTCATTTTATATAATATTTATATTTTAATTATTTGGTATGAAAATCAATGTGTAACTCGAATTTTTCTATCCAAATATAGGAACCAAAGATGTTTGAAACATTATAATAAATATGGTGAATTATCTAAGTAGCTAAAGAAGAGGGATTCCTATGTTACCTAAGGGAAGGTCAAAATTTTACATTTCCAAGTAGATTGATTATCATAAAATTATTCTATTGTATTGAGTGTTACTGAAACATTTATCTTAGTATCTGGTCATACACATGATCAAACATTATTTCATGTTTAAAATTGTGTTGTTATGGTACATCATAATTAATAGTTCATAAATACATGAATAATAGATATCTATATATCACCAATTAATTATGAATAAAAAATATAATATTCATACCCAGTTGCAGCAAGATACTTCATTTTAAAGTAAAAATAAAGGTTATTTTAAAGTATATAACTAAAATCTTGTTAATATATTTAGAGATAAAACCATTATATATTTAACATATTTACTTATAAAATATTAGACAGAGAAGCCATTATAGATAATTGTATAAACACAAGGCCTCTGGAGATAGTTTAACAATACACATGTGAACTATTAAAATGAGAAGATACTATTTAAATTCATACACTCCGTGATATTTATTTTAGAATGTTTAGGAATATAATGTGGAAGTTAATAATACACCTGATAAAAGATATTGGATCCTCTAGATAAGTCTTTAGGGGAATTTCTTAACCAAGTATTCATTGATCATTTAATTGTAGAGTGGATTTATTCTTAAAATCATAATTGCTTATACAAGTAAAATAGGAAATGGTATTAAAAGGTTTATCAATGAGGAGTATTATATATATATATTACATGTTTTCCATATTCCATTTCTAGATTTGAAAATATTAGTGAAACAAATAACCATATGCTAACAATATTTACTAATGGATATCATATTAGTTTTAATATAATGGGAATCCATTATGTTACAAATTCATGTGTTTGGATGAGAAAATTTTATAGAAACAAACTTATATCAATGAAAACACAAAGTGAATATCATTAAATTATCTTATATTTATTCATGATATTATAGTCCATAAAATAGAAATGTATTAGTCAAGACTCACTATGTTTCTATAAGATAAAATCACTTCTTTTTAAGATAGTGGGATCAATATTGTATTTAATGAAATAAATTCTCTAGTTGTACATGAGTTGGAATATAAAAAATAGAATATCTGAGGTTAATTGGGAGGAGTTGTTTCAGTGACACATGTTGTATAGAAAAGTTAAAACCATAGAGGTAGTTTTATATTCACCAGGATTAGTGATATTTTTTTGATAAGAATAAAGAATCCTATAAGAAAATAGTAAATAGAAACATTATATTATTGGAAAGTTCATATGAATTAAAATATTTATTACATTTAACAAACTCTAGTACCATATTTTGGTAGTTTCTTTATTTTATGTAAATTCATTAGGAGTATTAAAGAAGAAACAAAACATGGATGTTGCAAGCTGGTACCAATAATTGTTGGTTAGTTTCTAAAGCATTAACTGATTATTAGAAATAGATTATGAAGAACCTTACAATAGCCATCATTATAAAAATATATTAGAATTATACCTTTCATAGAAAAATTATATGATCATGTAATTGGGATAATGGATGTCAAGACTATAATCCTATATGGAAGCCTTGTTGAATATTTCTATATAACAAAACTAAAAGGGTTGGTGACACTAAATAAAGGTAATAATGAATGAAAATTATAGATATATATATATAAGTATTTAATCATACATTTTGATAATAAATATTTTTTTTAATAAAGACACATGGGAGTTTGGTTTTAGTAAGAATTAAAATGGGTCATGTGTCTACCATAGAGTAAGAGTGTTAATGTTTTCCATGGAAAATATATTGATAATATGTGGAAAAGATATATTAAGTATTTTAGTTTTTTAATACTATTTAAATGATATTTTAACAAGAAAAACTTAAAGTATAAACCTAATTACTATGTAATAATATCATCAAACATAGAATTATGGGGTTTCTTAGATCTATCTATACTATATACTTTGAAAATGTATTGAAAAAATACAACATGTAACAAATCAAAACTGAATTGTTTATTATTTCACATGTCTTGAAGTATCTCTATGTTGATGTGAGAGAGAACGAGAGGTTATTCTTGTGATTAAATAAAACTCTATATGCTCAAGTGATTGAAATTTATCACACATTCCATGATATGTACTGATGTTTGATATTACTTATGCATAAAGTATAGTGGATAAATATCAAACAAAACTGGGATAATTATATAGGATTGAAGTAAGAACTATTAGATATATCTTTATAAAGAAACAATAGATGATTTAATATTAATTAAAGAAGTTACAATATTAGTTATCAAGGAGATACAAGACTAGTCTTCCTTCTGATCAATTTGATAAAATATTATAATAATTATAAAGTAATAAGAAATGGAATATTATTTAAGGAAATGGTTTCCATATATTCATAGGATAATGTGGAAGTATTAGAAACTATATCCATATCCTAGAAGAATCGTTTTTATCATGTGAAATCTAAGAATACATTTAACCATTATCTCTAGTGCAAGTGGGAGTCTTTTGGAATTTGTTACCCAGACCCAACTAACTTTTTATTTTTGATTACCAGAATATTTAAATACTAAAATATTAATATCTTATCACATGATGAATATTTTTATATGTAACATTAATGTGATAATTTCATTAGAGTATGCATCACACAAAAAAGTTATAACATTTCTAAATGATAATGCAAACCATAAAATGGTGTGATAATATTATAAAATAAATGTTCTATGGTCTAGATCATATATATTTAACTCAACATATAAGTTGTTCTGATTATAAAGTGTTGAATACACATAAGAATATGAGTTTTATTATCATCAATTGCGCACTTGGTAATATCTAATGGAGGATTTTATAAGTCCAGACCCACCAACAGTAATTCCACATTTTACTTATTTCAATTTATATTCTTATATATGAATTTATGTGCATGTCCTTAAACTTGATATTATTATTAATTTATATCATGAACAAAATAAATTTATTTATTTATGAAAATAATAACACCATATGATCATGGTGAGGTAGGATACATTGGGTGTGACCAAAGAGATATGAAATCAATTGAATAAATCAAGAAAATATGCATCCTTTTCGAGTTATGGAAGATGATATCTCTAAACCTTTAATTGAAATTGAATTGTTTGATAAAATTTATGACCATGGTAATTCTTTGAAAAGTTCATTTCATATATTAAAATAAAGGTAAATCAAGTATATAGGTGTATGACACCAATTATACAACCAACATGATAAGATATCAAGACAAATATATTATATTACATAGTAACCATTCGTGTGAGGTTGGTGTTATTACGACATCAAATTATTTATCTATGGGTTCCATGTTGTGTTTCTAGATTCCAATATTGATCTTTTGGAAATCTCACCAAGTGCCACTGAAAAAGAGGCTTGGAGGGTCACATAATAAGTGTATATAAAATCTCATTTAAATTATATATTAATTTAATAATAATAATAAATATTATTTTTTGCCTATGATATAATAATTATTCATATATTTTTGATGATATAGTTTTAATCACTAGTCAATTGAGTTTATAATATATATGTGTTGGATATTAAATAATTATTATTTATTATATAGTGAATAAATAATATTTTTTATCTCTTATTTATTATTCACATGGTAATAAATAATTATATTTTTAGATAAATATTTATTTAGTTATGTAAATATTAATTATAAATATTTATGTGCATGTTTAGTGAATATAATAATTATTTAGTTAATGATTGAATAATATAATAATGTTTGTTTATTTAAATAAATATTTATTATTCAATGTTCGATAAATATTGAGGATGATTAATAGGATGAGTTTAACAACCCAATGAAAATGATATTGAAATATCTAAGAGTTAGTGTATTCCATGAAATATAGTGATAATAATTTTTTTATTATTTTACATGGAGTTTAATAAGTATAAACAATTACATAAATGAACTTTTACCAATTTCTAATTTTTTAACCCTGAGTATATAATCAGAATTATAACATTTAGGAGAGGCTTGGGTGTTGTAAACTATATATTATTCCAATATAATTCTAGAAAATATATTGAGAGAACCTATCAAGAGCATGTTCAATAAAGAGAGATAATCCTCTTCCTATATGTCAAGAATAAGAGAAAAATATAAATAATTATTTCAATATTAAGATATTTATTATAAAGATCAATGAAAAATGACATAGGGTGATTGTTACATCTAAGATAACACTGTAATACCAACAAACAATTTTTTAGATTGTTGGAGCACATGTGGATACCACTTGAGGATTTCTAGTTTGATTTCTTCACCAAAATGATGATATTACAAGATCAGCTACCATATTGGTCAAAAATAAGAAGAATTATAAAGTTGTAGTAATTCTTGATTTAAGTTAATTATAAATCATATGTGATAAGATTATATCAATGAAGAATACATTGTTGTTTCAGTAAGTTATATGGATTTTATCCAAATAAACCGATAAAAACATTGTTGGTCACATACCTAACCACATCATATATTCTATAGAACCTTTACAATGTGGTCTATGTTACCTCACCAAGTACTCGGTATGTGACATATATATACATATATAAATAAAATAGGAAATTTCATAATTTTGACTCAAAATCCTAAATCCAATTCATTATTATTGCATGTTTGTTATGACCATACCACCTAAGGAGATCTCTCAAAGATCTCCTCCTCCATATTACCTTCCAATATGGTTTTAAAACTTTAATATTGATCTGGATCATTACCAATATTCATTTAGAGATTATCTTTAGAGATTATAAGTAAGGTTATTGATAGAACATGATTTTATTGAGTATTTTCTTTATTATTTATATATGGATATTATTCACATATTACAGTCTTCATTTATTCAATGTAAATAAATATAATTAAGATTAATATATTAATTTTAATAATAAAAATATTATTTTGGAATTTAAATGATAAAATCTCAAACATATATTGAATTATACTTTACCTGATTATAGAGCCATATGTTAATTTTTTAACCGTGGAATGATTTTAATTTTAATTTATTTTTCATATTTGTTTTGGTATTTTAATTTTCATTTTAAAGTTTTCTAAAAAATATATTTTTCTATTTAATGAAGGGAAGGTAGGTTGGGTGGAAAAAAGGAACTGGGTAGTTGAAGGAGCCTACATGATATGATTCTGGGTCATATTTGATTTAGTCTGCCATACCAATAAGGACGGGCATATATCAATGATAACTAGCCAAATGAATTATGTCTATCTTTCAAATTCCAAATGAGGATATTAAGGTGGAGGCATGGTTAAATTACGATGGGTGAATGCTTCTCAAGAGAACTTAAAATCCAAGATCATCCTAGGTTCATTCATGGGTGTATAACTAAAATAAATTGAAAATATAGAGACTTAGGGATTAAAATGAGTTATTGATATGGGTTCCTAGTTTTTCAATCCATGTAGGGGAAAGAAGAGGGAATGTGTATCATATGGTCGCTTATGGTTCTTTGTATGAATCCCATTTTGGTTATTTAGATCACAGTTCAAAAACCCGATGATGGTCCTTTATTTTTTATGCATGAATATAGATTTTGTTTGAGCTAGAAGAAAGACCAATGACTGATTCTCATTACTATTTTCTATTGTTTTATTGACCTTGAATCATTATTTTGATGTCTGGTTCGAGTGACAAAAGGGATTATGTTTTGTTTCCCTACCATAGATCTAAAGTAGGTATCTCAATTTCTTTTTTTATTTATATTGGAGTTGTGTTTTTGAAAATATTTCATGATGGGTTTATTAGAGAGTTATTGTTTCTAAATTTTTTGTTTGAGTTGGCGTTTCACACTAGTTAATCAATGTAAGTTCTAACTGGATAGATTACAAATTGATGCATAATATTTAGATTATGTTGTCACTGAGTTCACTGGTTCGATCTAGTAAAATGTTTTTTATGGATTTGAAGAAAAAATTTATGCCATATGAGGTAAAAAAATACACTTGGTTTTTTCAATTATGGAGGTTTTCTTGTTATGATGTTGTGATGTTGAGCTGGGTTCAGAGATGTTCGATGTTTGAACATATACATTTCTTAAAGTTATAAGATCCATTAGTTTGAGAGTCCATGCATGGAGGAGTCTTAAATACTTTTATTATATAGACCAAATATGATAGAGAGATTTTGTTAATGCAATTTGAAGAATCTAGAGGCCTTTTTTTTATTTTCAAACACCACATGACGGATCCTTCTAATAAGTAATAACATGGAAATTATTGTTTAGTTAGATGAGGGAGTATAAGTAACATTTTTGTGAGTAGAACTAAAGAATAGGGGCTTTCACATGGAGACATGAACCTAGGGAAAATATATTTTAGTTATTTCTCTTATTTTACCTATCCATATTGAGTGGATTTTTTGAGATAATTCTGAATTTTTGGGGCATTATAGAACTATTTATTTTATTATGTTATCTTTTTTATTCATATTTTTTTCATCCTCTCAAGTATGTTTGTGTTTAGTTCCTTTATATATTTTGTTCTACTTTCCATTTAATCCCTTTTTGTGTTTATTTATTTACTTGGTGGATATTATCTCTTTCTCCACAATGATAGAGAATTAACTAGAGATACAATGAAATAGATAAAGTGATTTTATTTTATTGAGAACATTTTAAATAATGTTTAATCACTCAACATTAAATTATGATATTTAAATAATATTTATTATAATAGGGATAAGTGATAGTTTCAGTTATTTAACTTATTATTTGTTAATATTCTTCCACTATTTTATTCTTTTCCATTATCTATTTTCACATGGTGGAGCCAATGATTAAAAATATAAATGGTTAATTGGATGCTTCCATGAAGGTGATTAAAAACATGTTTTTGGTCTGGGGGTGTTTTTATTCATTAACCATGAATGACATATCAATAAGTTCATTCATGAGGTTCTTTGATGAATTTATTGATCATATAAAATGAATAAATATCAAGAAGTGTTTCTTCAAGATGTGTTTGAATTGTCATTTAATAGAAGTGGGGAATCTTATTATGATGATGAAAGAATACAAATATTTGTTTTGTGGATGTAATTCTTTATTCATAACTTCATTGTGTTTTAAGATCATTCATCACATTGAATATCTAAAGTTTTCATACTTCTTTTCATTCAAATAAAATTTTAACATTATATTATTTCTTTTAAAACAAACACACTACAAACTCTATTTATTATTTTATAATAAGTAAATAAATTGTGACATAAATAAATAGTGATTTAAATTAGGCCTCCTCAAGAGACTAAACTCAAGGTTGTTCCATTATGGTATATCCCTTTCGGTAAATAAGAATCAAATATTTATGAGGACTTTACTTGCATCAATTTTTCACCATTTCTAGGGAGGATTCATTACTTTAATTTCACTTATCTTCATTACAAATTTAAAAATCTATAAAAAATTGAAGAGGAATAATTTTTTAAAATAATGTAGTACGATTCACCCTCTTTGAGTGAAAAAGTAGATGTTATAGGCTAAAAAATTAGGTTTTTTTCAAGTTGTAATGAGTTCATTTTTAGAGAATGAATTATTAATTTCAAAAATATAGTTGAAACTAGGTGCCTTGAGCATTTTTATAAGGACCTCATTGAAATATACATGTATTTTCTGAGTTTTATATTGATTTGAAATATAAATTACTGATTCCACATATTATAGAAGACACTCCATACACTTGTATTGAAGAATATATCATAGAGAAGAAATGAAATATTGAAGAGTACTATCCACTACCCATTAAAAGACACTTTCTAGAGGTATTTCATGAGGAAAAAGTGTGGATAACTAAGTTATTAAAGGGATATTATACAATTATTGATCTATTTTGTTTAAATTTTTATCGAACTAAATTTTTTATTAATATATCTTGTGTTAAAATTAAATACATTCATCTTGGTTGTAAGATTTGTATTGTGATGAAATCACACTGGAGGTGGTGTGTTTTGAAGAAAGAATGAAATTCCCACTACCCACACCAATCAAAAGTGTATTTTTTGTGTCATTTCACAAGGATACAAGCATAAAAGATGATGTTCTTGAGGGAGATAAACTTAACAAAAATTAATTCTAAATAATTTTTTTGGAAATTATTTAGAAATTGATTTCTCTTATTTTACCTATATATAATTAGGTCTACTAATATTTTCCCTGGGTATAGAAGAAAAAGACATCATAGGATAACTGGATAGATTATAAGAGAATATAGAGAAGCCCACTGTACTAGATACTAAATAGTAGAGGGAGATGGTATAGGGATACAAACCCAAGAATAACAACTTACTCATGTAAAAGAAGAAAATTCGCTCCATAATATAATTGGAAAATTCCAATTGGACACCATTACCACTAAATCTAAAAGGGAAGAGGCCACATATATCATCTTTTTAATCCCCATAAATCCGTAATTTATCTTTTTTAATGGGCTAGAAATAGGTTTTAATTATCATGGGGAGATGAATAACGAGTTATTATTGAATATCACTAGAAGAAAATGGTTGCGGTGGTTCCTACCAAAGAATATTAAACCATTATTAGAATAGGGACATACTATAGACTATCTACCTATATAAAAATAAAACATATTCATCCAGAAAATTCATTATTTTACTTCAATATTTTGTTTTCTTGGTTTAATATTAGTTTAATAAATATTTTCATTATATATTTAAAGGAATAAAATAGTGAAATGCATTGTAATCTAAAATTATGCTATAGTCCTCTGATAAAATAAAAATTAATATTTTTTAATGCTAGTAATTTTTTTTGGTTTCAATGAAAATATTTCCTTTAATTATTCTAATTGGTGATGTTTGATTCATGTAGCCGACCCAATTTAATTGAGTTTAGGGACTATTGATTGTTGGTGTTTTTTATAATATTAGTAATGTTTTTCTTTTTTTTAGTTATAGACAATACAAAGAGGATAACATTTTTGGACATATTAAATATTACCCAAAGAATACATGCACTAATCACTTCAAAACAAAACCCATGTCATATTATTTCACATAAAACTCTATAACTGTAATAATTTATCATGTTTTGAAATGAAACACTCATATATATATATTACATTATGGAAAAAACATGAACTAATTCTGGATAATTGATCGACTTTATTTTTAAGTGTTTTTAAAAAAATTGGCGTGTCTTAATTATTTTCCCTTTATCTTTATTTTTTCATTTATAAAAAATAAATCTGAGCATAAATGGAGAATATTTAATATTTTTTTATACTTGATTTATTTTTAAGAGACTTCCTTGATTTTTAAAAAGTATATTTATATGATATTTATATGTGATATCTTTCCTAAAGTTTTTTTTATGAAATCTTGTGAGTTTTATTGTTTTTTGAAATCTATGGACATTAGTAACTGTCCAATATCATTTTCAGTGTCATGAGAGGTTCTCTAAACCACTTTTGTCATGTTCATAATAATACCCTCATATTATTCAGTGAACTAGATTCAAGTCTTCTAGAACTTGATAAATTTTTATTTTTCAAATCCTTTTGAGAATAAAGAGATGCACTAGCATGATTATGATACTATTTTGGTAAGATCTCTTATTTATCCACTTCCCCAACTTTATATTTACCTTTTATTCCGTATAAAACCATTAATGTACTTATAGGTAACATATGTTATAAGCCTATTATAACCTTATGAGCCCTTACTCCTAATACATTGACATCATTTTTTAGGATAAGTGCATGGGTAAAGGAATTCATGTGTTTACATTAGGATAAATTATATTATTTTGTGAATGTTTGTGTATATCATTATTTTTAGAATTATAAAACAAATGGGAATGATTTATTTCTTCATAATATTATATTTATCATCTCGTTCTCTTCAAAAACACAAAAAATGAAAAATAAAATTATAAAAAATTATAAAAATTATGTAAATAAAGGAAAAATAAATTTATAATAAGAAATATGCACATAGAAAATATAAATAACATTTCTATAGGAAGGGGAATAATTATGTAATCACTCATTGTGATTTAGGTTAAAAATAATTTTGTAAATAAAAAAGTAAAGGGGATGGTGATGGTATATTCATGTTGGTGAATTGAGTAAGGTACATTTCACCATGATTTCTTATATTTAATCATTTTTTATATAATGATTGACCCCCATCATATTGGAATTTTATTTTAAATTCAACCCCACCACAATTGAACCTTTTAAAAATCCCCATGATTGGTGTATTTAACTTTTTCTCTTTTTTGAAGAAGTTATAATTTAATCATGTTTACGGTATTGCTTGAATGTTATTGATATGAGTATAAATTTTCACATTATTCATAGTAGATATAAGAGTGATAATTTTTTTCATGTAATTTAGGTTTTAAAGTATAAAATAGATAGAAAATTAAGGTTGATAAAATTTGAATGCGAGAGAAAATAAGAAAAAGAAATTAATGATATGTGATTAATTTTATTATAAAAATAATTTTGTAAATGTTCTCACATTTTATTTATGTATTTATTTTGATTCGGATATGATTTTTCCTCATGAGTGAGAAGTAAGTGTTGAGGAGTGATGAAACATGATTTTATTTAATATTTTATTTTCAATTAATTGATTAAAATCCCTTGTTTCATGTTAATATCTGAGTATTAATAAAAAAATTTATATTGTTATGTGTTCAAAATAAATATATTAAATTGATCATAATATGTTTATTTTAATGATAAAAATATCATTTTATAATTTAAATGGTAAAATCTAATATATATATATATATATATATTTACAATATATGATTTTTGAATTACATAATTTTTTATTTAGTCTGGTCATATTTTGAATTTTTATTGATGATTTGTAATATTTTATGTATTTTAATTGTATGATATTAAAAAAATTATTTTTTTAATGATGTTGTGTTGGATTTGATGTAGACAGCTATTCCAGTAAGGGCTTTTCTATATCATTACTTACCACGAAAAAGACTCAATATATTGATATTTCAAAAACTATATGTGGAGATCAAGGTGAAGGATTGAACAAATTTAGATGTTTTAATTCTTATCAAGACGTCTCTAGAACCCTAGATCATCCAGGGTTCATTCATGGATATTCTACTAAAATCCAGATGAGGAGATCAAGGTGAAAGATTGACCAAATTTAGGTGGATGAATGATTCTTAAATTGAGTCTTGAACCCTATATCGACCTAGGTTCATTAATGGATTTACTACTAAAATAAATATGAAATCTAGATACCTTGAGATTCAATTGAGTCCATGATATGTATTACTCTTTAATCAAGATGATATGGGTGTAATAAGATAGAATATGTATCATAAGACTATTATTGGTTCTCTATAAAAATCCCATTTTGATTATTTAGATGTTTGTTTAGAGATATGATGACACTCTATGTTTTTTACTGTTCAAATGGAAATTTAGTGTGATATTTTTTCAAGGCTGAAAATCCTAATGATGGGTTTTTGGAAGACCCTCTTATGGTCATGACAATGAAAGAAACCCATTTTAAGTGCTTGATCTGTTATCATGAATCAACATGCAATATGAAAAAAAATAACAACATGTTTCACATATATACAAAATTCTCCATGTATGGAATGAATGATGAGTATATTTTATTGTGACCACTTAGTGAAAAAATTATTCTCAAATCCAAAGACAATACACTGGCTACTAGAATCTATATTCATAATGAGAGGACCCTGAATATACTGGAACCTTCTCTTGAAATAAAAATAAAGTATTAAGGAGTGGAAATAGTTTCATTTATGGATTATTACACTCTCACATGCTCTAACATGAGGATGATATCATTTATATAGGCTACATTTATTCAATAAGGGAGTTAAGGATCAGTTTCCATATCATGGAAACTGGCATGTGCTACCCACAATGCATACCCAATGGGGTCATAATCATTTGAATATTTTAAAATATTATTACATGTATATGTATTCATACATGAATCAACATTTTGAATAATTATTGAAGGAAATCATGTGGTGTATGTGATGGTGACCATGCACTCGATATCCTGTATCATATCCTATTATAACATATAATAGAGGAATATCATTCATTAAACAATAGTAGGATATCATAATTTTTGATATGCATCACATGAATATCATAGACTATGATTCAGCTTATATCATATAATATGACATACCCAGTTTATTACATTTCTATCAATATCCCACTTGCAATAAAATCCCATAATGACTTTATGAAAAACATCACAACTCATTGTGAATATATCTAAACTCATTTGTATATGGTTTATCAAACTCTCTTCATTTTGGAAATAACACTTTGTTAAAAATGTAACCCTAATTCTAAGGCCTTAAATAGTTAAACTACGGGTCTTTGTAGCATTGAAAATAATTATGAAATCTTGATTTCATAAATGCAAGAAAAAATCACCCTTTGGTAAAACATCAGTTTTATCCATGTTAGATAAGGTTTTGTTTTGATCTCGAACAAACATACTCATATATCCACACGAACATGTTCACCAAAAGATGTATCATACACATACCTATATAATTACATATTATATGAAATAAAGTGACTAAAAGACATGTAACATGTAAATATAGTATATAAAAATTCATAAATTCATGATTATATGAAATAAATTGACCAAAATGAATGAATACACCACATTTCATCTATTCAAATAGCCAAACACATCACATATAACTCAATTTATCAAGATTAAACTTTTCCTCAGTATAATTATATCTAGGTCCCAGGTGTCTTTAACTTATTATATGAGTTTAAAAATATCATCTTTGTTGAACTCCAACCAATGGGGTGATCAATAACATGCCCAACCACCCCTATTTAGTTAAGTCTCAAGTCTTGTTTAAGAATTATATCAAAGTATAAATGTTATCATGTTGGGTATCTCATCAACCAAAGGTCATGTTGATTCATAATAATTATACAACCATATATATATATATAACATTTATACCCCAACCCATTACCTTGGATATGATCAAAATTCCACTAATCTTAGGTGCATACCTTAGACACCAAAGGTTAGAAATAAATTCTTAAGTTTTTACAATATCATTTGGGTATGATTTACCCTTTCACATGAAACAAATTACCACAGAAAAATATAATACAATATATAAATATGATATATGAATATAATAAGGCCGAACTCTAATACATAACATAATAATGAACAATATTCTGATTCATAGTTGACAAAAATATATCCAAATAAGGCAACATGACCAAAAACTCAAAAGGAAGAACAAAGTGACAACATGGAACTGTCCCATGATCCAAAATTCCACTACATCATGGCTTCTAACTCCCTCACACAAGACCAAATCAATAATACACTTCACTAGAAAGGTAGTATGTCTCCCCTTACCTATATTATATCAAACAATGAGTGCATATGTTCCCAGATTCATATGTTGGGGTTGATTATATAAACCCAGTAGGAAATCTCCTATAGACATCCCAAAAACACCATTTAAAAAAGAAAAAAATTAATTAGTGTTTTAAATAAAACATGATATAAGCATAATATAAATAAACAAGGCCAACGTATACCATATAAATAATTCACACAAAAAAACAAAATTTTTATTAATCCATTATTTCCCCCAAAGAAACCCACACCAAAACTCACACACCCATGGCATGTAAATACACATATATAAAATGAACTAACCCAATGAATCTACTATTAAATAATACCTAACTAAATGGAACAAATCACAACAAGAAACTGATCCCTCTAGACCCAAGTCATAACTTGACAGTACAACCTAGTGGGATCCAATTTTGGAATGGTGACCAAGTTCGAATCAACAATTCCCATTCCTAGTGTGCTCCAATTTTATTATGAAGGCCATGTTAAAATCAAAATAGACCTTTCCCAGTGTTCCCTAATTTCATCATAGTGTCCAAATACAAACCAACAAGTTCTATTTTCATATTCATCATGAACACAACCCAAAATCACTATAATAATATGTTACCATTATTCCAAAACCATCTTTCCCTAAATGGAACTGGTGACCAAGTCTATAGAAAAAAGTTCCTATCCAAATTCATCATGAAGACATACAAAATAATACCAATTCCGTAACAAATATAAATTTATCACATTTCAAAATCCTTACTTTTAAAACAAGACCATTAAATGGGAATTTTATCAGACAAGTTATGGGCATCACCCACAACCTTGTCTAAAATGATCTTACACCAAGGCAAAGTTCAACCAAGATTTAGCAAAATAAATAAACATAGATAAATGAAAACATTTCTCTTTAAAACAAAAAGATTATAAGTTAAATACATAAATAGAGTGATTGATAAGCCACTTGTATCATCAAATGTATCCAAGATAAAACCACACCACACCCTCGTAAATATAGACACTTATAACATTATTATGATGGGTTATAATAAAACCCGCATAAACAAAAAACCCTAATAAAATAATGTTGGCATATCATCCAAATATTATGGTTTATCCATAATGAAAATAAATATAAAGATCCCCCAAGGGATCTCTCAATTTAAAGATCCCTAGAAAGAGGGAAGTAAATGATAGTTTTTATGGAATGTTTAGGTTAAAAATATAATTTTTGGGGCCTTATAAAGTCACACATGATTGGGAATCAAAATTTAGTAAATCATGTGCCAAACATGTGGATTAAACTACCCAAATAAAAGGGGGAGTGTAATACCATAAAATAGACCATATAACATATCAGTCTGGCAGCCACTCAATTGGGGCCCTATCTCAGTTATCCACAAGACCTCATGTGCACCTCCCTGAATGCCCAAGGTTGCTGACTTGTAGCAGGGGTCTGAGGAGATATCATGGTAATGATATACCAATTTTTTTGAGTGTACAAAATAATATAACTATATAAACATCGTAAACATTATATTACATAGAATAACAATAAAATTAATGGAAGAATCAATAAATATAAAAAAGTTCAATAATAAATGAAATGAAAAAAGGCATGAAAATGAATACCATACATACAATAGATGACTTCCCACTAGGCCAATTACATATACATACAAGTAAAAAAAAATATGATGTCTTTGTAAACACATAAATCCTCACCTCATTCCGATCTTCTGAAATCATCTGAGTTGTCCTGCTAGACCATGTTAACTTGGTCCTCTACCAAAATCTATGCCTACAATGACCATGGGAGATCTAATTAGGTACCCATGTTAAATGGTGGAATAATAAGTGTGTTATTACACAAATAATTAGGGAACCACCAATATAGTCTCATACCAAAAAACATATGTAGTGATATGTTCATGTGACTTTCTCAACATAAATAAATAAATTGCAGAACAATAAATAAAATTAACCAACAATACTTACTTCATACTGATGCCATGATATCTCAAATCATGTCACATGGGCCATTCCAACCCATATACCATAACCATACAATTGTTTATCCTTAGGCCCCTTTACTCAATTGACCATACTGACTTTGAATAGTGTGGGTGACTTTGAGAATGTCACGATATCATGCCAACCATATAAATAAAAGATCACTATGTAACCTAGGAATCCATCATATTTAGGCTCAAGGGACAATAAATCGTGATGAATATATCAACATCCAGATCCCAAGAATCCTAGGAATCACTCTAAACTTCGATTATAATGAGTTCCTCAAAGCTGATTCTCGACATTCTAAACAATCATCGAATAAAAATCACCCCCCAAGTCACTATACCAAATGGATAGATCCTAGGAATCCAGGGTACCCTAATCAAGAACAAATAATACCACCACGATCAACTAGCCAAATAATAGGGAATCATAGTGTCCATGTCATCTCATATAGACCTGAGGTCAAATCCCAAAATCCTTGGAATTATTCACATGGATCAAAAGTAGGACCCTAGGATATATGTCGAACATCCATGGTGATGCAATAATTTCTAAGTTGTCTCACAATAGTACCACATTAGTCCTAAAGCCATATCCTAAGAGGAATATCTAGGCATCCCTACCATACCATCACCATCACATCCGATCCATAGGTCATGTTCTAGGAAGAACATATGGACACCATAGAAATTTTCATAATAAATACATGAAGTAGTAAAAAAAAATTCTAGGTTTGGGATAATTCATAAACCATTCACTACAAATCACAACCCAAAGGTCTTACACATTCACTATGAGTTCTAAGGTGACAACTACTACCTTCACTACCCAATCCACACTCACCCACTCGTGGTTGGTCATTCATTGGGGCACTAATTGAGCTCCCCTAGGTTACAGTATAACAGAGGCACCCTCATATGTTTCATTGGTCTCCATCCAGGACTTAGGTCAACACTTGATGTCAAAGGGATACTAAATCCCTTGTAATCAGCATTAAGATATGGAAGCCTCTCTAGCTACATGAACATGCCACATTGGAAACACTCAAGATAATGAACATGACCCATCTTAATCCTCAAGGTCTTTCACAAGGGAAGTCATCTCACCCAACCTATCACCCATAACCTATGATTAGTTGACATAGGATAAGCATGTCTCATGGGGTCTATGTGCTATAAGGAATCATTAATGAATCATTTAGGCCATAGACCATTGCTGGATGAGGAAACCAGTTTGTGTCTATGGGCTTATAGTGGATATGGACACCACGTGTAGTCCACCCAAGGTCATTATACATAATTCAGTTTAATATATTAAATAATTTTTAAATTAACAATTGATATCGTTTATCTCAAAACTTATTTAATTCAATGTTCAATATCAATATGGTATAGCAGTCACATTCCACAATTAGTTTAACCAAATATATAAACAATAAGTTGTGTACGCGAGATAACCTACTATTTTTAGAATATTTCCCAATACATATAAAAGGGATAGAATTAGTTTCTATGGTCCGACAAGGTCTATCCAAGCTCAGTCCTGACTCGCATCATCAAAAAATATCCAAAATAACGTTAAGAACCTCAAAAAAATTAGTTGTATCAAGTAAAATTAATTTAAAATTTTAATTGAAACTAGACGTAAATGGAGAAAAATCCCCTCATAATTAAATCTTATAAGAACAAAGTCCGAAGAAACCCCAAGTTCCCATATTATACCCTCAACCCTACATCGAGAAAAATCCCCAAAAAATATCCCAAAATCAATTATAAATTTAATTTAATTTAAATAAAAACCACATGAAAATAAATAAATACAAAATAACTTGGTGAATAAATAAGAAATAATGTGTATATAACATCTCAAGAAACCCTATTCTAAGTTAGAGTAGAGTCCATATCATCGGTGTTTTAATCCACCATACCCTGGTGGAATAAAAATAAAAACCCTAACTATTGAAGAATAAAATTAGATAAAGATGAATTGAATAAAAATTTAGGATAATAGAGTTGAATATATAAAATTAATCATACTAAAAAAACACCATTAACACCCCCAAATTTAAGGGGGGATGAAATGAAGAAAAGGGAAAGGGTTCCACTGGCCATGTATGAGGGAGGGAGTAAGGAAGAGGGGGTTCCCTCTAAAACATTTAGTGTGGGGAATTTGTAATTGGTCTTCATTAATGATCTAAAAGGCTTGGCCACAAAATTTACCAAACCATTTTCCAATAATACATTATGTAATATCCATATGAATTTCTCTAGCATGATAGGCCTTTATAGTTTTCCAAACCATTCACCAACCATGAAAATAACCTCTAAAGCATTTTGGATGGTTTGTTTGAAATTAAGAACAAACCATGTTCAATGTACTCAAGTATAAAATAAGCCTCATGATTTCATTTAAGATCCACATTATTTAATCCAAACTATTCACTAACCATTATAGTTTTTCATATGATAAGAAAATAAAACTAGAACTCCTCTTACATAAGGGAACCTACGCAGTTTTATCTGAACCGTGTGACCCAAACTGTGCTCCTTGGTTAGAGTTCTCCAAAACTCTTGAAACTTATCCTAAAACCTCTAACACTCACCCAATAACATGAGATATATTATGAGCCTCATTAAAATTCCAAAAACATCAATTTAATATGTTACAACGCTCATAATTCTATTCTGAACCATTATTTAACATTCATCCCATCCTATAAAAAGAAAAATAAAATTCCTCTTATAATTTTCAACTCATATGGACATGGGATCTTAAAATATCCCCACCGTTACACTTCTCATCCCTGTGAAGTCCTGGTGTCCATATATCCACACATCCCAATATTTTAGGGTCTTCGATTCATCACCAAATAGTTGAGTGCTATCCTAAAACTCCATACACGCTTTTACAGTACAACCTTAAAACTATGGAACCAAGCCACCAAAACACGATCCAACAATCGTGATCTTTTTCAAAACATAGGGAAAATTCTTACCCAATCCAGTCCCACCTGATATAGAACCAAAAAATCCACCAATTTAATATTCATACTATATTACTCCCCACAATAGGACTTTTCTAAAATAGATGATTCCATTACATGACGCACCCCACCCTCAGAATTTCCATTCAAAAATTATTTCAGGAATCCACATGATGCACTCAATGTGGTTATCAATTCACCTCATCTAATCACATGAGATAAAGGCATTCAGACCTCACCACTAAACCATCTTGAGATCGTTTGGATTCAATTGTTGATGTGTTACTAATTACATGATCACAACACCTTTACAGAAAAATGCATCCCATGATCATCCAAGAATGCTCACCAAATCCCATAACTGACTTATAATGATGTTCCAAGGTTAAAACTTCCCCCTCCACTTACATCATCATGTCATACTATGATAAATGAAACACCACCAACCTGACCATAGTTAGGTCACTTAGAAACAATCCTGAGTCTGACTCCCACACTTGGACTCCACCCGATACCGTATCAAAATTTATACCTATCATTATCTGATGAATCCATAAGTACCTGGGTTCAATTATCCAAAAGCAACATAATTACAAAATGATACTCTAAATACTAATCTCACACTCTCATACTCCTTTAACACAAGGGTCATGTCACCCACGATCGACATGACACTCCCCACCATAGGAGAGTCCCTTTCATCGAGATAAAAGACCAAACTCCCAATACATAAAATGTTCCATATCCTAAATGGATAATGGTGCACTCCCCATTGTATGGATTATCTTATATTAATCCTAGACCACTACCTCAATGAGTTTGAGAATAAGAAAACATATACCACTATTTCCAAGAAACACCCATTTCATCTCATGTGTCTCTTTCCTAAACACCATAATGAACTATATCCCCGTACATGGTCCATTTTTGAAAAAAAAACCTCCCTAGAGAACTCATTTTAGTTCATTTGAAGCTTAAATTCACCATAAATATAAGCATATCATCGAAATTCCCATCGGTTCTTACCCTATTTACCACCATTCATTGATCCAAAACATCAATAATGTCACGTGTATCTAGAGAATGCTACCTCCATATCAACCAAACATGATGGGTTTATTCTTCCATACCACCCATCCAAACCACTCAAATCACGATCCCTTGAGTCTTATCTCATAATAACTTGGATAATTCATATAAACAACCAAACATGATCCATGAAATATCAATCTCATCAATTCAAGAACTCCCATGAAACTACTCTTCCAAACTGGACACTTTACTATTTCTAGGTTTCATCACTAGACCTCTCGTCTGACTAACATCATCCAAAAACTTTGAGCATTTACCCACAGTCACATAGAGTTCGAAAGTGAATCAAAAAACATGAATCACCTACTTATTCCTTCTTCCTAAAATACACCAATAATCAGAGAACAACCCATCTCATGGGTTTTCTGTGATCAATGTAAGGGAAAAAACACATATTTACACCCTAATGGTTGCTAAATATGTCCACCTAACCCAAACCCAAATCCACACATGTCATATCTCAAGAAAAGTCACAACTCATGGGATGTCATCCACGCAACCATTCTAAAACCCCGTGAAATCCAATATAACAAAACAACCATATCTAGGGTCTCATCTATACAAAGAAATCACATGCCAACCCAACAACCTACCAAGGAACTGATTTTCACCAACCATACCTACATAGGACTGATCCCTTGAGAATCACAACTCACCTAGGGGAACCATGATATAATGAAATCTTCTTAGACAACCCGTTCCAAGGGGAAACAAATGCATGGTTCACTTAAAGCATAATTTCATTCCAAGATATATTGGAAAACACAATATAGGTTTAGTAGTACTTTAAATAACTAAAATTAAATGACATAATAGGGAAACTTCAGACCCCTTATACCCAAAACTACATAATCTCCATCACGTTCATCTCATCATATATTCAGATGAACTTCCATCAGAATAGGATACATACATATAAGTCGACCAAACTAAGTAAAATTACATTAAATAATTTTATAAGAAAAAAATGTTTGAGTGGTTACAAAACCTTTAAATAGTTGAAACTCATGTGTTAATGAAAAAATACACACTAGTAGTACTATATCATGTGAATCTCATGCGCATGATATGATGCATGAGATGTATCTAGCCTCTATAGGAAAGGAGACAAAACCCCAATAAATTTCCTCATTATGAAACTATGATCTAGGTTCTATAAACTATAAATCATAAATATCAAACAAAATGTTTGTCACTCTAGTAGAAAATAATAATAACCATAACATTAAAAAACAAGAAAATCAATCCCATAACAATGGTATCCTATAATTCAATAGAAAAAGTTGTTCACAACACATCAGTCTAGGTTATATCAAAAGCCCGGACACATCCCTATATCTGTGGTCTACCAACTCCCAAAATAGTAATAAAAAAATAAAATATCTATGATATCACTTTGTGATGTCCTGTTCTAGAGGCCACTCGATTAGTTCCTCGACCCTATTCTCTACAAGACCTCAATTTCACCTCCCTGGACACCAGAGGAAGACTATTAGAACTGAGGGTTTAAGGAGGTATCATGGGGTGGTTATACCCCATGTATCAGAGTGCATGGTATAATATAAACATATATACATTATACAAATTAGATTATGCATAATAATAATCTAAATGGAATAATCAATAAATAAAAATAATAAAAATAATGAATAAAATTAACCAAAGGCTCATACAGTCATTCCATACATAAAATAGATGATCTAACATGGGGTTGGTAACATATAAATACGATTAAAAAAATAAATAAAATACACTAGTTCTAAAAATACAACAAGAATCACCTCATCCTGATATCTTGACATTATCCAAGACATCCTACTCGACCATGCTATCCTGAGCCTCTACCTAAACCTATGCCTATAATGAACATGAGATAGAGGATATAGTACACATTTGAAATAAAATCCTAAGAATTATGTGAGTATAAAACTCAATTTGGCACCACCGACACGGTCCCATACTAACCAAAATATGCACTAATATATGAAAGTTACATGTTCAACATAAATAAATAAATTGTCTATCATGATCCATCCCAGTGGGGCCTATTCCACAACTCCCCAATCCTGCCTTTAATAGGTCAGGGACTGGTGACTGGCACTGAGTAGGCATATCAATAACATGGGAGGTATTCCCTAGTTACATGTATGAACACACAAATCTCCAATCCCACAAAATGATGAAATGTAAAAACCACCAAGTAAACAATGCATGAAAACCACTATATCCCACAACCTGAGTATGATGGAAAGTAAAGTAATGTAAATAATGCTATAATACAAGCCCATCACAAAGTGTTTGTAACCTAAAGTGTAACCTGTAAGGAAAAAGGTACTGGGACTTCTTTCTATAGTCGTAGAAACACACCTCATACTATTTAGTATTACAATGCATCGTCTGGTCCGGGTATACCTAGGACTCTATCAAAAGGTCGATCATTTTCATAAAACACGACATGTGCAAAAAATCTCATGCAGGGGTGAGTATAACAATACAAAACATGTAATAAGAATATCCCTATATACTCAACCAAGACACACAGTCTAGAGGTAATTCATAACCATCACATACCAACCTTATTAATTAATCTCGAATATTCCATGAAGCACTCATCTAGGAGAACAAACTCCTCATTCTGATAGCACTAATGACATCGATCTGAGAGGTACATATCATTGGATTTGTCCATGAGAGAGATACGCTAATAGATCTGAAGAGAGATATGATATACATATGAGGATCACATCCAGAGTCTTGGGTGATACCAAAAACTCAATATGGGTTAACCCACTATGTATAGGATCAATGCCCACGTAGTGTTAGTCACATCAATACCAATAAATTCACCTAGGGAATGAATAATTAATATAGGTTCCTACTCCAGGACACTTGGTGATTCTAAAAACTCTATCTAGTATGTCTTACTGAAGTGATCACAATCCTATGAGTAGGAATGATTCATAACAACCTTAAGGGAATCAAAGAAGGGGACACACCCTAATGAAACCTATCTAAGATACAGATGAAAAGTGTCTCATGCCATGTAAGAAGAGGTACACATCGTATAATAAGGTCAAATACCATGTCCCTTGATCCCTAGTACTTTCTGTATACAACGACCCGTGTCTTTAGAACATTTCATGTAGAAGGGGGGGGGGGGTACATGGAATGTAGATTGGGTTACATGCCATTTACTTGTATCTGGGGTTTTCCCATGTACTCTAGTCGTGTGCTAGTACATGACATCAACCCGTGTATCCATGCCAATGTACTGGTACATGGGGTAGTCTGTGTAACAAGTCCAAGCCATGCCGTGTGGGGTAGTACGCACCATGTAGTCAACCCATGTACTCCACCCTATGTTTGTGTACTTCCCATGTACACGTCGAGTCATCCAACGATGAACACAAGCCATGTATTTGGGACAACACGCTGTGTTTATCAGGTTTTCTAGAAACTCATATTCTTCCTCTACATGCCTCATCCAATCTTTTGGATGTTGTTTTGGTGGTCTGTTCACCTTTAAACTCTAGATCCAAGGTTGTTTCACTACCCTAACACCAAATAAATGGGTTTCATGACATCAATTAGCTTGAAAATATTATTTAATCCATCCTGTAGAACTTTCATGAAGAATGGGTGCTCCCAAATTGCTTCGATCTGTCCACCACCATGACCGTCGCACCTCTATTGAGTCACCCTGATACCAGATCTCCAATTTTAGATCGTTGTACTAATAATTGAAGGTGTATTGATAATTTTTTCAAATCCTGGGGAAGAACAAAGAACATTCATGAAGAAGGCAATAAAATAGGGGGAGAAAAATGCACAAGGAAAAATCATGAGGAACGAACCTTGATCATTGTTCATTAAGTCCTTGATCTATTCTTGTAATAATGATAACCGAATCAAGACTAAAATTCATAAGAATTATCACTCGTCAACCACGATGAATAATCTAATCCTGCATAAACAATCGATCCATGGGATAATATATTTTTGGATTAGTCTATATTCATCATAGGAATCAAGAGTGGGAAAATAAAATCAAAATCAAACATCTTACATAGATTTATATCACTTTATAATGAAGATCGATCACTACATCGTTGCCATTGGTGAGATCTTCCAAGTTCGGTGTTCATCGATCTTTGATCTGAGGTTCCTTCATTACTTTCTCGAGAGGATTCTCAAGAGGTTTCCTCCCAACATATCTTGAGAATTATTGGGTTATGAGACTAACCCTAAATTTATAACAATGGATTTATTTAAAAACAAACATATCGAAGCCTCACTGCGTCGAAAAAATAAAATATTTTTTTCATTATTTATTTTATTCATTTAAAACACCCGTGATGAATTCCTATAATGACCCATGTCAACCAATGTAAGTTCAAACCTAGGGTAAAGAAACTGTTCTAAACACAATGATTCCATTAGAATTATAATCTAGGAACTAGTTTAGAATTTATTCCACTTTTTCAAAAAAAAAACTATGTGTTCGTGATATTTAATATTTTAATATATTTCAAAAAGTTATTATAGGCACATTAGGACTTAGAATCCAATTTTGTCTCAGTTCTTGGTCTCTAAATTAATCCATATAATATTTATAAAAAAACACATTGAAAAATATGAGTCATTACATTCTCTCCACATTGTGGATTTACATCCCCAAAAATCTAAAACAAAGGCTACTAAAAAGATGAAGGTACTGAGTAAGAATATGACCCTCCCACTCCAAAGTTCCCTCCTAGAGATTCCCATGATGCCACTGAACAAACACTAAAGGAATCAATTTCCCATGAAGAATCCTCTCATGTTGATTCTCTATGTCCACTAGGTACTCACCAAATGTCACTCCATCTGTGATGTCCAACTCAACCCAATTGATAACGTGTGATGGGTCATGCATTTACCTCCTTAGTTGAGTAATGTGGAAGATGTTGTGTACCCATTATAACTGCGGGGGTAGAGCTAAGAGGTACGCCACCTCACCAACTCTATAAAGTATCTGAAAAGAACCAATAAACCTCAGTGATAGCTTGCCGCCCCAAAAAAAATCTTCATAATCCCCGTTGAGGTGAAACTTGTAAGAATACATGGTCTCATTCCACTAACTATAAAGGCCTCTACTGCCTATTGGCAAAAGACTTATAATTGATATGTGCAATCCTCATCTGCTCCTAAAGGATCTATACCTTCTTGGTAAAACCTCTCACAAACTCCTAGCCCATGAGTGGTGACTCTATAGGGTTAGTCCAATAAAGTGGTGACCTGAAGGGTCACCCATACAAAACCTCAAATGGTGCCATAACAATGGGGTAATGGTAGCTTTTATTTTATGAAAACTCCTCTAGTGGTAGGTGGTCCTCCAAATTTTGGATGAAGTCTAACATGAAAGCCCATGGAATTCCCTAAAGAACTTTAAAGGTCTATTCTATCTAACAATTTGTTTGTGGGTGAAACGCTGTGCTCAAGACCAACTAGGTCCCAAACACCTATTATATACCTTCCACAACTGGGATGTAAAATGTGAATCATGATCTAAAACAGTCATCGATTAATCTCCAAAGAGTAAAATTATATTCTGTATGTAGTGGATTACCAAGCTCTCTCATGAACTCTTCTCTCAGATAGCTAAGAAGTGGGCTGACTTGGTGAGTTGGTCAATGATCACCCAGATGGAATCGTGTCCCATGAACATACATGGTAAACCCATCACAAATTCCATTGATATCCTATACGACTTCCATTACAGAACCTCAAGGGGTTGAGTTATCCCTACTAGAACCTAGTGCTTAGCCTTCACTTATTGACAATTAAGGCATTGAGAAACGAACTCTACCACTCTCTTCTTCATCCCTAGAAACAAAAACTAACTTCATAGGTCCCGGTTTATTTTCTCCACACCTGGATGTACCACCAAAGGGGAAATATGAAACTCCCCCACAAAATCCTTCTACAATTCCACTGATACTACTATATGTATTCTAAAAATAATGACATGCTCCCCACCTTTTGAATATCCATCAAGATAATTCCATGTGGATATCTCATCACTTGATGTCTTGTATTCCGTATCACTAAGATATATTTCCCTAAAATTATGTAAGAGTGGAGGGGTAAAAAATATTGATTGGAGGTAAGCTTCTCCATCTCCATCCATGAAGGATAACTACAATGAGTCCAACTTCTCCAATGCCTCATTCAGCAACTGTGAACTAGATCTCCTGTTGAGATCATCTGCCACAACATTCCCCTTCCTAAGAGTATAGACAATATAAAATTCAAAGTCCTAGAGGAATTATATCCATCTCATCTATCTCAAGTTTAGATCCTTTTGAGAGAAGATAAACTTGAGACTCTTGTGATTAGAGTAGGCAATAAACCGCTCACCCATCAGGTAGTGTCGACATGTACTCAATGTGAAGACTACCACTGCTAACTCAAGATAATGGTTCATGTAGTTATTCTCATTGGGTGTCAAATAGAACGAACTATATGAAATCACCACTCAACTCAACATAAAGACAAAACCAATACTAGTTTCCAAGGCATCGTAGAACACTATGTACTCGACACCCTCCTCTGTCAATCTCAAGATCGGAGCACTCACCAAACTCTGCCTCACCTTTTGAAAATCATGTTGGAACTTCTATATCCATGCGAAAGGCTTCCCCATTCAGGTCAAAGCTATCATAGGTTCTGATATTATATAGAAATTAGGTATGAATCTTCAGTAATAAATTTCTAGCTTGAGGAATATCTGCACCTTCATCACGTTCTTAGGTGGATCCCATGATAACACTGCCTCAACCTGGGTCAAGTCCACTACCACTCCATCCACTGAGATAACATGTCCAAGAAAGTGGACTGCCTAAATCTATAATTGGAACTTCTATAGTTTCCCATAAATATTTTTCTCTCAGAGTATGTCTAGAAACATCCTTATATGTCTCGCATTCTCCTCCTCAAACACCCAGTACACAAGGATATTGTCGATTAAGACCACCATGAACTGGTCTATGTAAGGCTGAAAGATCTAGTCTATGAGTCCCATGAACACTGCTGGAGAGTTCTTCACACAAAATGGCATCACCAAGTACTCATAATGACCGTAACTATAGATAAAATCCATCTTCAGTATATGATCGTCTCGTACTTGTAGCTGGTGAAAACCTAATTTGAGGTAATCCTTATAGAACCGTAATGTTCCAATCAACAAATCAAATATGTCATAGATTATTGGTAGTGGATACTTATTCTTCACAGTAACCTGGTTCAAGATCCGAGAGTCCACACACAACCCCAATCCCCCATCTTCCTTTTTGGAAAACAAAACTGGTGATGCCTAGGGTGAAACACTGGGTCTCATGAAGCCCTTCCTTTCCAATTCCTCCAACTATACTCTCAACTCGTGAATCTTTATGGGATCCATCTGATACATTGGTGATCATATCAGTGAAATACCATGGTGTAAGTCAATGAATTAGTCTATATCTTGGTGGGGAGGTAATCCTAGAAAATCTTCAGGAAATACATCCTCATACTCCTTAACCATTGTAGAAAGAAGGAATATCATAATATCTATTTCACCGAGGTTCAGGATATCCATCAGCTTAGTAATCGGTTTCACCCTTCTATGAATGATTATATTCTATTCTTTTTGTTTTTCATTTTCACTGAAAAAGTTAAAACTCATTCCATCAATACATACACACCACACCCTTCACCTAAAACAATCAGTATGTGCATGAAATGTAGATAACCAATCCCTACTAAGAATGACATCATAAGACCTCGATGCCACCACCAAAAGCTTCCAACTAAAACTCTCACCTCTAAGGGTTAGGTCACACTACTGGTATAGGTGTTTGATCATCGAGTCTCCTATAGTATGTGTATACAAGCATAAGGTTCAAATCAATGGTTCAACAAGAATCTCTAGGTCTCGTAAAAGATATGTGATGAGAAAGGAATGACTAGAACCCATGTCAATCAATATTCTTGATAAGATAGAAAAGACATAGACCATACCTTGAATCATTCATGGAACCCATGGGTCATATGATTCAACTACATTCTGTCATACCCTCCCCTATCCTCCATCTCCCTGATCCTAGCATGGGCCACCTAGGGTTGGTGGTGGTAGCAAGTTGAAACATCGACAACCTCTTGCAGCTCTTCCAGCTTCTCTTTCACATCTGTCACCCTATGGATCTGCCTTCTCTTATCACTATCTCTACCATTGTGGTCTATCCATAGTCTCCTTGTTTTCAATATAGTGGGTTGGACAATCTCAAGCGAGATGTACCTAGCTATCACATGAATAGAATAACCTCTCTCTAGGTTGAATGAAACCACCCTGCAAGCACTAAACTAGAGATCCTCGATCCTAGGACCTCCTCTTGAAATTACTCCCATGTCTAGGTCACTAAGACTAACGTTGTCTCCCTACTACTGAGGTCTATAATTCTTCTTGTCGACTACTGATTTCCACTGGTTGTATATAATCAGCCAAGAATATTTCAACCACCAAAGCCCACTAAAGAACCCCAACATATTTCAAAATTCATAGATGGATTACACCGACACAAATGTCTCTATGCAGACCTTGCTCAAAGGTCCAAGCCCTAAATTACTAATCTCTAACAATATCCATCAAGTACCTGGAAATGTTGGTGAACCTCAATGAATACTCAGCCGCTAACATGCTACACCATTAGAGGTGTAGAAGATCTTAAATATGTACTTACCTTAGTATAACTATTGGGAACTCCTGCCTAAAGAGGTTCTCAAACTCTTTCCATGAATGAGTCTCCTATTCATGAGTCTGGATAGGAAAACTCCACCATCATCCCACTGATCTGTGTAGAAGGATCGCTGCCAGGACCACCATCTGATCTGCTGGTGTCCTTACTAGATGGATAACTCAGGTCACCACCTCAAGCTAGACCTGATCCGCTTGAGGTTCGGGCTCACCTAGAAACCCAATGGGTTACTATCACCGAAGCTCATGTAACATGATTATCCTATTCTAGTAATCTGCTAGTACTGTAGGTACCACATTCTTCCCTATAGGTGGTGGTATGGATGGTGCACCACCTGGAGGTAACATCAAAAGATTTGCTCCCTATATCAAAGCCTCACCACTGAGGGAGTCATCATCCTAATCAAGATTTTGAATTCTAGTTGGTATGCATCATAGAGGCATATGAAAAAACAAGATGTACTACAGTCAAGTAGTATATCTAGAGAACTGACTCAAGAAGGACTTGGAAACCACAACCCGTTCCTATATGATTCATGTACCATTATCTTTCTTGCAACCAGTGTTCTCATGAACTGATTTGAAAAGAAATTTATTAGTCACTTTGTATGGATACATCATCCACTAGACCAAAACTGGAGTCCCTAACCTGAAATCAAAACTCAAAACACTTAACACTATTTCCCCAAACAAATATCACAGACTCCTGGTCCTAAAGCAGAACCAACCCCCTATGACACCGCTCTGGTATGACCTATCCCAGTAGGTCCCATTCCATGACTCCCCAAGCTTACCTCTAATAGGCCAGAGGGTGGGGACTAGCACTAAGTTTACATATCACTAACATGGGAGACATTTACTATGTACCTTCACACACACACACATCTCCAAGCCCACAAAATAATGAAATATAAAAACCACTAAGAAAATAATACATGAAAACCACTATATCCCACAACAAAAGTATGACATAGATTAAAGTAAAGTAAATGGGGCCATAAAACAAGACCACCATAAAGAGTTTGTAACCACATGTCCAACCTATAAGAAAAAAGGTATTGGGACTGCTGTCTCTAGTCGTAGAAACACACCTCGACTTTTATGGTCTCACAAAGCACTCTCTGGTCCTGGTCTGCCTAGGACTTTGACAAAAGGTTAATCCTCTACACAAGACATGACATAGGCCATAAAATCCCATAAAGGGGGGAATATAAAAGTACTCACTATGATACCCCAAAACCATAAAGCAATATAACAAAGTAAAGAACCATCATCTCTACAGAGGTATATGTCTATATAACATATCACAAGAATATCTAGATATAATCAACCAAGACACATAGTCTATAGGTATATCACAACCATTGTATACCAACTCTAGGAATTCCGCTCAAAGATTCCATGAAGTAATAATTCGGGGGAATGCACTCTTGAGTCTGATAGTACTGATTACTTATGTCCGAGAGGTAATGCTCATCGTGTCTTTCCATGAGAGAGATACACTGATAGATCTAAAGAGATATACGATACAAAGATGAGGATAACATCTAGGGATATGGGGTGATACTGAAAACTCAATTTGGATTAACCCACTAAGTAGAGGATCAATTCCCATGTAGTGTTGGTCACATCAATACCAAGAACTCCACCTAGGGCATTTAGAATTAATATATGATCCTCCTTCAGGCCTCTTGGTGGATTCCAACTACTATATATAAGAAGTAAAACTAAAGGGATAATAGTCCTATGAGTATGAATGATTCATACTAATGTTTAGGGAAACATAGAAGGGGATAGACCCTAATGAAGCATGTCCAGGATACAGAGGTCAAGTGGCTCAATCCGTGTAATAATAGGTACACAACGTGTAGTAAGGTCACACATCGTGTCCCTTGACCCCAGGTACTGGAAGTGTACAGTGGACCAGGTCTTTAGAACATGTCATGTAGAGGGGGGGGGGTAAAGGAGTGTAGAATGAGTCACACACCATGTACTTTCATATAGGGCCCGCCTGTGTACTCCGGTCATGTGCCAGTACACAAAGTTAACCCAGGTATCTGTACTGATGTACCGGTACATGAGGTTGTTCCTGTAATGAGTCTAGGCAATGTCGTGTGGGGGAGTACATGTCGTATAGTCAACCTCTGTACTCTACCCCATGTACATATATTTCCCTTGTACATGTTGAGTCTTTCAATGATGAACACACACCTAGTTGGGACTACACATCGTGTGTATCAGGTTTTTTTAGAAACCCATTTTCTTTCTCCACACGCCACATCCGATCTTCCAGATCTCATTGTAGAGGTCCGTTCACCTTGAAACTAAAAATAAGGTAATTTCAACACACTAACACAAAATTGATGGGTTTCAGGCCTTTAATCAGATCAGAAGTATAATTTGATCCATCACGACACAACTTTCCCAGAGAACAGGTGCTCCAGAATCGCTTTGATCCATCCACCTCCATCACTGTCACACCTCTATTAAGTAGTCCTAATGTTGGATCTATAGTTTCAGATCATTGTTCCAAGAACCGAAGTCACAACAATCAATTTTTCAAAGATGTGGGAAGAATGAAGAATGTGCACAAAGAACTTAAGAGAATTAGGGGAGAAAATGCACAAGAAATAATCCATAAGAACAAACCTCAGGCATTTTTTGTTACTACCTTGATCAGTTTCCGTAAGAATGATAAATGAATAAAAACCAAAATTTACAAGAATTATCACTCATAAACCCCGAAAATAATCCTTTTACGCATAAATGACCAATCTGTTTGCTAATATATTTGTGGATCACATTCATCATAGGAATTAAGAATGGGAAAATAAAATAAAAATTACACATCTTACCCAGATTCAGATCCCTTGCTGATAAAGATCGGTCGCTATGTCATTGCTGGTGGCGAGATATTCTAAGATAGGTGTTTGTCGATCTTTCATCTGAGGTTCCATCATCGCCTTCTCGGGAGGATTCTATAGAGGTTTACTCCTACCGTCTCCAGAGAATTCAAGGGTTATGAGACTAACCCTAAATTTATGAAAATGGGTTTATTTAAAAACAAACACATAGCTGCGTCACTACATCGACAAAATAAAATAAAATTTTCTTAATTGATTTTATTCATTAAACATTCCCATGATGACTTTCCAAAAATGACCCGCACCAGAAAATGTTAGGTTTCACCTAGGTTAAAGACTATTCTGAATGTAAAAGTGCCCTTAGATTTTTTATCTAGGCACCTATTTAAAAGTTATTTCACTTTTTAAAGAAAAATGTGTGTGATTTCTATTTAATATTTTAATATATTTCAAACATTTATTCCGACCACACTAGACCTTAGAATTGCATTTCTTCTCACCTCCTAGTCTCAAAATTAATCCATATAATATTTAAAAATCATATATTCAAAAATCATATTCATTAAACTGTTGAAAAATAAATAAAATAAACCAATAATAACTACTTCATCCTGATGTTGGAATATATCTAAGCACATCATGTGGACTGTGCTAACCCATATACAAAAACCATGCCATTATTGATCCTTAAGCATGTGATCTTGATCAACCATACTTTCTTTATCTAGTTCCATGTTGTCTCTTAGCTTTTCTTGATATTATTCCAACCATATAAATTCAAGATCTAAGTGTAACCTAAGAATCTCTAATTTTCATGATCAACAACCAACATATCAGGGTGAATGGTTCGACAAATATATATTATAAATCATATAAATATCTAAAAACCTTGGGTATAATGAGTGTATTGAATAAAATTCATGGAATCTAGGGAAATAATTTAATAAAGAACATCCCTGATGTCACCATGTTGAATGGTCAGATCCCAGGCATCCTGGGAATCCTGGTCAAGAAAAAATAATATAAATATGATCAACCATCTAGATCCTAGGGAAGACCTAGGAATCTTATAATAATATTTATCATAATAAAAGTAAATAGTCCCCCAAGATGAAATGGTTTTATACTAGATTGTATAGGAATCATGGGTACATGTGGTGTCAAGGGAATCCTACGTAGATATGAGGTCAAATCTCGGAAGCTTGGGAATTCTTCAGGTGGATCAATAGCAATATCCCATGATACTTGATATAAATCCATGATTAATTCATTATTTCTTAGTCACCTCAAAATCATGGCACATCATGCCCAAATATAGATCCCTAGAATAACCTATGTGTATCTCTACTATAAAATCTCTATCACATCAAGCCTATAGATCGTGTTCCTAAAAGCACATATGAACACTATAGCGACATCCAAATTAAAAACATGAAAGCATAATAAAATTGAAGGGTTTCTCTAATTACCAAACCAATCACTATAACCCATATCACAATGTTCATAAATGTTTAGTGTGGGATCTAAGGTGATTAATTCTAGAATCTCTACCTAAGGCATACTCACCCGCTCAAGGTCAATCAGTCACTGAGGCACCCATTGGGGTCCCTTAGGTCACAATAAAACATAGGGACCCTCACATGTGTCCAAGATATCGATCTAAGTCTTGGGTAAACACATAATGCATGAGGGTGCCATTGGATACACATGCATTACACATTGGCAACACTCAAGAGAAGGAAAATGACTAATCTCAGTCCTCAAGATCTCACACAAGGGTGGTCTGCTCACCTAACCTATCACTCATAGCCTATGGTCAATCTACCTTGGATAATAATGTCACAAGGGATCTATGTTTCACAAGGCCTAATGAATTAATTATTTAATCCTTTTACCATCACTTTCTAAGGAATCCAACCACTGTCCATGGGCCTATAATAGATGTAGACACCTTACACTATACACTTAAGGCCATTATTCTTAATTATATTTAATATCTTTAATAATTACCAAATTAAAAATTAATTTCATTTACCTAAAAAATTATTTTATTCTAAGGATGATATCTTTAAATTGTTAAGGACGCATTCTATAATGTGTATAATCATTGCATAAACTATAGGGTATGTATATGAGACCAGATGCTATTTCTAGAAGCTTTATAAATTTATCTCTAAGGTCCGATTGTAGCTGATAAGGCATGAAAAGGTCCTTCCAAGATTATTCCAAGCTCACATCACCAAACAACCTCCTGAATCGAGATAAAAATCTCAGAAAATTAATTATATCAATTATAATTAATTTAAAATTTTAATTAAAACTACACATTAAAGGTGAAAACTCACCACATATATACATTGTGCTAAAACCAAGTCCAAAGGAGCCCCAAGGGTCCATCTCATACACCCAACCCTATTACATGAAATATACCCACCAAACATCACCAAATCAATTAGAAATAAAATTTAATTTAAACTAAAAATTCATGAAAATCCATAACGATGACATAAATTGAAAAAACATTGAGAAACTGAGTGAGGATAGTTTCTCAAGACACCCTTTTCCTTGAAAAGGTTGAATTACCATCATCAATGTCCAATAATACCATAATATAGTATAATATGAATAAAATATCCTAATCAGGGTAGTATAAAATTAGATAAATATTAAGATAAGCAAAAAATAGGCTATTAGAGTCAAATAATTATCATGAATCACGAGAAAAATGAACCAAGAACAACCTAAGTCGAAGGGTCATGGGGAGGAATAGGGAGACCAAACCCCTGGAAATAAATGAGGTTGGGAGGTAGGAAGATGGTCCACACTCTTATAAATTATTAGGGAAATATTTGTAATTTTGCTGCTTTAATGACCTACATGGTTTGGTCACATGGTTTACCAAACTGGGTTCCAACCATATAATATTCACTTTCCATATGAATTATTCATCCATAGTTAGTCCACATGATTTAAAAATTGTGTTCCAAATTTGGAAATCACCTCTATAAAGTTGCACACTGTTTGATTACAACCATGTGAAAACCATGAGCCAAGTCCCTGATTCCAATTTAAGTCACACACTTTCCAATGATATCTTCATAGTTTCATCCAAGCCATTCATTAATCATAACAAGTAGTCATGAACTGAGGAAATTGAACTAAAAATCCTCTGATGTAAGGGTACACTCATGTTTTTCTATAAACCATGTGACCAAAATGGTGTACCTTCGTCAGAGCTCTCTACAACTATTAAAAATTATCATGAAACCTACGAGACTCACCTGATAACCTGAGAAACATTTAAAGCCTAATTTCACATCTAAGAACTATACTTAAAAATGTTCCAAATCTCATAATTCCATTAAAAATCCCAAGTAGAAATTTTAACCATCCACTAAATAGAAAATTCAAATTCATCCAAAACATTTCAACACATACAAACATAAGATCGTATAGCCCAAGAAGTGGGTATATTTTCTTGGGTGGTGCATCATTCCATATAGGGTTAAGTTCAAACAAAAACATGAATTAGGTAGTGGGGAAGTGTTTTTTAGTGTGGTGTGTTGTGCAGTGAGAGGGGAGTTTCATCACAACCCATTCTAAAAAGTTTTTAATTTTATTATTTTACCATTTTCCATCATAGAAACTAAGTCATTTTTGCCTCTTCCTTTTCCCATAGGGGATTGTAATGAAATATTTGAATGGATGTGAAATAGACTATTTATTAAGAGAGTTTTAGAGGTGATATGGTGTAACACCCCAAGTTTCCATGGTCCTCTTCTCTTTGAATAATAATGTAGCGTGTGTTGTACGTAACTTCGAGTTCTAACACACACCACAACCAATCAAACCAGCCATTATGAATAGTAATAACTACTTTGTGAAATTTTATAAATTTTATCATTCAAAATGGACTTAATTTTTGGAATCATAATATCGAATTTATCCTAGGGTGAAATTTTGGAACTTTTCGGATAGCTTTTATATTTTGATGAATAGTGAAAATTACTAAATTTTAATTTAAAACAACTTTTTTAATAAAAATAATTAATAGTGATAAATTAAACCATTGAGTGGTTTTAAAGTATAATTATAATATAATTTTACCATTTTATCTAACGGTGGTCATTAGAATTAATTTCACTTTGAAATTGGACATAAACAATTGTCAATCTTTTGATTGATATTGTTTCTTAAAAACATGCTATTTGTTTTGACAATGGGAATTAATTATAAAATTAATTAATGAAACTTATATATTTGGAATTTTTTAAAATAGACATCATTTTTTAATTCATAATATCAATTATATCTTAGGGTGAATTTTTGGTATTTTTCTGAAAAACTTCAATTTTTGATGAATAGTGAAACCACTAAGTGGTAGTTTAAAAACTAATTTTTCGTGTAAATGAAACATTACCACTTCTGTGTATTGAATTTATAAAATCCGACATAAATGGTAGTCATTAGGAAGAAGAATGTTGTTAAATGGGATTAAAATAATTTTTTTGTGAATAGTAACTTTTAAGTTTTATTAATCACGATTAAAGGTAATTAGTGAAATTTAAGGTAAAAATGATATTATAAAAATATGAAAATATCTTGAAACTTGTCCTAACCTTATTGGATGAGTCATTACCGACCACGAAAATCCATGGGTAAACTTAGGGACCCCATGGAGCCACATGGGTAAGAAAATGACATTAATAACTTTTTATTTAAAGTAAAAATATAATTGTCACAAACATGTGTTGTTTTACTAAAACAATTATTAAATGGGGTTATATAAGTTAACTTTTAAACTATAAATATTCATTGGAAATATAAAAATATTTCCTACATCATGATATTTTTTATATAATTTTTAGACATTAAATAAATTAAAATTTTTATGACACCATGATGATGCAGCGATTACCACATTAATTAATGATTTAAAAAAATGAAAAGATAAAGTAAAATATAAGACTTACACTTGTCAAAAACCTATTTTATGGGTATATTTCGAACCCTTATCACCTTATACTAGAAATATATAATTTTGGGACCTTTTAAATCCTAAGATAACTACATAATAATGTAACATTTCATTACTTTCCAAGAGTGCCCCTCCTCTCCTCTTATAAAAGGCCCCCACCACTACCACCTTATTCACACCATCAAGAAATTTGGCTGGGCCAAACTCTGCCAAAATACTCTCTCAACTTCCCTATATTACTCCTATAAGCCTCACTTTGGGCAGAAGTCTTCCCAAGGAAGCCCTTGGCTCAAATCAAAAAGAGTTACTCGATTTTAAGGTAATGTCTTCTCTTATGTTATTTTGTTTTATTTTTCTTCTCCAACCCATTAAACTATTTCTATTCCTTTATTTTGTAACAAAACCAGTATATTAAATATACTAGGATGTTTTTATGAGAAGTATTTTATTTACACTTACACACACCTTCATCTAATGGTTAAAGAACATATTGTTTCTGTGGTTGGCAAATTTCTGCCTCACGAAACGATGATTGTTCAATCTTCTTTTAACAACTCTCATGGTGGAGATTAATATGTCACTATATTTATATATGATATATATTATGTTTATGTTTTCTTTATTCTTCTGTATTTCTCATTTATGGCATACCTTTATGATTTCAATTATATGTAAACGCGATAATTTCATTTTAGGAAGTGCGGACTACCACCCCCTCGAAGTGATTTGAATCATTAATACCATATGTGGGATGCATAAGGGATGGATTAAATGATATTATATATGATATTATACTGTAATTATAATATACCTTTATTTCATTGTGATTTCATTCAATTAAATACGAAATAGAAATGAAATTAGCGTTCATGCGTACATACGACTTACCGTCTCCATGAACGGTGAATTTCATTTCTTACCTCTAAATATTATGTAATATTATAAATGCATGTATATACTGGATATATATGATATATATGATATCTAAATCATGAATATAATTCTGTATATAATGTATATTTTACCACATGAACAACTTGTAATTATAAGAAGTTTATTTTTAACTCAAATACCAAAGATCCACAAAACGACCGTTTTTAACTTAAATAATTACATAATGTTCATAACATGGTAATAAGTGATATAAAAGTAATAATGAACTTGAAAAAGGTTCTTAATCAATTAGAAATTAACTCTAGTTTATTATTCAGGTGGTTAAAGAACGATCGAGTCAAATCGGACATGAGGTAAGGGAACTTCTTAACCCAATTTCCATTCTTTAGGTTTATCTCCTACTTTAAAATTATGTCATGATATTATTATGTCCTATCTTGTATTTGTACTTTTATTATGTGTACTTATAGTTAATACACATAATAGATCTATTTTATTTAAAAAAATTTCTTTGTAAGGGACTTCGTCTCAATCTCTTTTCATTGAGGCATTTTGTGTTTTATACACAACTTTCTTTTATATGGTGTACAAACCCCTTTGACTTTTACGTTTATTCAAAAGGAATTTTTTTATATGAATCATTTTACTAAATGATAAAAGGGAATGTTTTTTTTGTCATACGTATGCGGCGACAATGACTTCTCCACCGCCGTGACCATTATTTGAGTTTCGGCTTCCTCTACAAGCCATAATTTTTTTTAAATGAAAAATAAATACAAAGTTTTAATTTTGTTTTATTTTGGTATTGAAGATGTTTTTGAAAGTTTTTTTATTATATCAATGTGTTGTATTGATATCTTGTGATTGAAATGTGGAAATGTTATATTTCCTTTATGCATGTTTTATGTGATATGATTATGTTATGGTTTATGATATGTTTAAATATATTCATATGAGGAATGAATTGGACTTAATAAGTGACAGGTGGAGCCCGCTATAGCTCCTCAATGCATCGGTAGGTCTCATGAGAAAAACTAGTGTCTTGGCATGAGGCCTTGACAAAATATTATTTGTAGTCTTGGCACGAGGCCTTGGCTACGTGGTTATGATAGTCTGACATTATGCATTCTATCATTATGAAAGTGGTTATTGATATTGCATGTGATTATTCGGCCAGTAGAATATCCATGTGAATAAGTAAATGAAATTATTTCATTTTACTTTTTCCAAATTATGCTGAATTTCATGTTTAAAAAGCTTTTGTTTAGTTATACATTTCCTTAAATGTTTATGTTTATTTATGAAAGATTCCTCTATATTGTTATCCTTACTGAGCATCTGAGCTCACCCCTTTCAATGTTTTAATTTTTCCAGGATGTGAAGTAGTATTTTATGAATGACCTGAAGGGATAGTCTGAAGGGGATATGAGTGTGGACTATGGAGACTATGTTATTTTAGTTTTTCACTTTATGATGTAATGTAACATTTATAAATGTATCTAGTGTTTCCAAGGCTACTAAACTAATCGGTCTTTCGAGACTTGATCTTTTGTGATCATGACAATGTTACATAATAATGCACCGACTCTGGATAACTGGGGTTGGGGCGTTACAATTGGTATCAGAGGCAGTTTAGTATTAACCTTGGAAGCTAAATTTAGATAAAACTTTGATTAAAGTACATAGCCCTAAGATAGACTTTGAGGATTAGTATAGAAGAACTTCCTAGAATTTTGGTATTATAGATATTTTGTGAGTTTTCCAAGCAATACATCCCTGTCTGGATACGAGCAGGTAGAGGCGGCTCTGGCATAGATGTACCTAGGGGTAAAACTCAAAAACACTTCTTTGAGCTAGACTTGAATAGGAACTGGTGTACGACAACAGGCCTTAAAGCACTCTTGGTTATGACACTCCTGGGGGATATGCTTAGGATAATTCTCATTTTCTTTACAAACCATTATGAAGGGTTTATGAGTATATAATTTCTTTAAGAAATTTTTTTTATGATTATAGATTAAATCCCTAAACCATTCAATTTACGTTAATTATTTTATAAGTTTGTAATTATTCATTGCAATTCATAAACTAACCTAGTTTATGCCATTGTATAGAAATGGTGCCCAGTAGAAGGAATGTGAACTCCAGCAATACATATGATCCAAAGAGTAAGAAGTATCATATCATTCACGGTATTAAGCCAAAATTTAGAAGGGAAATAGTCTCCCATGTGTTCTCAATATATGAAGAAATAGTATCATGTGTTAATAAGATAATTAAACAATTCTCTGAGTCCTATGGCTTTGAAGCGAAGCAAGAGAATAAAAGGATGGAAGAGAGAATGATGGATAAAGGGACGAGGGGAAAGAAGAATTTTTCAATATGTGATAACTGTGGGAAGAAACACCTTGGAACTTGCCTGAAGGGAATGGGTGTTTGTTATAAGTGTGGAGAAAAAGGACACCAGGAGCGTGACTGCAAGGGTAAGAAAAAGGTTTCAAATGTACAATGATTTATCTGCAAGGAGTGGGGACACTATGCAAACCAATGTCCAAATCATTAGAGTATTCCCCAAATGGTGTTATTGGATAATAATCATGTTATGATACTACCACAGATTAGGAGGAATGATTATAGTTCTTATGTTGTTATTAAAAAAATTATGTCATTTGAGTGTTGTATCAATGATGTACTGGTTATAATAATTATGGAGTATATAAGGATTGTACTGTAGTACTATTTCATCAAGGACTGAAGATTGTGTGGAACCAAGAAAAGTGACTCAATAGCATGTTAAATTTTTGGAAAATATATGGTTGAGAGAAAGATAAACCATAATATGGTTCTGATATCGAGATAGTGATTTTGGAATAATACATGATTGATTTGGATAAATTATATTGGATATTCTTGACTTCCTTGAAACTAATTAATGATTTGTATACATTTTTGGATAGAATGAGTATATCTAGTATTCTATAAGGAAGAAGGGATCATGAATGTAATCAAAAATAATTTATAGTAATTCAGTATGTTGTAGTGTTTTAAAATAATACATGATGAAGGTTTTCACATGTTATTACACGGAAAAAAAGATCTTCATTGTGTTTACATTCCTTATAAAATATGGACTATGAGTTTGGACAGAAGTATTTTGGAAAACTATAAAGGTTGGAATGGATTAAGTTTAACTTTGGATAATATTGTTTAATGTTAAAACATTTCTTAAGTTTATTTTTGTAATATTATAATACTATAGTTTTAGGAAAAGGACAACCTGCAGGTTGGGGGATAACCCGTCGTGTCGGACAAAGCTGCAGAAATCGAACCCACAACCATAGTGAGACATTACTTTATTACCTACCACTAGCCTATAGGAAGTCCCTGGTTGTTACAAAATAGTTTTCCTAATCTAAATGGTATGTGTTTATATTTTGAACCTTATACAATTATGATAAATAGAATATGTTTGAGTTCTATTACCTTTTGGAGTGAAAGATGGGTTTGTGGTAAAAATTTATTAAAGAATGAAAGTATACATGACAAGTAAGTATATTTCCTTACGTTCTTAGTAAATCTCCTGAATAAATTCTTCATCTTTATTAAAGGTAACTTAAAACAAAAATGTTTTCGGTTAACTTTTCCTACTGGGGAATCAATGATTGTTTAACCAATCACAAGTTTGTGATTTTCTTGTAGTTACACTTTATCCTAATCCTGTTTTCTACAACTCTCCATCAGAACTTGATGGTTTTTTTCTCCTCCATATCCATATTTTCATATAATCCTAGTATGGTCTATCTCGAGTGACCTTTGTACTTCTCTTTCTTTCTTTTAATGTTATATTTTTATTAAACCTATTTTCGATGTGGGTTTTCCACAAAGGTATTTTCTATTTTCAACCTTTTATTTTCGAAGAACATTTTCAAATTGTGAGGACACAATTTATTGAAGGAGGGGAGAATGTAACACCCCAAGTTTCTACGGTACGCTTCTCTTTGAATAATACAGTAGCGTGTGTTGTACGCAACTTCGAGTTCTAACACACACCACAACCAATCAAACTAGCCGTTATGAATAGTAATACCTAATTTTAGAAATTTTAGAAATTTTATATTTCAAAATGGACTTCATTTTTTGATTCAGAATATCAAATTTAGCCTAGGGTGAAATTTTGGAACTTTTCAGATAACTTTTATATTTTGATGAATAGTGAAAATTACTAAATTTTAATTAAAAACAAATTTTTTAATCAAAATAATTTATAGTGATAAATTAAACCATTGAGTGGTTTCAAAGTATAATTAGAATATAATTTTACTATTTTATCCAATGGTGGTCATTAGAAATAATTTCACTTTGAAATTGGACATAAACAATTGTCAATCTTTTGATTGATATTGTTTCTTAAAAACATGCTATTTTTTTGACAACGGGAATTAATTATAAAATTAATTAATTCAACTTATATGTTTGGAATTTTATAAAATAGACATAATTTTTGAATTCATAATATCAATTATATCTTAGGGTGAATTTTTGGTATTTTTTTGAAAAACTTCAATTTTTGATGAATAGTGAAACCACTAAGTGGTTGTTTAAAAACTAATTTTTTTTGTAAATGAAACATTACCACTTCTGTGTATTGAATTTTAAAAATACAACATACATGGTTGTTATTAGGATGAAAAATGTGGTTAAATGGGATTAAAATAATTTTTTGGTGAATAGTAATTTTTATGTTTTATTAATCGCGATTAAAGGTAATTAGTGAAATTTAAGGTAAAAATGATATTATAAAAATATGAAAATATCTTGACACTTTTCCTAACTTTATTGGATAGTCATGGCCGACCATGACAATCCATGGGTCAACTTGGGGACCCCATGGAGCCACTTGGGTAAGAAAATGACATTAATAACTTTCTATTTAAAGTAAAAATAAAATTGTCACAAACATGTGTTGTTTTACTATAACAATTATTACATGGGGTTATATAAGTTAAATTTTCGACTGTAAATATTAATTGGAAATATAAAAATATTTCCTACATCATGATATTTTTTATATAATTTTTAGACATTAAATAATTTTAAAAATTTATGACACCATGATGATGCAGCGATTACCTCGTTAATTAACGATTTAAAAAAATTGAAACGATAATGTAAAATATAAGACTTACACTTGTCAAAAACCTATTGTATGGGTAGATTTAGAACCCTTATCACATTATCCTCGAAATATATAATTGTGGGACCTTTGAAATCCGAAAAGCACTTCATAATAATGTAACATTTCGTTACTTTCAAAGAGTGCCCCTCCTCTCCTCTTATAAAAGGCCCCAACCACTACCACCTTATTCACACCTTCAAGACATTTGGCTCAGAAAACCTCTACCCAAATACTCTATCAACTTCCATATATTACTCCTAGAAGCCTCACTTTGGGCATAATTCTTTCCACAGAAGCCTTTGGCTCAAATCAAAAAGAGTTACCCGATTTTAAGGTAATGTCTTCTCTTATGTTATTTTGTTTTATTTTTCTTCTCAAACCCCTTAAAATATTTTTATTCCTTTATTTTTTGACAACTCCAGTATCTTAAATATACTAGGATGTTGTTATGAGAAGGATTTTATTTACACTTACACACACCTTCGTCTAATGGTTAAAGAACATACTGTTTCTGTTGTTGGCGAATTTCTGCCTCACTAAACGATGATTGTTCAATCTTCTTTTAACACCTCTCATGGTGGAAATTAATATGTCACTATATTTATATATGATATATATTATGTTGATTTTTTCCTTATGCTTCTATATTTCTCATTTATGGCATACCTTAATGATTTCCATTATGGGTAAACGCGATAATTTCATTTTAGGAAGTGCGGACTACCGCCCCCTCAAAGTGATTTGAATCGTTAATACCATATGTGGGATGCATAAGGGATGGAGTAAATGATATTATATATGATATTATACTGTAATTATAATATAACTTTATATCAGTATTATTTCATTCCATTAAATACGAAATAGAAATGAAACTAGCGTTCATGCGTACCTACGGCTTACCGTCTCCATGAACGGTGCATTTCATTTCTTACCTATAAATGTAATGTAATATTATAAATGCATGTATATACTATATATATATATGATATATATGATATCTACATCATGAATATAATTCTGGATATAATGGATATTTTACCACATGAACAACTTGTAATTATAAGAAGTTTATTTTTAACTCAAGTACCAAAGATCGACCAAACGACCGTTATTAACTTAAATAATTACATAATGTTCATAACATGGTAGTAAGTGATATAAAAGGAATAATGAACTTTAAAAAGCTTCTTAAGAAAGTATAAATTAACTCTAGTTTATTATTCAGGATGTTAAAGAATGATCGAGTCAAATCGGACACGAGGTAAGGGAACTTCTTAACCGAATTTCCATTCTTTGGGTTAATATCCTACTTTCAAATTCTGTCATGATTTTATTATGTCCTATCTTGTATTTTTACTTTCTTTATTTGTACTTATAGTGAATACACATAATAGATCTATTTTATGTAAAAAATGTTCTTTGTAAGGGACATCGTCTCAATCTCCTTTCATTGAGGCATATTTTGTTTTATACACAAATTTCTTTTATATGGTGTATAAACCCCTTTGACTTTTACATTTATTCAAAAGGAATTTTTTATACGAAGCATTTTACTAAACGACAAAATGGAATGTTTTTGTTGTTGTACATATGCGGCGACAATTACTTCTCCACCGCCGTGACCATTATTTGAGTTTCGGCTTCCTCTACAAGCCATAATTTTTTTAAATGAAAAATAAATACAAAGTTTTAATTTTCTTTTATTTTGGTATTGAAAATGGTTCTGGAAGTGTTTTTATTATATCAATGTGTTGTATTGATATATTGTGATTGAAATGTGGAAATGTTATGTTTCCTTTATGCATGTTTTATGTGATATGATTATGTTATGGTTTATGATATGTTCAAACCTGTTCATATGAGGAATGCATTGGACTTAAAAAGTGACGGGTGGAGCCCGCTATAGCTCCTAGATGCATTGGTAGGTCTCAGGATACAAACTAGTGTCTTGGACGAGGCCTTGAAAAAATATTATTTTTAGTCTTCGCACGAGGCCTTGAATACGTGGTTATGATAGTCTAGAATTATGCATTCCATCATTATGAAAGTGGTTATTGATATTGCATTTGATTATTCGGCGAGTAGAATATCCATGTGAATAAGTAAATGGAATTATTTCATTTTACTTTTTCCATATTATGTTGAAGTTCATGTTTAAAAGTCTTTTGTTAAGTTATACATTGCCTTAAATTTTTATGTTTATTTATGAAAGCTTCTACTATATTGTTATCCTTACTGAGCATCTGAGCTCACCCCTTTCAATGTTTTAATTTTTCCAGGATGTGAAGAAGTATTTTATGAATGACCTGAAGGGATAGTCTGAAGGGGATATGGGTGTGGACTATGGAGACTATGTTATTGTAGTTTTTCACTTTATGATGTAATGTAACATTTATGACTGTATCTAGTGTTTCCAAGGCTACTAAACTAATCGGTCTTTCGAGACTTGATCTTTTGTGATCATGACAATGTTACGTAATAATGCACCAACTCTAGATAACTGGGGTCAGGGCGTTACATATGGAATATATTTATATTATAAAAAATCATTTTTGAGATGTTGTTGTGATTATTTTCTTCCTCAACTCTATTTAATTCATCACTGGAGAATCCCAGTAAACTAAACATATACTGGATGAGATCCAAACTAGTTTAGTTTTTTAACTTTCTACAACCCCAATATACATCTTTGTTTGGCTGAGGGATTGTGTTCTATGTAGTTTTAGGGATTTCAGGATGAATCATGCATTTTTATGGGTCCAATTGAACTAGTTAGATTTCATACATGTTATTCTAGGAAAATTAGTGGTATATGATGCTAGGTCTAAGATCATATTATTTGAGTCCAAGGGGGATTTCAGATGATGTCTATATTCTATTGAAGATTTTTTAGGGGATCTTGTTTTATCCTTTTTCTATATCCCATATCTCTTGAATTGATCAAATAAAACCATTTATTCATAATTTATTTTTATTATGTTACATTGGACTCTTTGTTTCCATTGTGTTCTATTTTATTTTAGTCATGGGTTTGCTTTACTTTTTAACTAATTTGAAAAATTATTTAGAAATTCTATTTCTAAAAAGAAAATGTTATGTGTGTTTTATAAACTGGATTAAGGACCTATTTTTCAAAAAAGGATAAATATTTAGTTTTATATTTGTTAATTTTAAGTCCTCCATTCATGGTTTTAAAGTTAAGGTTCCACCACTTTCTAAAAAATAAGGTTTGGATGTTTTTTATATAAAAAATAAATTATGTGATTTTCATTATTCACACTCTTTCATGAGGAAAATTTACTTTAATTTTTTTTTTCAAATTTTATTTAAAACTATAATTTATGGAATTATTAATATAATTAAATTTTAGAAAATAATTGGTGTAAACTCAACAGTCATGTTTAGCACACACCCTGCATATATACTAGTGTGTGCGTGTGCGTGTGCATAATTCATGTTTTCTCTTAGGAACCCCCGATAGAATATACTAAATTGAAGTTTTCTGGGTTCATTGATGGATGTATTAGGATGTGAAGGGGACCATAGGTCTCTTGAAGGAACTCTTTTAGTTATTCAATCTTTTGGATGTTTATATACTAGAAGATATAGCCTTGTACCTTTATCTTGTTCTTTTCTATTTATCTCTTATGATTTTTTTTCTTTTGTTGTGTTTTTTAAAATGTTGTTCAATTGTTTAAATTAAAGATTTTTTGGAATTTGAATAGTCTCTTATATCAATTTTGTCTCATTTATATTTTTATTATTTTTATGTCATGTTTTTCTTGTTTATAATTTGGAATTGTTTATTTCATTTGGATGGATACTCGATATGTGGAAACCATATTATAGATTATTAGATAGTTTATGATATGTGTTTATTATTATATCATAAGGGTGAAATTATTCTAAATCACATGTTCTAGATACGCATGAACTAGTTTCCATCCTGTCGTGATTAAGGATTCCCTTCAGGCATACTGGTGGTTTGGGTTGAGTGATGTGTTAGGTCAGTTAAAATTAATTCATTAAAAATGGTATTAAAGACACAGTTTTAAAAAGTCATAAATTCTTAATGTACCCTCTTTTTATTTGGGAGGTTGGACGGTATGGATCTAGGAATTAAATGATTTGGGGTGTAGGTGAAAGGAGATTTTAGCAAGCTCTTACTCATCATGAGCCTCAAGTTACCAGGGGTGTTTGAGAATTGAATTTGAATTTGAGTTTCACTTTGGCTATTATTGATGGTATTGGTTCAAAATGAGTTATATTATATACATTGGGGGTTTCCTTGAGTTTTGGGATAAAAATGTATGAATAATTAAGGGTGAAGAGTTATCTTTCATCACCATAAAAAACATGTAGAAACCAGACAAATGGGTCTGAGAATATTTTATTGGTTGTTACATGATTAGTTAAAAAACAATAAACTATGAGGATAGACTATTCATTGCTCTATATCCGTTCCTATATTTTTAATTAAAACTATTTAGGTGTTTAATTTCTATTTAAGTGCCTTATATTTGTTTGAGATTAATTAAATAAGGTTTTGTTGTTTTGTTATGATGTTTGGATTGATTTTTTTCAATGCGATACGTTATATTTCACTTTTTACTTGAGGTTTATTAGTGTTTTTTATGAAAATAATGATTTCAGGAAATGGTTTTGTTTTTAAACTGCTTTTATTTTCTTTAACCAATTTTTTGAAAATGTTTAAGGGGTGAAGTGTTTTGAAATAAAAGTGATATTTGGTAAATGATTTGAAATATTAAGTTGCGGAGTTGGAGTTTTATATTTAGATAAAACCATAAAAAAGATTTTTTTTATTTTTTTCAAATAATGTGATTTTTTTCTAGTACTGAGTTGTTTATAAAGTATATATTCCTTTATCAATTTGTTTTAAAAATAAAAAATATTTTGAAAAGTGTTTTACTTTGGTGAGTGTTGATTTGGATTTTTCTCATGGATTATCTTATGACCGTTTGATTTGAAATTATGAAGAATTAATTGATTGGGTTCATGTTTTGTGTTTTTTGGATTATTATTCCATGAATAGTCTCAATTTAATATAGAAATTATATCTTTAATAATGATCCCAAGGTTGATTACTCCCATTTTTTGGAAATATCCTTCTAATTCTTGACACTTACCCTACTCAAAATAGTGTATTGGAGCTAAGATCTCCTCTTTTGAGAAAGTTCCTGATGAATTTATGGATGATACTTTAATTGGGATAGGTCCTCTTTAATACCTTAAATTAGTCTTTGAGAGTGAGTCTCCTTATATCCTTATTTATCTTAATGAGTAGAATTAAAATTTTGGGAGTGATCAAGATTTGGGTGACTGTTTATTTTTGGATTCATCTATGGTGATTTTAGAGCTGACTGAGATATTTGAAAAGATTTTTCATTGGTGTATACTTTTGGTTAATCCTCGATTGAATATTTTATTAGAAATTATTTTCTTTGTTAGGCTCTCACCTTTTTGATTTCCCCTACTTCATTTGGTTTATATGTGGGATTATTTTTGTGGTGAGATTTGGTTGTTAGTGGGTTGAACATGGGAAGCCTTGAGAATGTGCTTAACTCAGATGAGTGGATTTTTTCTAGGTAGACCATGTTTTTTGTCAGTTTTGGGTTATTTTGTTTAGTTCACCATGTCCATATGTTCCTTGAGTGATATCCTAGTTTACCTTCCCTTTTACTAAGTGACCTGAGGTTATACCTATGTTGTTCCTTATTAGGGAATGTTCTTCATTAGTGTGTTTATTCCATAATTATAGAATTTAATAGACTGTTTGACCATGTGTTATGGTCTTTCTGGTGTCATTTTTTTGTTTACTTTAGGATTTATGCATGGGTAGTTTTTGGTTGGCAAATAATATTTTAATGGGTATTTTGTGGCGACATGGTTGTTTTGGTGATATATTTTTCCTTGCATGTGTTTTTCATTCAACTAAAATTTATAAATGAGATATAAATGGTGGGGAGACCTATGTTAGGTATCTATTTTCTAATATTTCTATACTGTATGGTTGTGAATTAGGTCATTATTGAGGTTTCTTAATGATGTTTGAGGAATTATTATATTGATTTCAAGGAATGGTATTATGAGTAGTGTTTCCATTTCATAGGAGTCATATTTAGTTTTCCCCAACCCTCCCACCTCTTATTTGGGTGTTTGGGTTTTGACATTTTTTTGTGTCCACTTTTATCAAATACTTTCTAGTGGCGCACAATGTTTATAGTTTTGAGGGTATTCTGAGATATAAGGTTGAGTTATAGTTATGGACTATAGTATGCCACACTATGACCAATGAAGGTATATCTATGAAATATCCTGGGTAGTGGGGTAGAAGTTCAAGAGAGTTCGGTGACACTATGAAGGAGAAGTGTTGTGATAATACATAGAAAATGAAATGGGGTTGTGTTTTGGGGTGGGGTGTTATGTCATGTAGCGTAGGGACATTTTACAGTGTGTCCCAGATAGTGGGGTAGTTTTCAGGGGGTGTTGTGTTACTCCACAATAGAAGAGATCACATTGAAACCTAGTGTGTCTAGTTTTTAATTTTATGGTTTTACCATTTTCTATGTTGAATTTAAGACCTTCTGGCCTTCTCTTTCCCCCCTCTTGTGATATCTGCTCAGCACAAAGATCAAGGGAGCTCTCCTCCTCCTCATAGCCTCTAAACACCATTCATTATTGATTCCAAGAATATTATAAGGTCAGGTTCCCTTTTATCTCTTATTTATCCTCCTTCCTTCCCTCTTAGTTTTTCTTTCTTCTATAAACTCTAATGAATGTATTGAATTAATTTAGAGTTTGGGTTGGTTTTATTTGGATTTTTTGTTGTTCCGGGATTATAGAAGATTTTTTCTACCTTGGTTAAGCTTTCACCATCAAAGGATACCTTTTTACACATATATTTAGGTAGGAATATTTGCGAAATTCATTTTTTATACATTTATTGAAATGCTTGTGATTTCTAAATGATTTTTCATTCAATTTCAACTTATATGTGATACACATGATGTATTAATGGCCTAAAGACCTTTTTATTGATTTTTTATAACCCCATTTCAAGGGATGAGGGGGAACCCATAAAAAGTTGTTAAGATCAGAGATTACATTTACCGCAGGATTTGGGGACATTACAGGACCCATAAGTCTTAAGGAAACCATACAGACTATGACTACTTGAAACCACCCCTCCCCAATATTTTCATCGTGATCAGTTCTCTACCTTTGCATGCTTGTTTGGCTAGATGTATTGTGTTGAGATGTACATGACTGATACTGATGGAAATTCCATACGCTCTCATTCTTCCAAATATATTTACCACTGCTCTGGTGAATGAACCCTGCTCTTGAATCCTCCTCTGAAGCTTGTTCCTTATATAATCATTTTGGGAATCTTGCATAATAGGTGGCCCTGAAAGCATTTGAGGTGGACCGAAGGCCTTGAGGTGGCCTGAAGGCCTTAAAGGAGGTCTGAAATCCTTACTGTCCCCAAGGAAAGGGTGGCCCAAAGTCCTTAAATACTCCAAACCCAAACTGGTGGCCCAAGGTGAATAGTTCCAACTACAACATTTATGATCAGTACCAGCTATAGTAACTTCTACAGTACCTACTAAAATACCTGCACAATGATTCTACAGTGCCTGCTAAAATACCCCCAAAATTATTTCTCTTCATTGTTTCGAACCAAGTCTCATGGAATACAAGGTATTTTCATGAAATTATTGTTTAAATTTTTATAGTAAATTATTACACATTGCATAATGCCTGATATAGTACTCCCGAAAGTTTCCCCTTGTTTTGTGTTATAACTTTTTTGGACTTTCTACCCACAATGGATTGTATTGAAATAATTGAATTGATGAGGGATGGGTTATTTTTTGATGGAGTGTTGGAGGTGATATGAGATTTATTTTTATGTTAAAAGTTAGATTATGTGATTATCTTTGGATTCATTTCTTCCACACCTCTATTTGATTGATGTTATTAGAATCCTAGGAAACTAATTAGGCATTAGATAATCTCTATACTAGTTTATCTTGAGAACTAGATAATTCCCCAGTTTAGATAATGCTATGGCTAGGGGATTGTTACCTATAGAGTCCATGGACATCCATAATAGATTATATATCCAAAGAAGGTATATTAAGTGATCCAAAGGCTCTAATTGTACTACTATAATGATATAATTCTTCTTTTAGTTCAGACTAGGGCTCTATGATGCTAGGTATAGAATCATATTTCTTCTATCATAGGGGGTTTCCTATGGTATCAAGGTTCTACTGAGGATTCTTTACAGGGTACTATTCTATACTTTGTTTGTATCACTTTGATCTTGATTTGATTATATTTCACCATTTCATGATCATTAATTTTTATTATGTTCCACTAAAATATTGGTACCATTGTGCTGTATTCTATTTTGATTATGGTTTTTCTTTACTTTAGAACTGATTTACTAAATAGTTTGAAAAAAATGGTTTTCAAAAGAAAAGGTGATGTTTGTTTTATGAATAGGATTGAGGAATAGTTTTGAAAAATAAGATGAAGGTTTAGTTTTTTTATAAAATTTTAAAAGTATTATTTTCAAGGATTGGAAGTGTTTTCTCTGAAGGTGAAGGTTCCACCTTTATTCACAAAAGAAGGGGTGAGTTTTTTTGTAAAAAGAATAACATATGTGATTTTAGTTTTTCATTCCCATTCATATGGAAAATCTAATTTCAAATTTTATTTTAAACTAGTAGTTATGGAATTTTTAATATAAGTAATTACATAGAATCTTTGGTGAAAATCTATAGGGAGCATTTAGATCACACCCTACATATACATTGGGTTCTTTGTGTATGTAGTGTTTATGTTTTCTCTCAGATTCCCATGTTTGGTTTCACTTTTTGGATTGTCAATTTTATCTATTAATGGAAGTATTGGGTCATGGTGGGGAGAATGGGGCACATAAAGGTTATTTTTAATTCATTTATACTTACAGTCTATTTTTGGGATGTTTATGTGTTGGTTAATCTATCCTTGTAACATTATCTTTGTATTTTCCATTTGGATATTTTGAGGTATTTTTATTTTTCTATTTATTTTAAATTATTTTCATAACATTTAAATTTTTAATGTTTTAGAATGTGAATAAAATCTTATATAAATTATGAATCATTTAGATGTTAATTTCATTTATGGTATTCTTGGTTTGTTTATAATTTGAAACTGTTTATTTCATTTTCATGGATTCCTAGTGTATGGATTCCCCATTATAAATTATTGGCTAGTTTCTACTATGTGTTTATTGTAACATCCTGAACCCAGATGCCACTAAATAATGCCCCAATCCCAATTGGATAAATGGCCTCAAGCACATCTCCCCAAATAACAGAGGCTCGCGAATAGTAGTGATGTCCTTGGGTGTGTCCATTAGGAGAATATTCCCTCATTACCAAAGTGTAACATAATGGAATATCATATCAATCAATTGTAGAATCATGATAACAACAAATAATCAATAAGAATAGACACTATGGCCACTAGACTAGTAACCCGTCATAGTGGAAGCACAATATTATCTATATATATATATATAAACAATGACTTAAGAAATCTCCTCTATAGTGATGATCATGTCATGTGTCTACAAAGCAACCAAAATAGTTATACATGTATCAGTACAATACATGTTTCAAAATACAGAAACACCAAAAAAAACTATCTCTAGATAGAATCATGATCATAAGCTTGGTCCCATGGTACCCTTCTCCTAAGAATGGCACAAAGTCAATCATACTACTATGGGAGATTTCACTAATCCCTACCTATATCCAAATAGTCTTTCTAGGTACCCTATGATAGCTCGAACAGGGTGTCAGATACAATCCTAGTAGGTCACCACCAATGATGTCTATAACAAATCATGGCTATGTTATACAAGCTAAATCAAAGTGCATAATATAATAGGTATGAAATTAATGAAAGTAAATTTACGAAGGGAAAAATAACCAACTAGGTGATACTATACAACCATTAAAGGATCCCTACAAATAAGTGTCAATCTCTTATAACAAGGAAGTAGTAAAGGAAAAGGAAGTGAACACTATGGTCATTCCATATACACCATATCTCATATTATCCACAACCACACCGTAGAACTTGTAATTTCATATCAAACACAACCACACCATATAATCAAGAATGTCACATTTACTATGGTAGAGACATATAATTAGAAGTGTCTAACCCCACGAGGATAGATCCTTGGTATAGTGGCTAAGGCATTCTCACGGAGTCCCAAGATCCTATTAATGGAAACATGATTAGACTTTAATTGGGTTCCAAGGAGAATGTAATTAGACTATATCCACTGCGAACCCAAGAAATTCATATCCAAGGGGTAGTAAGACCTAAGGTATCCCACATGATCAAGACCCAATTAACAATCTCATACAAGGGGTCCACTACCACTATCAAGGTCCAAGGAGTAACATCCAAGGCATCTAATGGAATCAATTATCATTTATTCCATTTATTAATTCACAAGAATTCAATTTCATGACTTTACCCACTCATATAAAAATTAAAATTCTATTACATTAAATGATTTTACCAACTATTATAATAATTCAGATAATGTATAACATGGAAAAGGAGGAAAACTATCTCCTAAAATTTCAAGAATTAAATTAAATTCATTTCTATTATAAATCATATTCCTCTATATAGGCAAGAATTCACACGCCCTACAGGTGGTATGACAATGGTAAATCTCAATGGCACACCCCATGGGTGTACTTAGTTGGGGAAACAATCTCCATAGAATTTCTAGGAACTAATGGGAATCCCTAACATGTTCAAATACATTCAATTTAAACATTCAATTCATTTTTAGGGAGATTCCAGAAATTCTGGCATACTATACAACAACAACTAGCTTAATAAGGCACCAAACCACATAGGAAAATTATAGACAACCTTCCATAGGTCTGTAATAGAGTTCTTATCTATTATCAGCTTTAGATTCAATTTATATCATTAAAAAAACAATAGATGTGGAACCTGGAAGTAGGGCATATTAGCTTGCACATAAATAGTGTAGCCAATACCATGTCAAATGAAGAATGGGTCAATAGGATTTAAGAACTTATTGGTAGTAATCCAATAACATGATCAGTGATGGAAACCGAGTTTATATGGAAGAACATGATCAAATCTACCCAAAGGCCTTAAAAGGGAGATATCACTCTTGATATTCTATTCAACAAAAGAGAAGTGAATTAGTTTTTAGGTTATAACATATTTTTAGTGAAATTTGGTCATTTTTACTCAAAACATTGGGTGGCACGGTTGGTCAAACCATGTGCCAAATGTGCACCATTGGCTATTATAAGGGGGAACCTGCATGGCTACTACACACAATATGACTAACCTTATGAAAACTATGCATTTTGGCTTAGATAAAAACTAAATGAGCACAATATGGGCATTCTCCACCATCCACATGGCTCCCTAAAACGTTTTTGGCTCATGATGCCCATTTTCTTAGCCTATAACATTTATTCAAACTATGAGGATTGTCCCACATTGTTTCTACTAACAATTAAGCATGTATTATTTTTTTCAAAAAATTTTGGTTCTAGGCTCCAAACAAGCCCTTGAAACAACTGATACCCCCATGAACTCAAAGGGTATTCAAATTTGGTTGTAAACAAGAGGAAATGGCCAACCATGGAGAACCTTCATGCTCTTGTCGACAATACAAATCATATTCTCCTTGAAAGACACATCTACCTATAACTCCAACTCATCTGATTGTAGAGTGTGAGATAGGTTTGAGTGATAGCTATCCAAATAAGATATATGGAAGTTTTCATGCATGGCCCGTTATCTGTGAGTTAACTACAACAGTAACTACTTGAACTATTGAGCTCAGACTCGTGACTACCCCAAGCCCGCCTCCAATAGGCTAGGGGATAACAACCGGTGTCGAGTATGCATATCCCCCAAATGGGAGGAATTATCCTAAAGTACATGTACACATGCACACATCTCAAATCCCACACAATGATGAAATTTAAAACAATTAAAAGAATTCACACATACATCTAAGATCCCAAAATAGAGTATGACAGTAAAGTACTAAAAGCAGAAAAAGGGGGCCAAATACAAGACCAACAAAAAACTGTAAAGAGTCCAACCTACTCTAAGGATGTTGAATAAGTAAAATTAAAGATCTCGTTAAATACCTCAGTCTAACAGGCTACACATATGATCCCCCACTCCCTTTCCCCCTAAGACACCATCAAAAGGGTCATCACCTACATAAGGCATGACACGCTTTGGAAAATCCCATGCATGGGTGAGTAAAAAAATACTTAGTAGGACACCTCAAAAACACTAAAAATGAAGCCCCAAGTATACTCATGTAAATAAAAGATATAACAATCAATGCATAATAGAAACACGTAGATATAATCAGGAAAGACACCACACCACCAGGCAGTCATAACTAATTTCCAGCCACATGATTCTTCTTAAAGAAACACTCATTCTGGGAGAATACACTCCATGATCCATGCTATCAAGATAGTCAATAAATAGGTCAAACTCATTGATCCCCTCTAAATTAAAGCTCACTATTTTAAGAATACTATGATACATAAATAGGTGGTCATGTCTAGAGCCGCTGGGGGACACCACAAACCCAATCTAGATCAACCCACTACGTAGGGGATCATATGCCAAAAATTTCAAAAAAACCTACCAATACAAACTGCTAGATGAAAGATCAATTCATTACTATGAGATGTCACATTGATTCCACAAACTCAATCTATGGAAAAAAGGATGATAGAGGATGACATTTTAGTCTCACGGAGGGATACCCCAACTCTATCTAAGCCTCGACCTCTAGAAGGGATTATAATCTAGTGAATAAGGATATAATGCCACACTATACCATCAAGGGAAATAAAAAAAAGAATTTACTAAACCTATACGAGTCCAAACTAAGAAAATAAGGATCCAAAAACACTATTGAATGGGGTACAAGGTGTGTATCAGGGAGTACAGGTCGTGTCCTGCTATGCCCATGATTTCCCATGTGGAAGAGCATCACACGACATTGAGTATCCATATACATGGTGTGTAGAAGAAGTACATACTGTTTAAAGACTCACAATATACTTTCCATTTAGATTGGATGTGTCTGTGTACCGAAACTATGTCCATGTAGCAACCTGTGTATTCCAAGCCATGTCCATGTATAAGTACATGATTTTCTATCTAGTTGTGTACTTTTACCCGTATCCATGTACTCTTTGAATTACAAACTAAGTTACATGGAAGGGATCGCATTCCGTGTTATAGAAGTCACACACCATGTGATCATTAACTCTAGTAGAAACTATAGTGCCCTAGCCTTGGGAACCCACACAATGTGTAGATCTGATTTACACGTCGTGTAATGTGGAAATTTCTAGAAACACATATTTTATTCCTCGAATCCCATAAATTCACCCGAACCTTGATTCAATGATAAATTTTTATATAAATTTTATATTGATATCATTTATTCCTTTTATTATTGAATAACACATTCTGAGCCTTTGATCTACTTAGAAAATATGATTTCTTGTCATTCATTGTTGTGTGTAGAATAACACAAAATGTGGGTATCTATATGGTCTGATCTACTACTCCACCACCGTCACACCTATGTCATGTCGTGACAATCCGAAATACATGATATCATATCTTTTCTCCAAGAAATAAATGTGAAATGACCGATTTATCAAGATAAGTCAAACCTCGATCTAAACAAAGAATGCCAATGGTGAATGAATAACTGAGGGAGAAAATAAAAAGAACAAGTAGTGAAATGAACCTTGATTAATGTTCACATTGATATTGATTTGTTTGCATGAGATTAGAAATTAAGAAACTAATAATTTCAAATAATTATCTGGATAAAATCCACATAATAAAACACATCCCACAATACACATGATCCTCAAATCAATCTGTTAGTTGATTGATTCATGTTTGTCCTAGGAAACAAGAATACAGAATAAATCTAAATAAAAAATGACCTTCTTGGAGTTTTTATTTACTTCTGATGATTAATGGTTGTGTTTACATCATTTATAAGATTCATGGTCTCTATTGGCATGATAATCCACGATCCGATATTGATCCATCGTATTTATTCTAGAAAATCTCTCCAACAGTTTTTCTGAAATATCCAGGGTTTGAGAGGCCAACCATGAGGAATTATATAACCATATAATTAATGGAGAAATAGTCCTCTACATAAAACCTAAACAAAATAAATAAATTATTTAATTAATTTCATTTAATTATGATTACAATGACTTTTTTACAAACGGCTCGTGACAACAAATATTATGTCACTCTTAGGATGAAACCCATATTATAAACTCAATGGTGACCTCAGATTTTTGATCTGGTCCCCTATTCAGGAGCTATTCTACTTTTTATGTAAAATATTATATTTTAACTATTTATTATATTTAATATATTTTAAACATTTATTCTAGGTACACCGGGCCTCAAAATCACATGCTATCTCTGCGCCTGGTCTCAAAAATAATCCATATAATATCCAAAAATAATACCCAAAAATATGAGATTTTACATTCTCCCCACCATAGGTATTTACATCTCAAAAAGAAAAAACAAGTAATACACAAATATATGTGGGTACTAAGCATGAATCTGAGCCTCCCGATCCCATGTGATCTTTTCAAGATTCTTGTGCTACCACCACACATGAAAAAGGGGAATTGATAACCCATAAAGGATCCTATCCTGTTGATCCTTGATAAACATCACATATTCTTCAAAGGTAGCTCTATCCTCAATGTCCAGCTTTCCTTAGTTGATAGCATGAGACTATTCATGCACATACTTCCTCAGTTGCAACATGTGGAAGATGTCATTTACCCTATCCAATTGTGGAGGTAGAGCTAAGTGGTGCATAACCTCTCCAATTATACATATTATCTAAAAGGTACCGATGAATCTCATAGATAACTTTCCACTGCATACAAATACCCTCAATCTACATTGATGTGAGACTCTTAAGAACACATGGTATCCTTCCTCAAACTCTAGAGTTATTCTTATTTGGTCCAAATAATACTTTTTAAGGCTCTATGTAGTATTCAAATGCTCCTTTATGATCTTCACCTTCTCTATAGTAGCTTTCACTAACTCCGGGCCCATGAGCACCGACTCACAAGGATCATTCCAACAAAGTGAGTACCTACAGGTTCAACCATACTATAACAACCTAGTCTTAACATACATAAAAATTATATCATTTTTACGGAATATATAATACATTTCACAAAAAAACAACCAAAGAACATATTAGTTTAGGGACTTCGGAAATATGGAAACATAAACACTTGTACATAAGTGAGATACATTACCTCCCACTAGGTTGTTCATGACTAGTAACCTTCTTAGATACATTATACTTCATACATATCTTCATAAACTGGGAAAGTAAACATAAAAAGGTGTGATCTCAGATTCTCAATAAGGGTAAACAAAAGAGACATGTAAGTATAAACATGAGAATAGGGGTATGATAATGTGATGATAATATTAGGAGATCATACCCTACATAACATAAGATCATAAAAATGAATCATGGTATAAATCTTGGAATTTAATAAGACATGAATCAAAAAACAAATAAATAACATAGTCCATGAATGAATAATATAGGAGTAATACATTGATTTTTGGCAGAAACATAATCATATAAAATGATTTCCATAGTAGTCAAGTAATTTCTGGCAAGGCTATCCTAGTAGTATGGTTTAATTCCCCATACAATCTTGTTAGTCATGGTTCACTCCCATAACCATCTTAGTAGTATGGGTTCACTCCCCATACCATCTTGGTTGTCGTGGTTCACTCCCATGACCATATTAGTAGTATAAGTTCACCCCCAATACCATCTTGGTAGTCATTATTCACTTCCATGACCATCTTAGTAGTCAAGTTTTACTCCCAAGACCATATTAATATATCTAATTAGATATAAATCTTTACCTACTAAATTGGAGGGAGATATAGGTCTCAACCATCTCATAATGAAATCATACATACATATGCCAAATAATATTCAACATATCATGAACCATGAAAGAGAGATGGGTTTTATAGATAAAAAATCATAAACTATGAAATGAAATGGGTATAACATTTCATCATAACCTTTGTAAAATAGATAGGTTTTTTAATCATCAAAGCATAACTTGTGAAAAGAATTGGGTTTGAAAATCATCCTTACATCAACAAAAAATCCATTTAAAGAAATAATATGAATGGAAACCATAGATAATATCTCGATAAAAGGAATGTGTAACACCAAAAGATGTCATCTTATATGGAAAATAATTTTGAAAGATCCTTTAAAAACATTATTTGAGGAAAATATCATTTCTTGTTTGGAATATTATTTTAAAAACAAAAAACCTTTTGAAATTTTTTGAATGAAAATAAACTTAAAAACATAAAAATTAAGCTTTGATTTTTTTTAAACCTATACCTTTACAAAATTAATTAATACCTATAAATAGATCTTGAATTTTTTCTGGAAACATTTCTTTGAAAATAATTTTAATACATATAAAGAAACATTGAAAATGTTTTGACAACCATTTCTTTAAAAATAATTTGAAAAATTATAAATAATGATTGAAAAAGTTTGGAAAAAAAATATTTTAAAAAAATTTAAAACATATAAATAATTCTTCAAAATATTTTAAAAACAATTTTAGATAAAACGGTTTTTAAATGAAAAGATTTCTGGCAGAAGAGAGAGGTAAAGTCAAACTTTCTTAAAAGCACTTTCTTATTCATATAATGTACCAAAGAGTAAAAATGGCACTCATACATGAATATATCATTAATATAAATATTAGAATAAAAATTATGATCTCTTTTGAGAGTTTGATCATAATATTTCATCAATGGAAGAATAATCATAAAAAACCTCGATAAACGATGAGATTGTTTTAATAAACTCTTAACACTTGGAAACTTGGAACTATACTTACCATGTAAGAAAATGAAGTTAAATTAAGATTAAAATATAATTATAATAATGGTATTCATTATTTAACATGTTAAGGGTAGTATATACACCTCATAGAAAAATATTGGTGCATAACTTGGAATGTGTCTCAAAGAAGGAGAATCGAGATAAAATTATTTTACCAATTTGGTAAATTTTGAAACATAAAACCCATGAGAGAAAGATCATAAAATGGATATGTAAATACAAATTAATTTAAGAATAATAATCATAGAATACATTTATTGGAATTATACACACCACATATAATAAATATGTGGTAAACATGGCTTGTGTCTCATGGAAAATAGACGTGAGACGAAAAACCCTTACTACTTGAGTAACTTTAGAATCATGATCCAAATGAAAGAATAACATAAATTTAAAGCATTTAATATCATTAAATAAATAAAATTAATGATATTAAATGTCATAGGTATCTATATACACAGAACAAAATAATTAAGTGATGAATATGGCATGTATCTCACGAAAATAAAAAGTGAGATGAAGTTCCCTTACCAAGTGTCTTGACTCTCCTCGTACTCATTCGAACCTCATGTATAATAAATATAAGATTATTTTAAAAATATAAAAATCAAATATTCTTATATATAATACCATATATTGTTTGATTGTAACTTTATATTACATTTTTATTAACAAATCTATGTTTTGGTTTCACTTCGGGTAATATTCTCTTTGTTCATCGTACTTGTTTTGACTTATTATTCTTGATCTTCTTAATTTGATCATGATTTACTTAATTTAAGAATGTAAACCATTATATAAATATAATATATATTCCTTATATTTTTATTTATAATATTACATAAAATATAGAAAGATGAAATGGATCACACCGTTCATGGAGATGGTAGACCGTACGTTCACATGAACGATGTTTCCATTTTGTTATCATATTAAAAGAAATAAAGTAAATGAAATATATTTATATATGTATATAATATCATTATAGTATAATTCTTTTGTTACATATATCATATATTTTTACTAAAACCATCTTTAATACATTCCATGTAATTTGTTAATGATTCACATCGCTTTGAGGTGGTGGTAGTCCACACATCCCCAAATGAAGTTTTCATTTTTACACAAGATGGAAATTATAAAGGTATGTGTTATAAAAAAAAGCATCATAAATACATTATAAATATCATATATTTTATATATATAATTAATTTCCATCATAATTACCACCATGGGAGGTGGTAATCGAAGAATGAGCAATCATCCTTTCATGAGGCGATAGTTCACCGTATATATAAACTGTATGTTCGTTACCCATTAAATGGAAGTGTGTGTAAGTTTAGGGAAAAAACTTATTATCAAAACATATAAATATATTTATGATACTGGTTTTGTTATATAATCATGAAATAAGGAAAATTTAAATAGTGGATTAGGAAATAAAACTAAAGAGCTTGAGGAGGAATGTTACCACTTATTTGGGTAACTCCTTTTGGTTTTCACCAAAGGAATTTATTGGATGGATTTATGCTGAGGGGGATGATTATAGTATTAAGGGATTTATTTTTAGGATCTATTTTGGTAGATATTTTCTGATCCAAAGTGTCTTGAGTTGTGTGAGGAACTAGGATTAGGGGATTCTTTTTTATAGTGGAGGAGCAGTGACACTCTTGTATATTTTGGGAAAGGGAATTCCACCCATTTTTTTCCATTTAAATTGGTTCCAATAATAAAAAAAATTAAAAAAAGGGATCATAGGTTATAAATATGTGAATAAAATGGATTTTTAAAAGTTTCTAGGTCATTTTCCCCTTATGTTTATGGTTTAGTACCCTGTAAAGCTTAATTTTACTTTAATCATTGTAATTAATTTTAATCAATTTCACTAATAATTTTGGTCAAAAACTAAGTTTAACTTATTAGAAACTATAAATAATTCTGATTCTAAATATTTAATCCATTTTTTTAAATTAAAAACACAAAATTGGTAGAAATTAATTTAAATTTACTCTCACAAATAGGATGATAATGCAGGGTTTTAATGTAAAAATGTTCAAAAGTTTGCTAAGTTTTTATATTCAATTTCAAGGTAAATTTGATTTAAAAGAACTAAGTCGGATTAATTTATAAATAACTGATATAATTTTTAATTGAAAAACAATTAAAATTTAATTCAACACTACAAATAAATTAGATGAAAAAGCAATTTTGAATTAAAATTCAATATTTTCATTATTCATTAAAAAATGAAACTTCACAGAAAAATGCAAAAAATTCACCATAAGATAATTTTATTGTTTCTATTTTAAACTTGAAGTTTATTTTAAAATATAAGATTTATAAAAGTTCCAAAAATTGGATTTAATATGGGTTATCTATTAAAAGTATGTAAAAGCACCTTTATAAAAATATTGATATTTATATGAAATATTGGGTTTATTATTATCTTATGATTATCAAATATATTGGATGAATATCAAAAATATTTTATTGAATATATAACATATATATTTCATTAATATAATATTCCAATTTTATTTATTAGGATAAAACAACTTTATGAGTATAAAAATTGTTTTCTATACATATATTTCTTTACATTTAATTGGTTCTTATGTCCACTTATAATTAATTTTTAACCAATTATTTAATTTTATATCTTTTTTAAACAAAATATTTTCTTAATTTGTCTAATAATATTCATAAATGAAAATTTAATTTCTAGTTTATGTCTTATTATATTAAATAATAATATTTTAATAATATATTGTTGTTCGGTAAATCTCAGTAATATGTGTAACACAAGTCATAGAATAAACTCGTTTTTGTGTGTGACACATTATAACTTGGCATAATATTCATTGAAAAATATATATATATATATATAATATTTAATCTATTTATAATAGTATATATATTGTAAAGTCTTGGGATATTATATTCCCTTACACTCTTGGTGTTGTGTGTAGTGGAAGCTTAACTTTGTGTTGCAGATAACGAAATCCAAACATACCACTTTCATATAACAAAAGATTGTTTGTTTTTTGAAATTAAAAATATCTAAAAAATACTAAATTAATTCAAAAATAATAATAATATATATGGGTGTTACATTCTACCTCTCTTAAAAAAAATTTCTCCATTGAAGTCCATATGGGTTATTAAAGGTTTAATACTTGAATGTTACTTTCATAGAATCCCACACCATAAAAATAAATACTATATCTTATATTAAAAATGAAAATTTGAAACCATAATGGTAAAACAAATTAACTCATAACTAGTTTCTCACATATGAGAACATAGGTGGGAATTGAAAACATGGACTTAGAAGAGAAATGTAACCATTAATTTCTGATTGATAGGGATAGAGAACAATGTCTAGAGAAAGTTATCAATCACAAAGCCATAAATATATGATGACCTAAGAGATCATTTGATTAATAAAAAATGGAGTAAAAATGATAATTTTTTTGTTTCAATATCTTTTTTCCAAAAGTTAAATAATTTTCATGAAAATATATGATTACATGATTTTAGGACAACCTGAGTCTTCATTCTGGCTTGATCAACTTCCACTTCATCTCTTATTCCAAGAAATAAAGGGAATTTGTCATTATTGAAGCATTAAGAGAGCATGAGATGGATAAATACAATGATAGGTCATTGCGTCTATCTTCGTCACAATAATAATGTTATCAGAGGTTATCAAATATGCATAAAACCTTATATGGTGAGATAATACATTAACAAAAATAATTCCATAGTGGTTTACCTTATAACCCTTTATAAAGATAGAAGTAAAAAAAATTAAAAATAAGGTCACTAAATTTACCAAAGATATCTTATTATTGATACCCTATATATCAAGAAGTATCTCTTGGTTAACACCTACCAAACATGTGAATACCTTCGTCATTTATTCCCTTGAAACATAGTAATAACCAGAATTACCATAAATATTTATTGAAAACATTCATGTTTCCTTATTCCAAAGTATATCGGATATATTACTTAAATCTAATTTTTTAACCCTCCTCACTGATAGCATAACCACTTGTCAATAAGTCCTTAATTATTTCCAAGGTAATCAGTACCATTCAATTTAAATATTCATATCCAACATATCTTTACCCAAAATAAATTATCTTAACATAAAAACCATATTAAGGGTTATATTCTCTTATTCAAAATTTCACCTTTCCATTAAATCAATTTTCTTGTCCATTGGAAACATTCAAAAAAATCTTGTTAATCCTCAGCGAAAAGATTAAACTGAACAATACATATATATTTCACCATAATTATTGAATCCAAATAAATAAAAGCTTCAATTATTCCACTTCATCTACAATAAATAATAAATCTACATCATCCTATTACTTAATTCCTCTTTCCTTTCAAATTTCATCTATACTCTCTTCATTAGAAGAAATATAACCACCACTCATACCACCTTATTAATTTTATTCTACTTAGGATATCGATTTGATTAATGACCATTCATTCCACACTTAAATCATTTAACCTTTGATGATGTATTAGGTAGGCCAGTATTCCAATCCATTTAGTTATCCAAACCATTTATTTTTCATTTGTAGTTACTTTCTTTGTGTTCTTCTTTTCCATAGTCAAAACACCATCTTGTTCCTAGAATAAATTCACTTAGGTGATTCTTTCTACATTCTTGACACAAAATTAACAAACTCTTCTTTCCTCTAGGGTCTCCATCACCCAAACTATCAATGAACTCTTTCCATATCTTATTTGGAGAGTTTGAGAGTTGGTTAAAGTACATGTTGTTGATCATGTTACATGAAAAATTATTAGGCATTATCATAACATCCTTCACTCCAATTATCATCCCATTTGACTTCTCATCAGCAAATTGTCTATCACTTCCAATGTTTACCTAGTTCCTTCTAATTCCCTCCATTGACTCAAACAAAAAATCATTGAGTAAGAAATGATTATCATAGTGAGGATCCACATAATCATGAAAAACAACTAATTGGATGTTTAAATTATTACACCTTGTTTAGTCAATGATGCCTTAGGATTATCTTACGTTATTCATAGCCATATTACATTTAAATCCTTTATGATGGTTTGTGAAGAGTTTGTGAATTACCAAATCATATCCACTAGGAGTGTCAAACCAGGTGCACAATAAGTCCAGTTTTCATGTACCGGGTTACAACGAGTTATGCCTGACCCACATTTTCAGTTTTGTTACTCATAGGTACATCTGTTCTAGAACCACATCCACTTGTAATATCTAAAAAGGGATGTATTTCTAGGAAAACACTCACTCTATACTATACCAATATTACAATAAATTTATTAAATGTTAAATAATATTTATACTTATCCTTAGAGACATACCAAAACATATCCTTAGAGATATTCCTATGGATCACACTAATGTTGGATCATCCGAGTTTCCAAAGGTTGACTAAAACTTCACCCTGATACCAACTATAACAACCCAATATTAATGTACAAAAGCATTACATAATTTTCTGGGAATATAAAATACATTTCACAAACAAAAACCCAATGACCATATTAGTTTACTACCTTTGGAAACATGGAATCATAAACACTAGTACATAATTGAGATACATTGTATCTCACTAGGTTCTTCATGACTAGAACCATTCATAAAAACATCATACTTAATACATATCTTCATAACCTCGGAAGAGAAACATAAAAAGGGTGATATTAGATTCTCAGTAAGGGTAAACAAGTGGGAAATTTAATCATAAACATGATCATAGCAGTATGAGAATGTGATTATAACATCAGGAGATCATACCCTGTATAACATAAGACCATAAAAATGAATCATGGAATAAATATTGGTAGCTCATGAGAAAGAAATAACATAGGACATGAAATCATAACATAAGAGAAATACATGGATTTGTGGTAGACACATAAGAATAAAAAATTATTTCCATATTAGGAAATACATTACTTCAAAGGCCATATTAGTAGTATGGGTTCACTCACTATACTATCTTGGTAATCATGGTTCACTCCCATGGACATCTTAGTAGTATAGGTTCACTCCCATGGTCATATTAGTAGTAAACGTTCACTCCCAATAATATATTAATATATTTGATGGTATATAAATCTTTACCCATTGCATTTTAGGGAGATATAGGTCCCACCCATCTCATAATGAAATCACACATACATGTGCCACATAAAATTCATCATATCATAACCCATGAAAGAGATATGGGTTTATAAATATCAAATCATAACCAAAGAAATTAAATGGATATCATTAAAATTTCATCATAACCTATGGAAAATAGATAGGTTTTATAATAATTAAATCATAGCATGTGAAAAGAATTAGGTTTCAAAATCATCATACGATCAATAAAAAATCCATTTAGAGACAGAATATAAATGAAACCCTTGGATAATATCCACATAAAAGTAATGAGTGAAAAAAATGTCATCTTATATGTAGAATAATTTTTAAATATCCTTTAAAAAACTTTATTGAGTAAAATATCCATTCTTATATGGAAAATTATTTTTAAAATATAAAACCTTTTTAATACCAATTTCATGAAAATAAACTTGAAAATTCCCAAAAGAATATTTGAAAGCATTTTGAAAACATAGTCCATTGAAAATATCTTTAAAACTTATAAATAAATATTTAAAATGTTTTGAAAACCATTTCTTTGAAAATACTTTTAAAACATATAAAGAAAGCTTGAAAATGTTTTGAAAACCATTTATTTTAAAATACTTTAAAAACTTATAAATAAATATTAAAAACATTTGGAAAAAATTTTCTTTGAAGATAATTTTAAAATATATAAATAATTATTTAATTTTTTAAAAAACCTTTTAAGAAAACATGGTTTTTAAAGAGAACAAATTTCTGATCGAAGAGAGAGAGGCAAAGTCAAACTTTTTTAAAAACACTTTATTAATCATATTATGTACCAATGAGTGAAAAATTGGTACCAATACCTGAATATATTAAGAATATACAAAGGATGAGAAAATTAATGATCTCACTTGAGATGAAAATGATAATATTTCATTAATGGAAGCCAAATCATAAAAAATCTCAATAAACAATGAGACTGTTTCAATAAACTCTTACCACTTGATAACTTTGAACTATACTCCCCATGTAAGAAAATAGAATTACATGAAACTTAAAATATCATGAAAATAAATATAATCACGATTTAACATGTTAGGGGTTGTATATACACCTCATAGAAAAATTTAGGTTCATAACATGGCATGTGTCTCAAATAAGGAAAATTGAGACAAAATTATTTTACCTATTTGGTATCTTTTGAAACACAACCCCCATGAAAGAAAGACCATAAAATGGATAGTTAAATACCAATTAACTTAATTATAAGAATCATAGAACACGTTTATCGGCATTATACACACAACATATAAGAAATATGAGACGAACATAGCTTTTGTCTCCTAGAAAATAGAAGTGAGAGTAGAAAACCCTTACTACATGTGTAACTTTAGAATCGTGGTTCCCATGAAATAGTAAAATCAATTTAAAACATTTAATATCATTAAATAAAGTAAATTAATTATATAAAATGTAATATGGAAGTATATACACCAAATAAAGTAATAAAGTGGTGAATATGGAATGTATATTACGAAAATAAAAAACCGAGATGAAGTTACCTTACATAATGTCTTGACTCTCGACATACGTATGAATGTTGTTTCTATTTTTTGTCATATTTAATGAAATTAAGTAAATGAAATATATTTATTCATGTCTATAATATCATTAAAGTAGTATTATTATGTTATATATATCATATATTTTCACTAAAACCATCCTCAATACATTCAATGCAAAGTGCAAATGAATCACATCTCTTTGAGAAGGTAGTAATCCACACATCCACAAATGATGCTATTATTTTTAAAAAAGATAGAAAGTATAAATTTATGAGTTATAAGATAATTAAATAACAATAAATACATTATAAATATCATATATATTATATATAAATAGTGTTTCCATCAAAATTATCACCATGAGAGGTGATAAAGGAAGAATGAACAATCGTTGTTTCATGAGACGAAAGTTCACTGTAAACATAAACAGTAAGTTCATTCCCCATTAGATGGAAGTGTGTGTAAGTTTAAGTATATAAATTAGTATAAAAATATTATTATATTGTTTATACTTGTGATTTAATATACTAATGTCATAAGTATAATTGAAAGAGTGGAGAAGGAAATAAAACTAATGAGTTTGAGGAAGAATGTTACCTCTTATTCAGGTAACTCCTTTTGGTTTACACTGAAGGTATTAGTTGAATAGATTTATGCCCAAGGTGAGGATTATATGATTATTGAATTGAATTTTGAGATATATTTGAGTATATATTGATCAATCCAAAGTGTATTGAGATGTGTGAGGAAGTGGGAGGAGATGATGCCTTTTTACAGTGGAAGAGCAGTGACACACTTGTAAATTTTGGAAAAGGGAATTCCACCCATATTTTTCATTACAAATTGGATCCAATAATAAAATAAATTAGATAAAATGGAGGATAGGGTAGAAATATGGACATAAAATTTATTTTTTACAGGTGTCTAGGTCATTTTGGCCCTTATGATTAAGGTTTAATCCCTTGTTAAGCTTAATTTCATTTTAATTGTTGTCATTAATTTTAATTAAGTTCACTAATATTTTTTGTAAAAAACTTGGTTGACCTTATTATAAATTATACATTATTCTGATTCTAAGAATAGACTGCATTTTTTAAAATTCCAATCATATAACTGTAAGAAATTAATTTAAATTTAATCCTGCAGATGGGATGATAATCCGAGTTTTTAAAGTAAAAATGTTCAAAAGTTTGCTATGTTTTTATATTAAATTTCTATGTGAAATTGATTAAAATGACCTAAATTTAATTAATTGATAAATAATTTATATAATTTAACTTTAAAACCAAATAAAAATATAATTTAACACAATAAATAAATTAGATGAAAAATAATTTTTGAATTAAAATTCAGTATTTTTCACTATTCATTAAAAATGAAACTTCACAGAAAAGTAGAAAAATTCACCCTATGATAATTTTTTTTTGATTTCAAGTATGAAGTTTATTTTGATACATAATATTTAAAAAATTTCCAAAAATTATATTTAAAATAGGTTCACCATTAAAATGCGGTAAAAGTTCCTTTATAAAAACCTTGATTTTTATGAGAAATAGTAGGTTTGTTATTATCTATTGCTTATCAAATATATTTGATGAATATAAAAAATATATTATTGAATAAATAAAATATACATTTCATTAATATCATTCTCTAATTTAATTTATTAGTGTAAAATAGATTTGTGAGTATAAAAATAGTTTTCTATAAAAATATTTACTTTATATTCAATTAGTTATTATATCAATTTCTAATTAATTTATAACCAATGACTTCATATTATATCTTTTTTAAACCATATATTTTTATATGTTAGTTAATACTATTCATAACCACTAATTTAACAGCTAGTTTACATCTTATTATATTAAATATAATATTTTAATAATATATTGTTGTTCGATAAAACTCAATAATGCGTGTAATGCAAGTTATAAAAGAAACTCATTGTTGCGTGCGAAACATGCTAGATCAATATCACATTCATTACAAGATATATATAGTATATTTAATCTATTTAAAATAGTAAATATATTGTAAATTCTTAGGATATTATATTCCCTTATATGATTGGTGTTGCGTGTAGCACAATCATAACTTCGTGTTGCATATAACACAATCCAAACATAGTGATTAGATATAAAAAAACCTATATTGTTGTGTGAAATGAAAAATATCTATAAAATATCAAATTAATTCAAAAAATTCCAAAATATTACTTTGTTACACGTAAAAATCCTTGAATAGTTCCATACTAATGGTGGAATGGTAGATGTTGTTGTATGAAAGCTCTAACAAGGGTATGTCATCCTACCAACTATGAACAAAGTCCAAAAAGAAAGATCGTAACATTTCCTCCAAAACCTGGATAGTCCTCTCTATCTGGCCATCATTCTGGGGATGAAACGCCATTCTCAAGAGTAATTGAGTCCCAAAAGCCTCCCATAATCCTCTCTATAACAGATATGTAAAGCGATCATCATGGTTTGTGATGATTATTGATGGAACTCGATGGAGTCGGACTATATCCTACACATAGAGGCATCCCAAACCCTCTATTAAACTCTGATCTTGAATAGCTAGGAAGTGGAATGACTTGGTGTGTCAGACTACAATCACCCAAATGGAATCGTTTCCCCTAGACATACGCGGTAAGATCATCACAAATTCCATGGATATCCCTTCCCTCTTATACTCCAGCACCTCAAGGGTTTGAGTTAAACATAGTGGAACATTTTTCTCAACCTTCACCTTCTAAGAAGCGAGGCATCAAGAGAACCATTGTAACCCTCTCAACTTATCAAAGAGGTATTAGATCCTCATTAGTTGGTACTTATTCTTCATATTCACCTTATTCAAGTGCTAGTAATCCACACATAACCTCAAGCTCCCATTTTCCTTCTTGGAAAATAACAGAGGGGATGCCTAGGGGAAACACTGGGTCTCACAAATCCCTTCTCTTTTAATTCTTCCAACTACATGCTCATATCTCGAAGCTATATGAGATCCATATGATATGGATATTTAGATATAAGTGAGATACTAGGATAAAATTCGATGTAGAATTACATCTATCAGTGGGGAGGTAAACCTAATACATCCTCAGGAAATATTTACTCATACTTCACCACCATTTAAGGAAACTGATAACCAAAAATATCCACTCCTCCAAGAGTCATGGTATCCAACTAATGGGTAATGTGCTGTACTCTCCTATGCTCGAGATCATCCTGCTCCACAAAGGTCTCCTTTTCACCCATAAAGGAAAACTTTGTTTCGTCCTTCTGGACACACCACATCCTTCACCTAAAGTAGTCAATATGGGCATGAATTATGGATATATATTCCATACCTAAGACAAAATCATAAGGACTCGTTGCTATAAAAAAATAGATCCCATATAAAACTCCCACCTCCAAGAATCAAGTTGCAATATCTGAACAATTGAGAAATCATTGAGTCACCACCTGTTAGAGTCTCCAACCACAATGTTCGAGCCAATGGCTCAATAGGAATCTCTAAGTCTTGAACCAGAGAAGTGACAAGGAAGGAATGACTAGATATTATGCCTATAAATGTTGTAACTAAAGTAAAAAAATACATAGATCATACATCATATCATCCATAGAGTCTCAGGGTCATAGGCTTCCATAGCCTACAGCTGGCCTTGTTCCTTCCAACTAGATTTCTTAGCATGGTGTGGCCCACATGGGGGTGGTGGTGGTAACATATCAAACCTTCAACCACCTCCTTCTACCATGTTGGCCCCTCTTCCACATCCGCTGCTTGGCATACCACTTCGATACTACCTCTCTCTCTACCTCGACAGTACCTCAACCATCTCAAAATCAACTGTACGACATTTCATACAATCTCAAGTAAAATTCCCCTGATTGACACTATTAAAACATCACTTATCCCTTAGATGATTCAAGAAACCCTGAGAGACCTGCACCACTGTCCCTGAGTCTTGAGATCACCTCCTAAGGCATCTGATAATCTTGGATCCCTATGATTGTGGTAGACAACCTACTATTGAGGTTTCATCTACTGGGTACCCACCGCTATCTCTCACTACCAGTTTATGCTCTTTTATAAATATATCCACTTAAAGTATCACTCAATCACTAAAGTATAGGTATAAATGCAATGAGATACCACTGATGAACCAATGACCCAACAAAATCCATTCTCAAAGGTCATAACTCTATAAAACTAGTATTTCATCATATCTAATTAGTAACATGAGAGATCTGTTTAACTTCATGAATACTTCAACATAGTCATATTTCCCTTTTGTAGATATAGAACCTCCTATATGAATACCGATCACAAAGTGGATCGTTAGAACTCCTCCCTGAAGATACACTCTAAGTATGACTAGGAGAGAGTTATTTTATTATGTGACTGAGTCACCAAGCTCCTCCATCACCCAGCAGGGCCATAAATAAAACTTATTGTGAGGACTTCCATATGATCTTCCGAAATCCTCATAAGGGGTAAAATGTGAGGGAATGCCTCTATCCAATCCTCATCCACCTAGGGGTTTATCTCACCATGAAACCTAGGAGTTCAATTCATCTAGATCTCGTGAACCATGCTCAACCTACATGCATCCTCATATAGTGCTTCCAGATCTTGCTACTACTCAATGTGTGGTGGTATAACTGGTAAACAACTCTAAGGTTCTATCTCCATTACAAGACACATATACCTATGCCTATTAACATGGAGAATCATCCTCATTATCATGCAGTGGAATCTTGAATGGATATCTATGTGGAGGCATCCTAAAATTAAAACTAGATGTACCATGGTCAGAAGAGTATATCTTGGGAGATGAATAAAGAAGGACATGAAATTAAAACCATTCTTATATGATGCATGTACCAAAAAATTTCCCTAAAACAAATGTTTATATATATCGAGTTGAAAGGAAAGTTATTAGAGTCCTGGTGTATGGATATGTTAGCCACCACACCAACACTGGAGTCTCTAGAGTGAAATCTGAACTCAAAACACTAAACACTATTTAACTAAAACAAACTCACCGACTATATTCATAATGCATAACCATGCTCTGATACCACTATGTCACAACCCAACCTACCAAGGTCTGACCCATGACTACCCTAATCCCACCTCCAATAGGTCAGGGGCTTGAAACCGACACTGAGTGGGAATATCCCACAAAATGGGAGGTATTATCCTAAAGTACCTATACACACACACAAACACACATCTCTATGCCCAGATAATGATGAAATGTGGAAAACTAAATCAATTCATGCATACATCTAAGACCCCACAATATAGTACGATAGTAAAGTTCTAAAAGTAGAAAAGGGGGCTAAATACCATCCCAAATAAAAACTATAAAGAGCCCAACCTACTACATGGGAGAGGACTTAGTCAAATGAAAGATCCTGGTAACAATATCAGCCTAAAAATCTCCATCTATGCTCAACCCACTACTTGTCCTCCCAGTACACAGTCAAAATTTTCATCTTTTTTATACGACATGATATGTATAAGAAAATCCCAAGTAGGGGGGAGTATAACAATACTCAGTAGGACACCCATAAATCACTAAACACAAATTACCAAGTATAGTCAACTCAATAAAATATATAACAATCAATGTAAAATAGAAATACCAAAATATACTCAGGAGAGACACCACACCACCAGGCAGTCATAACTAACTACCAGACATAAGATTTTTCTCAAAGTAATGCTCGTTCCTAGAGAACCCACTCCATGAGCCATGCTATCATCAGAGAGACTAAACAAAGAGGTTTAACTCATTGGTCCATAACCAATGAAATCTAAATGGTATAAGAAGAATCTAATACACTAATAGTGGTCATGCCCATAACTGTTGGGGGACACCACAAACCCAATCTGGATCAACCTACTACATAGGGGATCATATGAAAACTATTCCAAAAACCCTACTGATAAAACATAATAAATAGATGATAAAATACATACTTAGAGAGTTCATGATGATTCTAAAAACTCAACTTAGGGAAAAAATGATGGCAGTGAATCGTACTCCAGTCTCATAAAGGGACACCAAAACTCTATTTGAGATTCAGCCTCCAGAGGGGATCAAAATATAGTGAATATGGATGTAATTACATAATTTAGACTCAAGGGAAAGGATCAAAGGAACCTACTCAACCTATAATGGTCCAAAATTACAAAATTAAGAGCCATAAACACTCTTCAAGGGGGTACACAGTGTGTAATAGGGGGCACATGGCATGTCCAAATATCCCCATGCCTACCCATATGGAAGATTCTAACATGGAATGTAGTGTCTATATACACAAAATGTAGAAAGAGTATAAAATGTGTAGAGACACCTGGTATCATACCCATGTCGTTTGGCCTTGTCTATGCACCAATGTTGTTTCCATGTACCAGCCTGTGTATTCCAACCCATGTCTGTCTACAAGTACATGACATACCATTTTCCATGTACATTTACCCATTTTCATGTACTCTCATAAGTACACACCAAGTATCATGGAAGGATCACACACTATGTGATCCTTAACTCTGACTGAAAACCTAGCCACATAGCCAAGGGGACCCATATTATGTGTAGATCCGGTTTACACCATGTGTAATGTGGAAATTTCCAAAAATGAAGATATACTTCTGCACATCCCAACCATTCCAATAGTCTTAGTTCTAATAATTACTTTTCCACAAAATCATAGATCGATCATCATCGAGTCCTTCTATTTCCAAATAACACATTCTGGGACTTTGATCCCCTCAGAAAATAGTATTTCATTTCATTATTCATTGCACACCAAAGAACATAAAAATTGGTTATTTATGTTGTTTGATACACTTTTTTACCACTGTCACACCTCTTTCATGTCATGATGATCCTAGATATACGACATCAGATCTTTTTTCCATGAAATAGATGCACAATTTTTGATTGATTGGGATAAGTCAAACCCCAGATGAAAAGAAGAATGACCATGGTGAATGAAGAAATGGGGGAGAAAAGAACCAGAAAAATAATGGAATAGACCCCGATCAATGTTCATGTCAATATTGATTTTTTTCCATGAGAATAAGAACTAGGAAACCAATAATTTAAAATAATTCTCCATATAAAATCCCTATAATAAAACACATCATACAATACACATAATCCACGAATCAATCCATTAGTCGATTGATTGGAATTCATCACAGGAATCATGAATGGGAAAGAAATCCAAAAAAAACTCCCTACCAAGAGTTTGGATCGACCGTTGATGAAGAACATTTGAATTGTCATCGTTTATGAGATCCACGGTCTCCGTTAACGCTGTGATCCATGATCTTTTCCAATTTGTTAGTTTCTGTTAAGAAAAACTATCCAACGTTTTTTTGAAATATACAGGTTTTGAGCAGCCAACCCTATGGAATTCCATAACCATATACTTAAAGGATAAGTCACTACATCCAAATTAATCAAAATAAATTAATTATTTAATTTATTTCAGTTAATTATTCCTACAATTAATTTCCCACAAATGGCCCGCAGTGAAAAGGATTATGTCACGCCTAGGGTAAAATTGATATTCTAAACTCAATGGAGCCCTCAGATTTTTGATCTATACCCCCATTTGGAGGTTATTTCACTTTTTTTAGGAAAACTGGACACACATTCTATTTAATATATTTAAAATAGTTATTACTTGCACACGGGGCCTCAGAATCACATGTTGTCTCAGTGCCTCATCTAAAAAATAATCCATATAATATCAAAAAATAATTCTTCGAAAATTTGAGATGTTACAAAAATCAATAGGCTACTGGTCTGAACCACTCCAAAATCTTTAAAGGGTTAACATTTCATGGAGAGAGCTTAACCTGTCTTTTAATCCGTCTATGTCCCAACTATGGTGAGATATATAAAAAGACATGATACCCAACCTTGAACTCGATAGGTCATCTATGGTGATCAACATAAGATTGTTTCCAATACTATATAGTATCCATCAACTTCCTGGTCAATTAGACCATCTCATAAGTCTCTTGTATATGGGAAGGTCCTAATAAAGCTGCCTCACTTGCCTTTAGGTAGCACATGGGAGATCAACATGGCCTACCATAGCAAGCCTCATATGGTTCTAGATGTATAGTCTCCTGATAGATATTATTGTAGGAGAACTCAATAAGGGGTATATTCCCCTCCCAATATCCCCAAAAATCTAGGATGCATACCTACAACATGTCCTTAAGAACCTGTATTGTACGCTATGAATGACCATCAGTCTGAGGGTGGTTTACCATGCTAAAAATCACCAATGAACCCAATGAACTCTCCAAAATCTATAATAAATGAGACCTAAAATGGTATCCCTATCTAAAATGATAATACAAGGGACCTCATGAAGTCATACATTCTCACAGATATACAACATCATAAGTTCATCCACACCAAAGGTCTCCTTAATCGATAAGAAATGTGAAACCTTCATGATATTTTCAAAAAAACCCCACATAACATCAATTCCTCAAGGTGACCTTGGAAAAATGCTCATGAAATACATATTGACATCATCCCATTCCACCATGGAATTGGAAACTACTATAAAAGTTCATCTAGTCACCAATGTTCCACCTCCATATATTGACAGGTGGAACACCTCATAAAAAACAAGCTACCTCATGCTTCATCCCTAGCCACCAATACTAGTGATGTTAATCACGATACATTTTGGTAAGGATAGGATAAAAAAACCCTAACTAAGTCATGAAAAACCCACATCAGCTCCTCACATATGTCCAATGGAACCCAAACACGACCATTGTTACATAGGATCTCATCCTCACCTATGGTCCAACCAAGATGGGGGTCATCACTTACTACACTCTCCCGTAGGATTAGGCCCTTAGAATCCAATAGTTACCTCATCCTCACTCTATCTAGTAGAGTATATTTCACCACTATGGATAAAATAATTGTCTGTCCCTGGCTGTCTTGTACCTCCAAGTGCATATGATAGAACAAAACCATAAGATGCGACTTGAAACTTGCCTCCTAAACTATATGTATTTAAGTCCTTATACTGAGTGAAATGGACACTACATTTCCTTTACAAGAATATAGGATTTCTCTTAGATTAAATAGTGTAGCTACTCAACCCAAATTCCCTACCTCAGATTCAGATCAAGCTGTATAAATATATACTTAAGGATGTTTTGGTCCCTGCACAACATAAAAAACTATCCCAATAAATAATGTGTCCAACAATGCAAATCATGAACAACTACAACCAACTAAATATCATGCATCAGGAAATTTATCTCGTGTGGCTGCAATTGTAAACACCCATATTCAACAACTCTACCCCTACATCAGAAATAATCTAAGCCTGATACCTAATGAATCACAACACATTGTGTAAATTATGCCTTTCTGTAGAAGAATCAAGACCAGTGCTAAAGTCAATCTCCATTTCAGATCCTAAAAGGATATCTCATAGGTATCTGTCCATAAAAACTTCAAACCATTCTTTTTCAATCCCACCAACAATGCTTCTTGGTTTGAGAAGTCATGTATGAAATGCCTGTAATATCTGTATAGAACTAAGAAACTTTATATGTCAAATATATTCTTGATATGATCCTAGGAAAATATAACTATCACATTATTTAGGTCAATTTATACTCCTATATTCAGGATAATATAATCCAAGAAGTAAATTTTTTCATATATAAGTGGTATTTTTTATCTTAGCATATAACCGATACCCTCTTAGTGTATCTAAAACAATATTAATATGTTTTTCATGGTTGTGTCTATTGTGATAATACACCAAGATATCATCCATGAATACCACCACAAAAAAATCCATATAAAGATAAAAAACATGGTTCATCAGCATCAAGAATACCAATGGTGCATTCATGAGACCAAAAAAACATAACTAGATATTTGTATAGACCATACCTACTAAAAACAATATAAGAGGTATGTATATATGTCGAACCCACACATGATGATATCTGGACATTAAATAAAATTTCAAGAATACCCAGGCTCCTCAAATATGGTCAAAAATATTTTATATCCCTGGAAATGGATACCAGTTCTTAAATGTAAACTTGTTAAACTCTTGACAGTCCACACATTTCATAAGGTTACAATCTCCCTTTTTCCAAAAAAGAATCCATGAACCCCATAGATAAGTACTAGTTCGTATGATCCCATTTTCCTCCAAGTCCTCTATATGCCTCTTGATCTCTTGAGACTCCATAGTTTCCATCCTATAAGGGGGAGTGTATAATGATGCATCTCCCAACACTAGGTCATTAGAGAACTGAACTTCTCCATCATTAGGTAAACCAAAAAATTAGTTCAAGAAAACATTACTAAAACAATCAACCAATGAAGTAAAATCTTTCTGATTCACTCCCTGCTCGTCTAGATAAAAACTACCATCCAGGTTATCATCGCACCCTACCCATAATTCTCTAATCAATATTGGCTTGCCTAGACATTCCATTCACCCTTGTGAGTATAAACTTTACCCTACGGTGATCTGAAAGTCACTCTCTAGCGATAACAATCAATGTAGACTTGATAAGAAACTATCATGTTCATTCTGAGTATGATGTTGAACCCAATCATCTTGAGGACAAAAAATACATATAAAGTGACACCAACCAATCTAAAGGTGAACTCCCTACACTGACATAAATTCTTCGTTCTTATCCACAACAGAGTGTCAAGTATCATCACACTAACTGAAAATAGAATCACAAGCCCAAGGATCTCCACAATAGGTAAATATATGAAAAAAAATTATACAACATCATCAAAAAGATTAGATATAAGAGTAGAGGATACAAATATTGTACCTCTCACCATAGATGGTTTGGATCCCTGCTCCTCGGGTGTACTTTGTATAAAATATATCTATACTAAACCGTGGAGTTGTGAAACAACCTCACTAACTGGAGTAGGCCCACTCTACTATCTCGGTGCAAATGGTATCTGAATTCATCAGACAGAACCACCACAACCTTATCCTGAATGACCAATATTAATCCAGGTCCCTACTTAAAATAGAACTATGCAACCTACTCTTGATATTGGAGTCATATATGCCCCCCTTCCACTAACTACGGAAGAGAAGTTATTACAAAAAATGTTTCATGTGGCCCATCCTATAGAATGTTTTGAAATAAAATGTGTTATAATTTCACTAATTCTTCACGTGAACCCATCTTCCACACTGATGATAGAAAAATTAGCAACCAATACTCATAGCTTGGCTGGTACTCGCCTCACGGGAAGCCTCAAAATGTCACTTCCTGTTACTGGAAGTTGAACTATTCGGTGAAGAGATTGTATGGATATGCTTGAAACCCCTGGATTCCCCCAGGTTCCAATATATAATTAGCACCAGATTTACTATCTCAATAATCATCTTCAACTTGAACATGTTGAACTGAGGTCTAACAACATGTTAGATGCATTCATCAAAGTGTCCCACCCCCAATATATCATCTAAAATGATTGTTAGCACAAAATGTTGTAGCTCTATAAATCATTCTGAATAATCCATAACCATCATGGCACCCTACCCAGACATATGAACTCATTGGCCCATTATGCTCTTAATGTATCAGGGTAAAACTAGTCAAAAAACCTAGTTTGGGAATCAATCCAAAACCATATCTCATAGCCTGACAGCCTAGTTTAAAAAATCCCACCATCAATTTTCTACTCGTCAAAGTATATAATTTGTGATCATCATTCTCATCTCAAGAGGTGTATCTAGATTCTATAAGATCAACATAGTAATATCAGGCCACATATTAGATGATTTTGGACCTCTATCCCCCAGAAACATGAAATGATGCTACTACTGGAACACACACATAATATTATCCATAGACAAGGAATACTGCGGTGATCATAAAAAAGATTGCATAAAGCGGAAAACACCTCTTGGAATTGTGCCTCTACATCTATATCCATAAAAAATACTTGTGACTTAGCTGGTATGAAACGAGGATCCCCTAGTAGACCATTTCCCACCACCTTTAGAGGATAGTCGTCTCCACCCTCCTGGTGTATGACTGGAGGTCATCATGGTGGCCTGTATCTACAATTCCAAACATACTCTTAGAAAAAATTGATAATAAAGTTCACAACTAAAAGCATAGGACAATTCAAAACATTCATATAAATAGGTTTTCCCACACAACCTGCACCTTAATCTAGTACTAGGTATAAATAAATAGTCATGAATATCATTAGAAACACTACATAAGACCACTAAAAGTTGGGTCAAGGTCAAGTTCTCTATTTTAAAATTTCAATTTCCATTTCATTTTCATATTAATTTTACATTTCATTTCAAATTATTGAATCAATTGGTTCACCACTTTTGTCCCATATAGGATCATACTCCTCATGAATCATAATATGGTGTCCTTCTAATCTGCACCATAACTCTTTCTAGTACATGAAACTCTTGGTCCATGACTGAACATTCCATAATTGGATACTTTGGGTGTCTACTATAGCCTAATCAGGAAAACACCACTTAGGTTATGACATGCAATCTAAATAACAACCATTTTTTCTCAATTACCTACACAAAATTTCTATTATAAAAGTAGTTATATCTATCATAATACATATCACAACATCATTCAAAAAAACAAATGTATCCTCCATGGCACTGTATAATGCATGAAATAGGATTCCTGTAACATTACTAAAATTATGAATGAGATGGAATACCCTCATCTCATCATGTTGTAAAAAAATGGAACCATCAATATTATCAATGATAAAATCAAAATTCAAGTGAATTTCCCAATAGTGAAATCAAATCAACTGTAATAGTCAATATCTAGAAAACCACATTTTTCATTCAAGGAAATTTTACTTTTTCCTATACATGGGTTGGCTACTCCCATGAACAACTCATTATAAAATTCTAAATATTAATAATATACTTTTTATTGACTCCAAATAATAAATTAAAAAAGGAAACTCCAAAGATACCAATTTGTAATGTCTTAGACCCAGATTCCATGGAATGGTTCCATGAGCCCGATTGGTCACATGACCTCAAGCATATCTCCCCAAATGTTAGAGGCTGTCGAGTAGTAGTGAGAAATTAGGGTTTGTCTGTGGAGAGGCAATTACATTATTACCAGAGTGTAACACATTAAAATATCATATCATTCAATAGAGGAATCATGATAAAAACCAACAAACAATAAGTTTAGACACTATGAACACTAGACTAGTAACCCATTATAATGGAAGCACAACAATATATGAATAGGAATATATATAAACAATGCTATAAATAATCTCATATACAATGATGATCATATCATGTTTCTAAAAAAACATCCAAAAAAGGTATATATACACAAATACAATACATGTATCATACCAAAAATACCAAAAATAATTTTCTCTAGATAGTATCACGAGCCTCATCTCGGTCCCGTGCTCCCCTGCTCATAAGCATGGCACAAAGTCAAGCATCATACTTTGGGAAATTTCCCATGTCCCTACCTATATCCAAATAGTCTATTTGAGTACCCAACAATGACCCTAACAAGGTGTAAGATACAATCACAGTTGGTCACCACCCACATTGCCTATAAAAATCTTAGATATACAATATAGGATAAACCAGATTGCATAATATAATAGGGTTGGAAGTAGTAAAAGTAAAGTGCCTAAGTCAAAGGTAACCAACCAAGTGATACTTTATAACCATACTAGTCTCTATACAAATAAGTTTCAAGCTCCTATAATAAGTTAGTGGTAATTGAAAAGGAGGTAAACACCATGACAATTCTATAAACACCATGTATCATATCATCCGTGGCCACATCGTATAACCTTTAATATCATATCAACCATGGCCACACTGTATAATCAAGAAAGTAAAATTTACCATGATTGATCCATATAATAAAAAATGTAAGACCCCATGGGGCCAGATCCATGGTATAGTAGACCAAGGTATCCTCGTCGAGTTCCCAGATTATCTTGATGGAAACTCGGTTAGACATGATTTGGGGTCCAAGGATTATGTAAACAGACAATATCCACTATGAGCCCAATAATGCTAGATCCAAGGGGTAGAAAGTCCCAAGGAATCCCACAGAATCAATACCTAAGGAGCAATCACATCCAAGGAATCCACTACTACTATCAAGATCCAAAAAGTAACATATAAGTAATTTAGTTGAATCAATTATCATTTATTCCATTTATCAAATAACTGGCATTAAATTCCCTGACTTTACACACTCATATAACAATTCCCATTTAATTACATTCAATGAGTTTACCCACTCATATAACAATTCACATCATATATAACATAGAAAAATAGGAAAAAAAAACTCCTAATATTTCTAAAATTCAATTCAATTCATTTCAATTATAAATGGGCTTCCTCTATCTTGATATGCATTTAAACACCCCACGGGTGTTATTGTAAATCCCTGAACCCACACTTTTATATTCAATACTAAAACATATTGTGTATTTTTTATAAAGGATAAAAGAAAAATACACAGTATATTATAAATTTAAGACCTTTTCTAGTCTATGTTCTGGAGGATTAGACAAACCATACGTAACTTTTACAACATAAAACACAAAAAAATTATTTAATTCATTCTTCTCTAGCTTCTTATTGGGACCTAACCTATCCTTAGTACATGTAGTCACATGGGGATATACATAAGAAAGGGGAGAGATAAAAGCCCAGTAAGAGGATAGATATTAACAATATAACAATGGGAGAGCACAATCATAACTTAGACAAAGGATCATGAATATGATAAGAAGCATTAATAAAATACTTGAAATGTGGAAATGCATAAAAATGAAACATCATGTCTTAGTGGTTAACTACCACAGATATTTGTGAAAAAATATATCATCATGTTCACACATCATTTCACTTTAACTCATGAGATTCATCACTTTACCCAATGAATTGGAGAGCTATATAATTTTGGGCACACCTGTCACATCATAACATTCATTTTGCGCTATATAATTCCGGGCGCACCCGTCACATCATAACATTATCATTATCATGCATGAAACATATAAAATATATCAAGAATGAACATAAAAACCCATGTAAATTAATATTTTTCATATCATAATAACACATTCATAAACTTTGGGCTCCCAAAAAGAAAGTGGGAATAACATACTTGATACAAGAACCATCAACCTTGAGTAAGAAGTAAAAGGTGTGATTTTGAAAGAAGAGTTCTTTTGGAAAACATTTGTTTGAAATAGAATCTAGTGGAAAACATTTATATCCTAGAAAAGTTAAGATAATTATGAAAAAATTACTTTTATGGTGTAACCATACCAAAAATGGAGTGAAAGAAGGAAAACCTGAAGAAAGAAAGTTGGGTTTGGGAATTTCCCCTTACCTTGTATCTGAACAATTTCTTCACTTTAATGTCATCTATAACCACATTAGATTCATTAATTAATAATTAAAGAACATGTTTTACATGAATATGGCTAATTATGGTTTCATTAAGTTATTTTATGGGCCTTTGGACGAGGTATAGAGTTTAAATACATTATTCGGGAATGTTTGTTTTTATGGTTTTCTTGAGCGGTTCACTTGTATTCATAAATGGAAGTTTGTGTAGAACATGGATAGACATACAGAACTAATATTTAATGTTATTAATGATATTACAAGTGTTTAGATGATATTATAAAGAATTATTTTATATACCATGTGTAGAGACCCTAAGCTTGACGTACATGGACATTACATTACTTTTGCGGAATACTTAGTACATTACAAAAACACACACACAAGGACCGTAATAGTTTAGTGTCTTTGGAAACTCGGAATATAATCTTCTAATCGTGGTGAAAGATCTTCAACATCTCCTATAAAGATCTTCCCATTTTTTTTCTTACCTAAAACCTTTCTTTATATCCTGGGGAAAAGAAAACATAAAAGGGTGAGATCAAATGCTCAGTAATGGTAAACAAAAGAAATATCAATCACATCATATTCATAAGAACATAACAATTTGGAAATCTTACCCTACAAAGGAGATCATAATTTCATAACATGGGATAAATCATGGTAGTGAAATTTAATCACAATAATCATAACTTAAAACATGAATCTTTGTGGCATACACACATAATCATAGAGAATCATTTCTTATTAGTCAAGACTCATTTCCAAGACTATCTTAGTGGACAATGTCCATTTTTGAACCGAGTTCATTCCTCGTTTCAGTCCTGTTTCACTGAACCGATATAACCTGCCGTTCCAGCCATGTCTATCTCATGCGATATAAAATCTTTACCGAATTCATTGGAGGGAGATATAGGTCCCACCCATCTCATAATGATACCATTCTTATGTGTGCCACAAAATCATAAACCATACATCATAGCGTAACACATGTAATAAAAATGGGAATCTTAAACATCGTGACATCATAAAACAATTCATATAAGATAAATTAATTCATAAAAATAATTCCATCACAACCTAGTCAAATCAATGTAATAATAGGGATAGAAACATAACCCTTTATTATCTTAGATGGAAAATAATTTTGATAAAACACTTGAACTCCATTCTTAAGGAAAATATCTTTTCAACTTCAAAAACACTTTTCCTTTCTTAACATTTCATACAATTATAAACTAAAAGAAGTTTATTAAAAATAAACTTGAAGAACTGTAAGGGAAGCTTCTTGGAAATAATGTTTTAAAAATCCATTCATTCTGTATAAGTTAAAAAAACATTCTTCCCGTACTTTTGTCGGAAAAGTCAAAAAGTACCTTATATGGTAACCAAAGGAAAGATTCCATTCATACAATGTGGTAAAAATTCAATAAAGGGTAAAAATGACTTTAAACATTCATGGAAGAATAGTAAACATTTTATGAAAACATTTTTAGAAAACATGGTCAAGGATGATAAACATAACCCCAGTAAATAGTTACGTACAAGCAATCTCAGATGAGATTGAAAATTTATCCCTTACATTAGGCCTAATTTGCTTCGTAACTGTTTGAAACTCCTGTATAACGATTTAAATAATGTCACTGAATTATTCTAGAATCATACTCATTGTTATGATATCATATATGGTAATATTTTAGCTTATTATTAGTAATATTTCATTGCTACTTGTTATTCAGGTGTTTATTACTTTTTGTTCTTATAAATTCTTATTCTTCTTTTTAGGTCATATATACCTCATTTATAGAATGGTATTAGTGTAATATATATCTTATTTATTCACTCAATTCATTTATGTAATCATTATTCAATGAAAATCATTTAGAACGAGTCGCATCACATCGTGGAGACGGTATTTCGTACGTACGCACGAGCGATGATATCGTTCCCATGATCGTGGAATTGTATTGGAGTGTATGTATACTATTTAAAAATAAATATCAATTTACAATTATCATATATAGTTATTCTTTACACCATTATACCCATCCAAGTAAGGTGGTGGTGGAAAACAGATTACACCATGGCGTGGAGACGGTATTCCGTACGTACGCACGTGTGGTGATTTCATTTTCCATAGGATGGATAGATGGTGAAATAGGGTTGATTCATACTTATAATAACATATCAGTATATTATTGATACTGATGTTAATACTTCATAATGAAACAACTAATGAAGAATAAGTGGAAGAAGAAATAAAGATGAAAGAATCGGTAACGGGAATTACCTCTTCTTTGAAGCGCCTCTTTGAGACCTCCTCTTAGGGAACTAAAATTGGTCTTTGAAAAAGACCAAGACCTCTAGGATGTTTCTAGGGAAGTGGAGAGGAGATATTGTCAGGGGTTGGCCGAGCTTGAAGGCTCAATGTGGTGTGAGGAAGAGAGGGAGGATGTGCCCTTTTATAAGGGAGGAGAGGGGCACCTTTGGAATAACTAAACATATTATTTTATTATAAAGTAAAATTCGGTTTTTAATAGCTCCAAATTGATATATTTCTAAGATAAGGCAGGGATGGGTCGAAATAATCTCATCCAATATAATTTATACAAGTTTAGGTATCAATTTTAACCTTATCATTTAGATTTAACTTTAAGTTAGATAAATTAACTTTTACCGTGTCTTCTTGTTTTCTTACACTATAAGGTTAATAAACATTCTATATCAAGCCAAAAGAACCCAAAGTTGTTTATTATTAATATATATAACCTTATCTAAGTCATTTGTTTGAACCATATATTTTTAGGAATAAAATAACAATTAATAATATAGTGTTTGTTTTAAAAACTATTTTATGTCAATTTTCACACTATTTGGTAATTGATTTTTGTGAAACTCATAACAGAATTATTAGTTCGAAAAAATTTAATTAAATCAATAATAACATGTCATATTAACATATAAAAGTATTTTAATTCATAAAAAGTCTCAAATTACATTTATTTGGGTATTTATAACATCAATTTTGTCAATATTTCATTAGTAAGATAATTACTGCATCATCATTGTATCATAAATAAATTAAGTTATTTTAAGTCTAAAAATTACAAATAAAATACCATTATGTAGGAAATCTTTTTATATTTATAATTAATATTTATAGTCGAATTTATCTTATGTATAACCCTATATTAAAAATGATTTACTTATTAGACTTTGATTTTAACTATTTTAACCCTTCTTTAAATAAATTAATAATAAATGTCCTAATCTAATCCAAGTGGGCCCAAATGGTCATATTTTATTCCTAAGGTTGTTTTTGGTCCAATTAAACTTATCCAATAGAATTAGGACAAGTGTTAGGGTAATAATAATATAATTTTTATCCTTAATTACCCTATTTACTTTTAACAGTGGTAAAAAAAGTAGAAAGTTACTATTCACCAAAAATTATTTTCATCTCATTGAACCACATTTTACTTACTGACATCAACCGTGTCTCTTGGATTTTTGAAATTACACTCACATAAGCGGTAAAATTATGTTTTATGAAAAAAATCAGTTTTTTAACTACCACTTAGTGGTTTCACTATTCATCAAAAAATGAATGTTTCCAGAAAAATACAAAACATTAGGCCTTAGATATATTTGATATTATGAATTCAAAAATGATGTTTATTTTATCAAATTAAAAACATATCAGTTACATTAACTAATTTTAAAATTAATTCCCGTCTTCAAAACAAATAGCGTGTTTTTAAGAGATAATAACTATCAAAAGATTGACACTTGTTTATGTCTGGTTTAAATGTGAAATTACATCCAATGAACAACATTGTATTAAATTGTAAAAATATATTCTAAATATACTTTAAAACCACTCATATTAATAATTTATCACTCTTAAGTATTGCGATTAAAAAAGTTGTTTTTAATTAAAATTTAGTAATTTTCACTATTCATCAGAAAATGAAAGTTATCCGAAAAGTACCAAAATTTCACCCTAAGCTAATTTCGATATTCTGAATCCAAAAATGAAGTCCATTTTGAAAAATAGAATTTAAAAAATTTCAAAAAGTGGTTATTACTATTCATAACGGCTAGTTTTAATAATATTTTAATAGCATATCATTGTTTAGTGAAACTCGGTATTGCGTACCACGCTAGCTATCGTGGAAGGTCGTGCTTGCATGCAATGCAAGCCAAGTCAGGGATGCATGTTGTGTAAGCTACTTTTGGTGTAGCGTACAACACAAGACATTAATGAAATTAAAAAGAATATTTTTCCTAAAATCTTGGGGTGTTACATTCTACCCCCCTAAAAATGAATTTCGCCCTCGAAATTCGTCAGGGTTATAAATGGGTTACTACTCGAAAGTTTCTTTAATAGAAACCCACATAGTAAAAAGGAATACCAAAACTTGGCTTTAAAAACTAAAGTATGAAATGTAACGGTTACCTAAATTAATTAATCACTGGGTTTCCACATATGAGAACATAAGTGAAAATATGGATATGGAAGAGAAATCTAACCGTCATGTTCTGATGGAGAGTGGTAGAGAACATGGCTATGAAAAATCTAACAATCACAAAGCCATAAATTTCTGATGATCTAGGGTACCATCTGATTCATAAGGACAACATTTTTTGTTTTCAAGATCATTTCCCTAAAGTTGAAGAATTTGAATTAGAATAAATACTTACTTTATTTTGGTACAATCTCACTGTTGTTCGTGCTTTGAACAATTTCCACTTCATCTCTAAAATAAATGAAGTTGAATTTGTTATTCATGAAGTGTTAATAGATCATGTGATAGAATGATGGGTCATTCCATCTTTTTCAAACAAAAGGATAGCAAAAGTTATCAAATATATATAAGTCCATCTATGGTGAGGTTAATCATATATGATTCCAAGAATGAACCTATACTTCATATATCATACCACGTAATAAAATAAAACTAGTTTCTACTAACTAGGGACTTCCTGTAGGCCATTAGTAGGCGATAAAGGCCAGTCCCACTTCGGTTTTGGGTTCGATTCCCACAGCCTTGTCCGACGCGATGGGCTGTCGCCCATCCTGTAGGTTGTCATTTTTCTAAAGCTATATTACTATAACATCCCATAAATAATATCAAAAAAATTCTATCCTTAAACAATACTAACTTATGTCCAACATAATCCATTCCAATATTTAGGCTTATCTAAAATACTTCGGCCCAAGCTCATAGTATATAGAAAATGATTACTTGAAATGTCACATAACAGTCACGTGAATTCCATCATTTATCCCCCATATATCATAAGATATATCTTGTGGGTTAAATTACAAACATGTGAATACCTTAATCGTGTATTCTTTTGAAGAATTAATACCCATTGAACCTTAGTGAAAACATGAATGCAGTTAAAAGCTAACACATTCCACAAACCAAAATCCTCAAAATTCTTTAGACTCAAACCATGATATCACTTAGTCCTTTTATCAATCATGAGCTCATGAATACAATCAAACATCTCATTATTTTCTTATCCCTTCATTGTGTGCATACCATCTACTTACCAAAAATAACTCAATCAATTCCCATGGTTACCGGTACCATAATATTATTGAAAACCACAATAGACCAATACATAAATATTCCAGTATTCCACGATACTATATACATCATTATTTTGGAATCCCATTACATAAACACTTAATCATTCCACCACATCATTGTCATATTCAACATCACCAATAGTGATCGCATGTGACTTCCCTTTGTCCTTTGCCTTAAGTGGTTGCTCATGTCGGTCATCATTAACCCTTGGATTAGGGCATTGATTAGCATAATGCCCCATTTCATTGCACTTGAAGCATTGAAGTGTCGTTGATGCGTTCTCTGCAGTCTTTTCTTTATTCACACCATTAGCAACCCTTTTTCCATTACTTCGACACTCAGCTGCTCGATGACCTTCTTTTCCACAATTAAAACATTTTATAGTCCCTTTAAGACAATCTCCACCATGCTTCTTTCCACACTTTGAGCATAAGGAAACATTCATCTTCTTTTCACCATTATTCTGAGATTTCTCCTTGAACTCCATCTTTCATTTCTTGTCAAAACCATGAGATGGATATGTAACACCAACATCCATTTCTACCTTAATAGCACAGCGCAAAATTTCTTCATAGCTACTGACGTCTCTTATATCTAATGCCCTTCGAAGATTTGGTTTTATGCCACTGAAGAATCGATCAACTTTACTTTCAGGTTGGATGATAAAGCCAGATGCATACCTTGAAAGCCTTGTAAAATTTTCTTCTTATATACCAACAGATTCATCATCCTTTTTATTTAGTTCTAGAAACTCCTTCTCCGTCTTTTTTCGAAGAATACGAGGGAAGTAATTATTGAAAAATAAGTTCTTGAACTCATCCCATTCCATGGACTCAATTTCATCTCTTGGCCTCGTATTCTTGATAAGATTCCACCATTGATTAGCATCACCTTCCAAACGATATACTGCTAAGATGACTTTATCATGTTCAGAACATTGAAGAACTGAAAATATCTTTTCAGTGGTACTTATCCATTGTTCAGCAACAAGTGGATTGGAAGACCCACTGAAAGAAGGTGGACGTTGCCTCATGAAGGACTCAATAGAATATTGTTGCCTTCTCTGCTCATTTGGATGTCTCGAATGATTCATAGCTTGTGTAAGTATAACAATAAGATTTTGCACTCCATATCCCATAAAATTTGTTTGTTTAGGAGGAAAATCATTGCATTGTCCATTACATTGATCAACATAGTTCCTTCGGGTTCTAGCCATTGTCTAAAACCCAAAAAGAATAGTGTGAGAGGCAAAAATAATGCCAGGGAAAAAAACACAATAAAGGGGGAGTACCTTCAATATCTAACATCTTAGGTTAAATTCTAATATCGTTACCGTAGTTCTAGAACTATATCCTATGCGTATACTTATCCTTAGGAACATCCCTAGACATACCATAGAAATATCTCTAGGGATCTCACTAACGTTTTCGCATCCTAGTTTCCAAAGGTTGACTGAACCATTCCTCTGATACCAACTGTAGAGACCCTAAGCTTGACGTACATGGAAATTACATTACTTTTGAAAAATTCTTAGTACATTACAAAAACACACACACAAGAACCGTAATAGTTTAGTGTCTTTGGAAACTCGGAATATAATCTTTTAATCGTGGTGAAAGATCTCCAACATCTCCCATAAATATCTTTCCATTTTTTTCTTACCTAAAACCTTTCTTTATATCCTGGGGAAGAGAAAACATAAAAGGGTGAGCTCAAATGCTCAGTAAGGGTAAACAAAAGAAATATCAATCACATCATATTCATAAGAACATAACAATTTGGAAATCTTACGCTGCAAAAGAGATCATAATTTCACAACATGGGATAAATCATGGTAGTGAAATGTAATCACAATAATCATAACTTAAAACATGATGCTTTGTGGCATACACACATAATCATAGAGAATCATTTCTTATTAGTCAAGACTCATTTCCAAGACTATCTTAGTGGACAAAGTCCATTTCTGAACCGAGATCATTCCTCGTTTCAGTCATGTTTCACTGAACCGGTTTAACCTGCCGTTCCAGCCATGTCTCTCTCATGAGATATAAAATCTTTACCCAATGCATTGGAGGGAGATATAGGTACCACCCATCTCATAATGATACCATTCTTATGTGTGCCACAAAATCATAAACCATACATCATAATCTAACCCATGTAATAAAAATGGGAATCTTAAACATCGTGACATCATAAAACAATTTATATAAGACAAAATAATTCATAAAAATAATTCCATAACAACATAGTCAAATCAATTTAATAATAGGGATAGAAACAGAACCCTATATTATCTTAGATGGAAAATAATTTTGATAAAACACTTGAACTCCATTCTTGAGGAAAATATCCTTTCTACTTCAAAAACATTTTTCCTTTCTTAACATGTCATACAATTATAAACTAAAGTAATTTGATTAAAAATAAACTTGAATAATTGTAAGGGAAGCTTCTTGGAAATAATGTTTTAAAAATCCATTCATTCCGTATAAGTTAAAAAAACATGCTTCCCGTACTTTTGTCGGAAAAGTCAAAAAGTACCTTATATGGTAACCAAAGGAAATAATCCATTCATACAATGTGGTAAAAATTCAATAAAGGGTAAAAATGACTTTAAACATTCATGGAATAATAGTAAACATTTTATGGAAACATTTTTAGAAAACATGGTCATGGATGATAAACATAACCCCGGTAAATACTTACGTATAAGAAATCTCAGATGAGATTGAAACTTTATCCGTTACCTTAGGTCTGATTTGCTTTGTAAGTGTCCAAAACTCCTGTATAATGATTTAAATAATGTCATTGAATTATTCCAGAATCATACTCATTGTTATGATATCATATATGGTCATATTTTAGCTTATTATTAATAATATTTCATTGCTACTTGTTATTCGGGTGTTTATAACTTTTTGTTCTTATAAATTATTTTTATTCTTTTTAGTTCATAGATACCTCATTTCCAGAATGTTATTAGTGTAATATATATTATATTTATTCACTCAATTCATTTATGTAATCATTATGCAATGAAAATCATGTAGAACGAGTCGCATCACATCGTGGAGACGGTATTCCGTACGTACGCACGAGCGATGATATCGTTCCCTTGATCGTTGAATTGTATTGGAGTGTATGTATACTATTTCAAAATCAATATCACTTTACAATAATCATATATAGTTATTCTTTACACTGTTATACCCATCCATGTAAGGCGGTGGTGGAAAACAGATTACACCATGGCGTGGAGACGGTATTCCGTACGTACGCACGCGTGGTGATTTCGTTTTCTATAGGATGGATAGATGGTGAAATAGGGTTGTTTCATACTTATAATAATATACCAGTATATGAGTGATACTGATGTTATTACTTAATAATGAAACAACTAAAGAAGAAGAAGTGTAAGAAGAAATAAATATGAAAGAATCGGTAACGGGCATTACCCCTTCTTTGAAGCGCCTCTTTGAGACCTCCTCTTAGGGCACTAAAATTGGTCATTGAAGAAGACCAGGACCTCTAGGATGTTTCTAGGGAAGTGGAGAGGAGATATTGTCAGGGTTTGGCCGAGCTTGAAGGCTCAAAGTGGTGTGAGGAAGAGAGGGAGGAGGTGCCCTTTTATAAGGGAGGAGAGGGGCACCTTTGGAATAACTAAAAATATTATTTTATTATAAAGTCAAATTCTGTTTTTAATAGCTCCAAATTGATATATTTAGAGGATAAGGTGGGTATGGGTCGAAATACTCTCATAAAATATAATTTAGACATGTTTAGATATCAACTTTAACCTTATCATTTAGATTTAACTTTAAGTTAGATAAATTAACTTTCACCGTGTCTTCTTGTTTTCTTACACTATAGGGTTAATAAACATCTTATATCAAGGAAAAAGAACCCCAAGTTGTTTATTATTAATATATATAACCTTATATAAGTCATTTGGCCGAACCGTAGATTTTTAGGAATAAAATAACAATTAATAATATAGTATTTGTTTTAAAAACTATTTTATGTCAATTTTGACACTATTTGGTAATTGATTTTTGTTAAAATCATAAAAGATTGACTAGTTTGAAGAAATTTAATTAAATCAATACTAACATGTCATATTAACAGATAAAATTATTTTAATTCATAAAAAGTCTCAAATTACATTTATTTGTGTATTTATAACATCAATTATGTCAATATTTCATTAGTAAGATAATTACTGCATCATCATTGTATCATAAATAAATTTAATTATTTTAAGTCTAAAAATTATACATAAAATACCATTATGTAGGAAATATTTTTATCGTTCTAATGAATATTTATAGTCGAATTTATCTTATGTATAACCCTATATTAAAAATGATTTACTTATTAAACTTTGATTTTAACTATTTTAACCCTTCTTTAAATAAATTAATAATAAATGTCCTAAACTAATTCAAATGGGCCTAAATGGTCATATTTTATTCCTAAGGTTGTTTTCGGTTGAATTACACTTATCCAATAGAATTAGGACATGTTTTAGGGTAATAATAATATCATTTTTATCCTTAATTACTTTATTTACTTTTAACCGTGGTAAAAAAAGTATAAAGTTACTATTCACCAAAAATTATTTTCATCTCATTGAACCACATTTTACTTACTGAAATCAACCGTGTCTCTCGGATTTTTGAAATTCCACTCACAGAAGCGGTAAAATTAAGTTTCATGAAAAAAATTCAGTTTTTTAACTACCACTTAGTGGTTTCACTATTCATCAAAAAATGAAAGTTTCCAGAAAAATACCAAAAATTTGGCCTAAGCTATATTTGATATTATGAATTCAAAAATGATGTTTATTTTACCAAATAAAAAACATTTAAGTTACATTAACTAATTTAAAAATTAATTCCCGTCGTCAAAACAAATAGCGTGTTTTTAAGAGATAATAACTATCAAAAGATTGGCACTTGTTTATGTCTGGATTAAATGTGAAATTACATTCAATGAACAACATTGTATTAAATTGTAAAAATATATTCTAAATATACTTTAAAACCACTCAAATTAATAATTTATCACTATTAATTATTTCGATTAAAAAAGTTGTTTTTAATTAAAATTTATTAATTTTCACTATTCATCAGAATATGAAAGTTATTCGAAAAGTACCAAAATTTCACCCTAAGCTAATTTCGATATTCCGAATCCAAAAATGAAGTCCATTTTGAAAAATAAAATTTAAAAAATTTCAAAAAGTGGTTATTACTATTCATAATGGCTAGTTTTAATAATATTTTAATAGCAAATCGTTGTTTAGTGAAACTCGGTATTTCGTACGACGCAAGCTATCGTGGAAGGTCGCGCTTGCGTGTAATGCAAGCCAAGTTAGGGATGTGTGTTGTGCAAGCTCCTTTTGGTGTAGCGTACAACACAATACATTAATGAAATTAAAAAGAATATTTTTCGTAAAATCTTGTGGTGTTACACCATGTGGATGAATCAGTAGATAAGAATTTAATGATGGTCATTTGGGTTAATGAAGGCGGTTTTTTGACCACAACGAACATGTTTTGTTTAATCATTTATTAATATATACCTAAGTTAGTTCCATAACACTAAATAGGATATATTACATGTAACATAATCTTGTTAAACCCTAAAAATGGTTTCATGACCATATCTAAAGGCGGTAAGGAAAATGAAACCATGTCATTCCTAAAGGTGAGAAATTAACACCTCACAAACAACGTTTTCCTTTCTAAAATAAAAAATAAGAGGATAAGGAGGATGGATGATATATTATCCCATTATTATCATAACATTATAGTATATTTATTATACTGGATTTACCATACCATTTGGATGAGGACAGGTGGGTAGTTATTAAGAAAAGAACTTTAAATTGAATGGAAATTAAAGGAAAAGAGAGAGAGAAATTACATCTTGACTCCTCCTCTTGAGATCCTCCTTATGGAACCTAAGATTGGTCTTTTGTTGATAACAGAAGATCATGGACATGGGGGGCGGTATAAGGAAGGTATTTGGACTGATTTTAGATATGTCTTGAAACTTGAGAGGTCTGGTTTTTCAAGGGGAGGGAGAGGGTTATTTATACATGAGGTTGGGGTGTTTTTAGAATAAAATATTTTGTAAAATAATATATCAAATGTTAGAAATGTAATAGAAGTTTTTTTACAACATAAATAATATATTAATATAATATAATTAGTTTTAGACTTTAAATCATCTTTATAATTCTAATTCATTATTTTATTAAAAGGAAAGTGAAAAGAAAGAGAAAATGATATTTAAGGAATCACTTTTTGACTTTAGGTTTTGGAAAGTTCTTTTTAGTTTTGGAAGTTGAGTTTAACTTATTTTAAGGAACCATTTATGAAATTAAATATAACATTAACGAATATAAAGTTCTATAAAGTTTACATCATCATTACATCATGAATGATTCAATTTAAGATATACTGGTTATGTGAAAAACTGTATTTTTACTATTCACCAGAAAATTGAATTATTTCAGAAAAATTCAAAATATTCACCCTAACCATTTTTCGATGTTCAGAATCGAAAAATGAATTCCATTTTTCAAAAATAATTTTCTAAATATGATTAATTTAATTTTTAATTAAAATCATAATCTACTTGAAAAATATAGATTTTAAAATTAAAACTAATTTCATAATGCTTTCAAAAATTACAGAAGTTCTTATAAAATTATATTAAAACCCAACAGGAATATAATTTTTAATTTATTAAAACATTTTAGGAAAATAAATTTTCTTTTAAATTAACTAATTAATTATAATTAATTATTTATGACTTACAAAAATAGCAATACATTTAATATAGTTATATAATCACTTATAATATGCCCAAATTTTATTTAATAATTCATGGGTGAAGTATATTACTATTCATAAGGGTAATTTACTATTCATTAGGGTAGATTACTGTTCATAAGGATAGGTTACTATTCACCAAAAAATAAGTCAGTCATGTTAGACTCCAACTAACTTACTGATCGCAACTGTGTATATCAGATTTTCAAAATTCAAAACATAGGCGTGAAAAAAAATATGTTTAACAGCTACGTTATAAATGTCACATAGTACTCATTAGTTTATTTAAGCACATAGTTTTTCCTTTTAAAATCTTGAGATGTTACATTCTTCCCCCCTTAAATAAATTGTGCCCTCCCAATTTGTTCATTATAATTATAATTCTAAATTTATAAATTGACAATTAAGGAAAAATATTTTCTAATATATACCTAATTGACCATAAGTTTAAAAGTAAATTTTAAAATGGCAACGCCTATTCTCCAAAGTTGTCTAGACCGTTCCTCTGATACCAACTGTAAATCCCTGAACCCACACTTTCATATTCAATACTAAAACATGCTGTGTATTTTTTTATAAATGATAAAATAAAAATATATAGTATATTATACATTCTAGGAAATTTTTTTGTTTAGGTTCTGAAGGATTAGACAAACCATGCATAAATTTTACAACATAAAACATAAACAGTTATTTAATTCATTCTTATCTAGATTATTATTGGCACTTGACCTCTCCTTAGTACATGTAGTCACCTGAGGATATAAATTAAAAGGGGGTGAGATAAAAGCCCAGCAATAAGATAGATATGAAAAATATAACAATGGGTGTGCCTAATCATAACATAGGCAAAGAATCATGAACATGAGAGGAAGCATTAATAAAAGACTTGAAATGTGGCAATGCATAAAAATGAAACATCATGTCTTAGTGGTTAACTACCACACATAAATGTGAACAAATATAGAATAATTTTCACACATAATTTTACTTTAAATCATGATATTCATCACTTTACCCAATGAATTGGAGAAATATATAATTTCGAGCACACCTGTCACATCATAACATTCCTTTTGCGTTATATAATTCCAGGCGCACCTGTCACATCATAACATTATCATTATCATGAATTCCACATAGAACATATATTAAAAATGAACATAAATAACCCATGAAAAGGAATGGGTTTCATATCATAAGAACACATTCATAAACATTAGGTTCCCAAAAATAAAGAGGGAATAACATACTTGATACAAGAACCATCAACCTTGAGTGATAAGTTAAAGGCATGCTTTTGAAAGAAGAGTTCTTTTGGAAAACATGTGTTTGACATAGAATCCAGTGGAAAATAGGTATATTCTAGAAAAGTTAAGATGATTTTGAACAAATTATTTTTAAAGAGTGACCATACCAAAAATGGAATTGAAGAGGGAGAACTCGAAGAAAGAATGTTGGGTTCGAGAATTTCCCCTTACCTTGTATCTAAACACTTTCTTCGATTTAATGTCCTGTATTACCACATTATATTCATTAATTAACAATTAAAGAACCATTTTTACATGAATATGGTTCATTATGGTTTCATTAAGTTATTTTATGGTCCTTTTTATGAGTTATAGAGTTTAAATACACTGTTCGGGAACGTTTGTTCTTATGGTTTTCTTGAGCGGTTCACTTGTATTCATAAATGGAAGTTCATCTAGAACATGGATAAACATACATAATTGATATTTAATGTTTTTAATGATATTAAAAGATTTTAAATGATCTTATAATTAATTATTTTATATACCATGTGGATGAATCATTAGATAAGAATTTAATGATGGTCGTTTGGGTTAATTTGGGAGGTTTTTCGACCATAACGAACTTGTTTTGTGTAATAATTTATTAATATGTATAGAAGTTAGTTCTAGAAAACTGAAAATTATATAATAAATATAACATAATCTGGTTCATCCATAAAAATAGTTTAATGACCATATCTAAAGGTGGTAATGAAAATAAAAAAATGTCGTTCCTAAAGGTGATAAATTAACACCTCATGAACAACATTTTCTTTTCTAAAAAAAGAATAGGAGAAGGAGGTTGGATGATATGTTATACCATTAGTATCATAAAATTCCATTATATGTATGATACTAGATTCTCCATACCATTTTTATGAGTATAGGTGGGGAGAGATTAGGAAAAGAACTTGAAATTGATAGGTAATGAAAGGAAACAAGATAGATAAACTACCTCTTGAATCCTCCTCTTTAGATCCTCCTTAAGGATCCTAGGCTGGGAATTTTGTTGATACCAGAAGCTCTTGGACATGGGGGAGGGGCTAAGAAAGGTTTTTGGATAGAGCTTAGACAAGTATTTAAAATTGAGAGCTGTGGTTTGGCAAGGGGAGGGAGAGGGGTTATTTATACATGAGGAGGGGGTATTTTTAGAATAAAATATTATATAAATTAATATATCAAATATTAGACTTGTAATAGTAGTTTTTTCAAAACATAAATCATATATTAATATAATATGATTCTTTTTAGACTTCAAATCATCCTTATAATTCGAATTAATTATTTTATTAAAAGGAATGTGAAAAGAATGAGAAAATGATATCTATGGAATCACCTTTTGACTTTAGGTATTGGAAAGTTATTTTTAGGTTTGGAAATTGAGTTTATTGTATTTTAAGGAACAATTTATGAAATTAAATGTAACATGGCCTAATATAAAGTTCTAAAAAAGTATACATAATCATTACATCATGAATGATTCAATTTAAGATATACCAGTTATGTGAAAAACTGTATTTTTATTATTCACCCAAAAATTGAAGTATTTCAGAAAAATCCCAAAAATTCACCCTAACCATTTTTTTGACGTGAAGAATCCAAAAATGAAGTCAATTTTCCAAAAAATAATTTTATAAATTTGGTAAATTTAATTTTTAATTAATGTCATTATCTACTTGAAATATACAGATTTTAAAAATAAAACAGATTTAATAATGCTTTCAAAAATTAAATAAGTTTTTATAAAATTTTCTTAAAAAGAAAAATTCATAGAATTTTTAATTTATGAAAACATTTTAGGAAATAAATTTTCATGTAAATTAATTAATTAATTAATTATAATTAATTATTTATAACTTACAAAAATAGAAATACTTTTACTATAGTCATATTATCACTTATAATGTGCCCAAATTTTATTTATTTAATCATGGGTGAGGTATATTACTATTCATAAGGGTAGGTTACTATTTGTAGTGGTAGGATATTATTCACCAAAAATTAAGTTGGTCATATTAGACTCCAAATAACTTACTGATCGCAATGATGTATGTCAGATTTTTGAAATCCAAAACATAGAAATGATGAAATTACGTTTAACAGCTATGTTATAAATATCACATAGTACTCATTAGTTCATTTAATCATATAGTATTTACTTTTAAAATATTGGGATGTTATAGTTATAACCAATGGAAATCTCAAAGGCACGCCCCATTGGTGGCCTTTGTTGGGGGAAAACCTCTAATGAATCTCTAAGAACTAGTGGGAATACTTAATAGATTTCAATATATTTAATTTAAACATTAAATTCAGTTTAGGGGAGACTACCAAATGTATGGAATGCCACAAAACTCAACCAGCTTAATAAATAACCAAATCAGATAGGAAAATCATAGACCACCTACTGTAGGTCCATGGTAGAGTGATAATCCAATATTAGCTTCTGATTCGGTCCAGATCTGAAGAAAAATGAATAACATATGAAGAACTTGGTAATAGGGCATATAATCATGAACTTAAATAGAAAAACCAATACCAAGTCAAAAAAATAATGGATTGAGATGATCGAAGCACTTACCAGTTAGATTCTAATGAGATTATTAGTTCTTGAAACCAAGTTTTGATGTAATAACAAGATCAAAATTAACCCAAAGGCTTTCAAAGGGATCTCTCATGATTGAGATTCTATCCAATGGAGGATAATTGAATTGGTTTTTAGGTTATAACATATTTTAATTTAAATTTTGTCATTTTCCCTCAAAATACTGGGCCGCATGATTGGCCAAACCATGTGCCAATTGTGCGCCCTCAACTATTACAAAGGGGCACCCACACAGTTGGTGAACATGATTTAACTAACTATGCACAAATGGTGTATTTTGGATCTTCTAAAAACTATTGGTTTCCCACATGGCTGTGCACCTACATCTGAAAAATTCTCTCAAAACATGTGGGATCCTAATAACGACATTCCAGGCCTCACACAGTTAGTTAGAGAGTGCATCTTGTGCCACATGGTTTCTAATAACTGCATGAATTGTCTAATCTTTCTAAAAAGTTTGGTTTTAGGCTCTGAATAAGCCCCAAACACCCATGATACCCTCCATGACCTCAAAGGGTACTCACATTTGGCTATAAATAAACATTTAAACTAAAAGTAAAGTGATCTATACCTCATAGGAAATCCTAAGGTCTTACATTTATTATTATTATTTTAGGGTGTTATAATTACCAATAATGTGTCATCAATACCTAGAAACTAGTTTCTAGATCATGGGGACTAGAACGAACCTTTAGGACTAGTGATGGGATGAGGTGATTGAATTCTTAGGTCATATTAGGTGAGTTTGTTACATATAGTATCAAATCCGAGTTTTTTAAAAGGCCCAAGTTCTCAAATATCCCTCTTATTGTTTAAATGGTCTGGTGGTATAGATGTAAGAATGTTGGGACTCGAGAGGTGGGTGGAGGGAGAGTCTAGTTAGCTCTTAATCATCCTAACTCTTTAGTTATCAAGGGTTATTGGGATTTAAATCTTGAATTTTAGTTTATTATTATTATTATTGATGGTGCTGATCCACATTGATTTATACCAGATACTTTGGGGATTTCTTTTTATTTTGGGAGAAAATTGATGAATAATTAAGGGAAAATAGTTAGTTCACACAACCAAACAAACCATAAAAAAACAAGGTGCATGGTTTTGGGATTATTTCAAAATTTGTTAATTGATTGTAACACTACCCATCAAAACCTTGTATTATATTTTGTACAACTCTATAAGCCTCTAGATATTGTTTTTTAAACCTCTTAGGGTTTCTAATTTCCCCTAAAGTGACTTCCACTTAATATAAAAAATTAAGGAGGGTTTTGTTATAGGTTTTAATGATGTTGGGATTAATTTTGTTAAATTTAATGTGTTATTTTTCACTTTTGATTGATGTTTAAGAATGGTTTTGTGTGAAAATATGCATTTATGGAATTATTTTGGTTTAAAAACTAGTTTTTGTGGATTTTAAGAAGTGTTTGAAAATGTTTAAATGTCAATGAGTTTGGAAATAAAAGTGAGATTTTATAAATTTTATGAATTCATTAGTTGTGGAGTTAGAGTTTTGGATTGATAAAAATCCTTAAAATGAATTTTCTTTTTCCAAATAAAGTGATGAATTTTCAGGACTATTTTTATTTGTATATGCCTTTGAAAAATGAGTTTTAAATAGGGATAATATTTTTTAAAGTTTTTTTTTCTTTTGTGAGGTTTGATCTAGATTTGTCCCTTATATTATAATGGTACCATTTTATTTGAAATTATGAAGAATGAATTGATTGGTTTCAAGTGTTTTGTTGTTTGGATTATCCCTACCAGAAAGGTCTCAATGAAAATAGAAATTTTATCCTTAAGAATGAACCCTAGGATGATTCCTCCTATTTTTTGAATGATCCTTATAATTATTGGCATTAGACATTATATGAATAGAGTAGTAGAGCCATGATCTCCTCTTCTAAGCTAGTTGCTGATGAATTATTAAAGTCTCATTTCATTGATATTAGTCATATATTAAACCTCTGATTATTCATTAAGTATTAGTCACCTTATATACTCATTTATCCTCATGAGATGATGCAATTTTTTTATGAGATCCAAATTTGGGTGATTATTTATTTTTAGATTTATGTTTAGTGATTTTAGATATGTTTTCAATATTTGACTTGATTCTTAGTTGGTGAAATATTTGGGTTCTTCCTTGATTTCTTCTTTTATGAGACATTAGTTATTTTTGGTTGGGATTTCACCTCATTGATTCACCCTGCTTCATATGGTTTATACGTGAGTTTTATTTTGTAATGAGATTTGGTTTTTGGTGGGTTGTAAATGGGAATTCTTTGATATGTTCTTGGGTAATTGAGATTACTGCATTGTTTCTGGGTAGAACAAAAGTGTTTTTAGGTTGGATTATTCTACTAGGTTCACCACGGGGAAATTTTCCTAGAGAGATGTCCCGGGTTACCTTCCCTTTTTTATTATAACCCAAGGTTATAAATATGTTGTTTTTTTAGAGTCATGTTCCTAATTAGTGTGTTTATTCCATTATTATGGGATGAAATGGATTGTTTGACCTTGTCTTATGGTGGTTTGGATGTCGTTTTGGTCATGTCTCCTTTTGAAATTCAGATTGGGTTGTCTGTAGTTTAAATAGAATTGTTATTTTAATGGGTATTTTGTGGATACATGGTTTTTTTGGTGATATCATTTCCATTGGGTATGTTTTTAATTTATCACACCATTATAGATGAACTCTAAATGGTGGGGAAATCTTGGTTTTATCTTTGTTCTCTAGGAGTTATTTGCTGGATGATTTTCAATTTGATTATGCTTGAGGTTTATTATTGATGTTTGAGGAATTATTCTATTGATTTTAAGGAATAATATTATGAGTAGTGATTGCTTTTTATATGAGCCTTCTTTAGTTTTCCCCGTCCCACCGAAATCTTTTTTCGAGTGATGAGGTTTTTAAATTTATTTGTTTCTACTTCCATTAAAGTCTTTTCTGGGGTATAATGTGTCATGGAACAGATAATTGTGATGCCCCCATGTCACTTATGAATATTTTATTACCTAATTATGGGTTATTTCGGGAATCTTGTGGCTATTCATTGAATTTTGAGTGTTTTGGGAAGTTCAAGTGAGATATAGTCTTTGGTTTTAGCAACATTCTCCATAATCAATGGAGTTCATACCAAGATGAATCCCATATGGTGGGGTTTCAGTTTGGGGGAGGTGTGTTGTGCTTTGAAGGGTTAGTGCTACACCATGACATAGCCCAAGCAGTGGGGTTATTTTTTTAGGGTGGTGTGTCTTGCTAAATAAGGATAGGTTCATACTGTGACCTGAACCAGATAGTGGGGTATTTTTTTTGGGGGTGGTGTGTTTCATTATAACTAGGGAGGTCATGTTGCAACCCATTATGCCTGTTTTTTAATTTTTACATTTTACCATTTTTACATGTTGAATTTAAGTCCTTTTATCATCAAATTTTTCACCTTTTTTCTAAATGTTTGATAGGAATCTTAAAGGATATCTCCCCCTCATCCTAGACTCCAAGAACTATTCTTATTTTATTCTAATCAGATTATAATTTCAATTTACCTTTTCTCTCCTTTTCCTCCTCCTTCTTTGATTCCCTCTCAGGGATTCTTTATTCAAAAAACCCTAATTTTATTATTAAATGAATTTAGGGTCGGGTTGTTTTTATTTGGGGGTTTTTATTTCTAGGGATTCTGGAGGCCTTCTTTTGACTTGGTTGATATTTTAATGTTAAAGGCGACTTGTTTTTTCTTTGATTGAGGTGAGTGTTTTTGTGCTATTACTTTGTTATACATTTCTTGAATTTCATAGGATTTCTAAAAGATTTTACTTTAAAGTTAAACCTATATGTGATACCCATGATGGGTTTGTAGATGGGTTTCTATGATTTTTATGCTTTCAATAAAGTGTGTTTTCATGGAATTAATGTTTTAAATTATATAGTAATTTTATACACTTTCCATGTGTTTATATAAATTCCCCACAAGATCATTCAAACGAATTTGGAGGTTTTAAAGGTGTTTTTTATGCAAATTTGGGTTTTAAAAGGGGGTTTTATTAAATAGGTGATTTTGGACCTTTTTAAATGGTTTTAAATACATGATTTATTGGTAATATTTTGTGATGTGTTATTTAAAAAAAAAAAATTTCCTAGTAATGTTTCAAATAATGATCAAATGGTTGGTTTTAAATTAGTTTTATAAAATTTGGTTCCTCATTTATTTTAAAGGAATGTTTATTGATTTATGAAAAATGTGTTTACTTGATGATTTATGTACTCTTTTTTTTGTCCCATTATTTTGTGCTATATATTTTGTATACTTTTTTCATATAGGTTTTTTCTATGATGTGATTGAATCAATGTGAAATAGGATGCTTATTAAGAGGTTATTGGAGGTGCATGATATTTACATACATTTTGAAATTTGATTTATCTAATGATCTTGGGATTCATTTCTTCCTCATTTTAATTGAATTAATGTCATGGGAATCCAATGAAACAAAATAGATATTAAATGATCTCTACAATAGTTTAGTTTATGAACTTGTTAGTGACCCAATTTAGATTATGCTCTAGTTTGGAGATTATGATTTTTAGAGTATGAAGAATTTCAAAATGGTTTATACAACCCAAAAGGGATGGATTTTATGGAAAAAATAGTCTCATTGGACTTCCATGATGATATCCAATTTCTTTTAGGATAACTTAGTATTATGTGATTCAAAGTCTAGGATTGTATTACTTGAATCCTTGGGGGTGGCCCATGATTCTTATATTTTATTTAGTATTGTTTAGGGTATCAAATTATGCCCTTTTTTGTCTTGTATATCTTCATTTTATTATATAGAAAAAATTGATCAATTATTTTTGTTACGTTGAATAAAAATCTTGGTGTCTCCTGTGTTTTGTTCAATTTTATTTATGATTTTGGTTTACTTTTTAATTGATCTAAAAAATTGTTTTGAAAGTGTGGTTTTAAAATTAAAAATTGGGTTTTGTTTTATAAATGGTATTTATGAATGGTTTTTAAAAAGAGGATAAACGTTTAGTTTTGTTTTCATTAATTTAGAAGTCCAATTTTCATTATCTGAATGTGTTTTCTTTAAAAGAAAAGGTTCCAAATTTTTTTGTATAACAAGTGGTGGATGGTTTTTTATAAAATGAATAAATTATGTGATTTTATTTATTCACACTCTTGAATATGAAAAATATACTTTTAAATTTTATTCAAAACTAGAATATATGAAATTTTTAATATTATTAATTTCATAGAATAATTGGTGAAAGAAATGAAAATATATATCTAAAACCCTCCATATACACTGGTGTGTGAAAGTTTGAAACATTTATGTTCTCTCATAGGTTCCATGGTTTGATTCTAATCATTTGATGTTCATTTTTTCCATTGATAATTTTATTGTGATGTGGGGGTGACTATGGGACACATGAAGGTCATTTTATAGTCATTAGGGTTTCTATTTTATTTTTTGGTTATTTATATATTTTCCAATCCAGCATTGCACTTTTATCTTGGTATTTTATGTTTAACTCTTTTTATTTATTTATCTTCTACTATGTATTTTAATGTTTTGTAAGAATATTTAAATTTTTTATGTATCATAATTTTAGTGGTCACTTCTATATATTATATCTCATTTAGATGATTATTCTATTTATTCCATGTTTTTTTATTTATAATATGGAATTGTTTGTTTCATTTTCATGGATTAATAATTTAAGGGAGACCCATAATTAATTCATATATAGTTTATATTTTATGTTTAATGTTATTATATGGGGGTGAAATTATTCCAAGCGTATGTTCTTGATACCCAAGAACTAGTTCTTGTCCTTTGGGGATCGAGAATTACCATTAAGTCTAGTGGTAGGTTTGGATGAGTAACGTGTTGCATCAGCTCGGGCCTATTCATTACATCACCCACTATAAAACTAATCATGACCAAACACCCTTAATGGTGAATTTTAAATTAGATAGGTTCCTAAAATGTACGGTGATGTTTTTTCCATTCTTTCAACTGATTCATCTGTTTCAATAGTCTACTGGGTTCTATTCCATGTGATGGGAGTGAAACAAGAGTCGTTCTTGAGAGTGGGTTGATAGAAAATCCAACTTATATTTCTTATATCCTTTAAAATCCATTTTTTGTGAAAATATTGTGGAATTTATCATAATATATCTAGAATATATCCAATTTTAGTTTCATTAGTAACCTCCAATTTTATTGTTTCTAACTGATAAGATATGGTTCCAAATTCTTTTAGTAAAGGACATACTTCTACCAGATTCATGTACCATTTGTCTTTGAAAAGAGAAATGAATCCATAAAGGGATAATAAAGGGAATTCTCAAATATAAAAATGAATATGAACTTTAAAATCAACCAAACAATCAATTACCAAAATTATATCAATTATATTCCTCTATAGAATCATGATCTCCCACAAAATTGTACTATGTCAATGGTAATTGAGAATTATGAACAATTTAGGTCATTTTATATCTCATTTCCAAAGAGGTTTCTTAATGTTCATCACATGAGACATAATTTACATATAAAACACATATTTCCATTTCCATGCATTGTGTCTACCAAATAAGAAGAGAAACAAGAACAATAGGCACAACTAGGACGACAATCACAACCAACCCAATAATTCCAATCTGAAAATATTCAACAGTATCTTTCCAAGGAAACAAATCACTATTTTAAAATGTAAAATTTCATTATATGGTTTCAACACATCAATTCACAATGTTATAATATTCCCTTGAAACCATAATTAAATATATTGAGTTTGAAACATTATAATGTTTTAATTCAACACTTAATATTTACCAAAACCCATTTAAATGAATCTATTTAAATCCATTCTAGATTCCAGACATAAGAAAACCCTTTTATAAAATATCCCTAAGAATCATTTTTATAAAATCTATTTAAAATTGATGAAATTTTAAATAAAAAAATTTCCAATGAAATTATTTAATTTTAAAACTTATTTTTCAATAATAAAATGAATCCATAAAATAAATCATGAAAATGAAAATAAAAAACACTTCCAACAATATACACACATCAATTAATATTAGATAAAGAGTGACCAAGTTCATTATCAATAAATATGAATAAATTAACTTAATAAAAATAATTTTTAAATATATTTCTATAAATATAAATCATATTAACTTATAGTAAAAAATTAAAAAAATAACTTCATGTAACACATTATTTACTTCAATATTTATTATTGTTATTATCTAAAATTAAACATTTTTCAGAAAAAAAAATTTTAACCATAAATCATGTTCCATTAATTAACAAATTAAAAAACCATAATTAGTATTTCATATATTTTATAAGGTTCTCATGACCAATTAAATATCAATATTAAGAGTCTAAAAACACATTAAATATAATGATATGCTCTCATATTTAAAATATTAAAAATTTTACATTCTATACTACTCATTATATTAGACATGAATCACTGTTAATATATGTATCAGAGAATAATAAAAGCATGTTATTACTTTTAATATATATTTATATATATTTAATTTAATCCAAATAATAAAAAATCAATGTTCTAACATGATTTTTTCTATTCATAGTCAACATGAACCAACTTTAAAATCATGAAATTTAATCTACCACATGGAATTTCAAAAAAAATCATAAAATATAATAATGAAAAAACCACTGGATCATATCTATAGGTTGTATAATCTATAGACATTCAACAAATCATTATGAAATCAGTAAATTAAACATGTAATGATGAATTTAAGTAGTCTTCATGAATTATTAACATGTTATAAGAATAATTGGGATTCCAATTATCATTTAACTCTTTACTTATAATAAGGTCCATTAATTTTTTAAGTTTAAAATCAACACTCATTTCATTCTCTTTCAAGTAATATAATCACATATAAGAAAAAATCATAGTACAATGATAGTAAAAATAAACACACAATATAGAGTAAAACAATATTTTACCATGTTCTAGAAACCTTTTCTTTGGAATCCCAATTTCATCCACAACAACAAACAACAATTACATAAAAGCAAAATAACCAAAAAAATATCATATGAATGATGGAAAACTAGTGGGAATTCTATTTACTAATTCATGACACCCAACACTCATCATATAAGACACAATGATGAGGTGAAAACACTCTTAGAAGTGTGTAGCAATATTTTTCATACATGGACCACACTTGTATCTATTGTTTTGCATATATAGGTTAGATATGCCTTTTTATACCCTATATTTAAAGTCCCGATACATCCTATCTCCATTACAAACAATCCAACTGAACAACCATACAAAACTGATACTAATTGTAACATCTCAACCCCAACCCATTACATTAGACAAGATAAAAATTCAACTGGCCTTAGTTGCATCCCACAGACACCAAAGGAAGGAAATAAATGCCTATGATTTTCAATATCAGGGTATTATTTACCCTCACATAGGAAAGAACTTGAAGAATAAAAATCCAAGTAAATATATAAATATTATGCATTGATAGAATAATACCAAACTAGAATACATAACATAACAATGAAAAATAATCAGACTCACAACAGATGAAAATATCTCCAAATAATACAATAAGAGAAAATACTTAAAAGTAATAAAAAGTGACAACATTAAACTCTCTCATGCTTCACATGACTTCTACCTCAAAGCTCCCAACTCCATAACTCAAGACCAAAACATAAAAATCTTCCCCCAGAATAGTAAGAGGTCTCTCCTCACATATATTTTATCAGAAAAACTATATATACACCACGATGTATATGTAGAGGGGTGAGTATATAAACATAGTAGAAAATCACCTACATACTTCCCATACACACTAATTAATCAAGAAAAAGTTAGATCAAAATTTATATAAAATAATATAAAATTATAATAAAAATAAAAAAGGATGGATACAACCATATAAATAATTGACATAAAAAACACCTTTATTTTAATATATTATTTATGAAAGTAAACTCGCACTACTAATCACACACCCCTTCCATGAACACACACATCCATGTAATGCACCAACCCAATGCATCTCCCATAAAAGAAGGCATAATTGAATAGAACAACTAATGAGAGGAAACTATTTCCTCTAGAACCAATTCATTACATGAAAGTACGACTCAGTGTGCCCTAATTTTGGGATGGAATCCAAGTCTGAATAAAAAAATACCCTTCCCAGTGTGCCCTGATTTTGGCATGAAGTCCATGTTATAAAAAAACAAGGTCCCTTCCCATTATTCCCCAATTTCAATATTCAACCAAGTCTGATTAAATAATTCATCTTTCCATATCAATCATGAACATAAACCAAAATCATACCAATTCCATGTTACCATTATTAAAAAACAATGTTTATATATAACATATCCAATTAAACATGTTATTACATGATTTTAAGTATAATTAACCATAAAATACAAACCAATGATCATAAATTCTAGTGTATTTGGAAGATTATGTACATAAGTAGAAAGCATGAGACCCAAATAAGAAAAAATATTTTATTTAATTTCCATAATGAGATCCTAACTTCATTTTAGTTATTACATCTTCATAGGATAACTAGGGAAATACATGAATAAAGGGATGATCTAAAAATCCAAGTAATGTAATAAACATAGGAATAAATAATAACACATGGGTTTGGAGGAATAACATGATGACATAAAAAGTAATATTACATGAATAACCATATGGATTTATAAGATTTAGATAAATGTATTATGAAATCATGGAATAATAGGAATTTGGAAGTAATATACAACAAGACATAAACATGAGTCAAGGCTAACTACCAAGATAATATCACATGGTGGACAAAGTCCCATAAAAGAATCAGGTTTACTCCCTATCCTAATATGTCGTCAAATGATACTAAATCATTACCCAATGCATTGTAGTTCTATATAGGTGCACCCATAATAATATGTTCATGTATATGTGTGCCACATGAATAATAAAACATAAGTAATAAACATAAGGGTTACCCATGGAAATAAATGGGTAACATAATCATGTCATAAGACATAACCAAAGGGAATATCATAATTGTGTCCATTAAAGAATGTATTTAAATAATAATTGGACATTAATAAGTTAAATAGTTATATATCATGATAAATTATGTCTAAATGAAGTGAAAATATATTAAAAGAGTGTTTAAGAAACTTTGGAAATGAGCCACTTCAGTATGGTTTAAGTGAAAATATAAAAGTGTATTTAAAGAGGAAAAAATATTAATTTTTTGAAATGAAATAATTTTTTTTCATGATAAAAATATTGATTTTAGAAAAATATTTGTGGTTTAAAATATATTATGGAGTGTTCTTAAAAATGGGTAATAAATTGGGAAGTTCCCATTAATCGGGTTTTCTTATGAAAATGAATTAAAAAGGTAACCTTATAAAACATGTATTTCCCCATAAAAGATATAATAATGGAGATAGGTATATTTTTTGGGAACATACACAGACAATTAATTATTATTAAAAAAAAATAATTAATAATTACATTGGGGTAAAGTGAGAAAAAAGTGTGTCCCGAAGGATGAATGGGGGTTTAGAGAGAACCCCTTACCTTATGTATGAAAGTGTTCTACACTTGTACTTAATGTCTTGGATAATAAAATTAAATCCATTAATTAATTAATTTTGAACCTATTATATATATATATATATTTAATTTAATATAATTTTATTAGGATCATTTATGGCCATTTCATTGACTTATTGTGTCTAATTTCATCATTTTGGGAGTGTTTATTTCATGGTCAATTCACTTGTGTATAATTATCAAAGTTCGTATCAAATGGAAAAAAACTCTGAAATAGTAATGATATGATATTAATTTATTTACCTAAATTTAAATGGTCCCATGTATCATTTTATTTTTTTACATGAGTATTATTCATTAGATAAAGTGTTCATGAAAAATAAATTATTGGTTTATTTTGGTAGTTTTTACGACCATCAAGAATTAGTATCCTTTCATATAATAATATATTTATATACTAGTTATATAACATTAAATGAGTTTTAATATATATATTATAATATATTTTAAATATAAAATTGTTTTATGACTAGACTTGAAGGTGGTAATGAAAAACGAAAACTCGTCGTCCGTGAAGGTGGTGAATCGACACCTCACTGATAATGTTTTTCATTTAAAAAAATAGATAAGAAGATATTTTGTGATTCATATTACATTAAAAAATTAAAATTATAGTATATATATGATACTTTAGTTATCATTTTAATTTTAATAGGGTATGTTAGGTAAGGATATGAAAATAAAATAAAATAAAATAAAATAAAAGAGAATGAGGGAGGGTTTTACCTCTTGAGTGTTGTCTCCATGAGAACCACCTTAAGACACTTGGAATTGGTTTTTAGTGAGACCAAAAAGACAAGAACGTGGGTAAGAGGCTTTATAGATTAATTGGGAATAATATAAACAAGATACAAGTATTATGATGTGTGAGGATAAGAGGTGGTGAGGGGTGATATTTATACTGGGGGGAGAGTAGTGTTTTTGATTTTTTATTCATTTATTTTATTATCTTGGATCAAGACTATAAATAGTGTTTATTATTGTGACTAATTATAGAAAATAGGTCATTTTATTTCGATATAATGTCTACTTATATCATCCATGACTCAACCATGGCTCAAACATTCATTTATTTAATTATAATGTAAAATATCGTAAATTATCGTATTTCACTATTCACAAAAATTCAACTATTATATAAAAATAAAAGAACTTTAACCAAACCATTTTTCAATGTTTAGATTTTAAAAATGGACTCATGTTTATAAAAATAATTTTCCAAATTTTCTAAATTTATTTTTTAATTAAAATCATCATTTATTCGAAAAATACCGATTTTAAAATTATAATTGATTTTATGAGACTTTGAAAAATTAATTAAAGTCTCATAAAATTATATTATAATCATAATACAAAAAAATATTAATTTATTAATATATTTTATGAAAATAAATTTTATTTTAAATCATTATATTAAATATAAAATTGTAAATAAACACTTACGTTTCATAATGATAAAAATACTAAATTTACCATTTTTAAAACATTTATTTACTTATTCCATGGTATAAATATATTATATTTTCTTGAAAAAGATACATAAATTTTATTTATACTTTCATAGATGAGTTTACTATTCTATTGGTCGGTTTACTATTCCCAATGGTCGTATTATTATAAAAACGGCCAAATAACAATTTTATTAGTATAGGTTCCTTATTTAATTTAAACACCACTTATTTCATTCTTTATTTATCGGAATAATGTTTTTATTGGGTTCTATATGTGATGTATGTGTTTTATAATATATAATATAATTATAAGAATGTAAATTTTATTGACAAAATTCTAGGTCATTACACTCTCCCCCCATATGATATTTCTCCATCGAAACATAGTTTAACCTTCTAAGATGAAAATAGGTGGATGTACTTATCCTTAATTTATTCATATGGTTCCCATGTTTCTTCTTCATACTTATGTTTCATTCATAGTGCATTGAATACATGAGTATTATTTTTGTGTATAAATTAATCTCTACTATCCAAGATCTTCACAAGCTCCTATTCATATGAGAGGAAGTTCTCCAATTGTACCATCTCTGAATTCAATACTTATGAGTGATCTCATATTTAGATCCTCAAGAGGGATATAAAGAATATATCATGTACTTGAGACAAGGTAGGTGGAAGTGATGGGATATAGGAAACAGCTCCAACATGATCAATAATCTTTTACGGGGTCGATGTACATGGGACTCGACTTTCCTTTCTTCCCAAATATCATGATCCTCTTTTAGGGAGATTTCTGTAGGAACACCATGTCATTAACCTCACACTCTAAGTCCCATAAATTATTGTTCTCAAAGCTTTTCTATTGACTTTGGGATGCATTGATGTGTTGTTTAATGGTTTTCACATTTTCTATCATTTCTTAGACCATTTTAGGTCCTAGTATCTTACATTAACTAACTTCATCCAATCATTTCAGTGTTCTACATCATTTCCCATAAAGGGATTCATATGGATCCATTTGGATGCTTGAGAAGAAACTATTTTTGTATGAGAATTCGACCACAGATAGATGTTAGTCCCATACTCCTTTAAATTACACAGAATACACTCTCAAAATTACTTCAAATTTCTGAATATACTGCTTTCATTGGTCATCATTTTGAGGAAAACAAGTTGTACGGAAGTTCAACACAGTGTTTAGAACATGTTAGAGAATTTTCTAGAACATTGACATAAATCTTGTATATTGATTGGATACAATCGATAGTGGATCCCCATGAAGCCTCACTACCTTTTTGATGTATATCCATACAATTTGGTCAAGTGATAAGTCCTCTATAATTGTGATAAAGTGAGTTGTATTTGTAATATGATCTATAAGAACCCATATAGTATTATTTCCTCTTGAGGCATTTGGATGTCCAGTGATAAATTCTATTCTGATGTTTTCCCATTTCCAAATTGGTATGGGTAATGGTTTCATAATCCCCTTTGATTTTTTCCTTTATCCACCACTTGCTTACATACTAGACACTTTGATATTTATTCAACAATATCCTTATTCATATTATCCCTTGAATAGTGATCTCAGAGATATTGATACATCATTATGATCCCTGAGATAATAGAGAAATTTGATTGTATTTCTTTATCTATGGATTGAATGGTATATATAGTCATGAACCAACACTTATGAATCCTTTCTCATAAATTTTTAACTTTTAGGATTTCCAATTTCTGATAGCTTCAACCATTTTCGAAATTTCCTCATCATTTCATTGAACATCATTCATTTTATCCATAAGGTATGGTTGAAAAATCATTTTATAAAGTATTGATGATGTTCCTACTTTAATGATTCCCATGTATATCCTTTGATAATATAATAATATTAGATCCCTCTAAATTCTCATCATTGATAAAGTTGTAGGATCTATTTTACATAGAGAATATTTCACGTTATTTTGTTTACCAGGATCGTAGTGGATTGAGCGTGAATAATCCTTGATGAGATCTAATCATATTTATTGGTTCATATTAATCTCATTATAAGTGAATATATATTTTAGGATATTATGATCAATATATATCTCACACTTCTCCCCATATAAACAATGACACCATATTTTCAACATGAAGATCATAACTGCCAACTCCAGGTCATATGTGGGATAGTTTTTCTCATGAATTTTAAACTACCTTTTGGTGTAGCCTATCATTTTATCATTTTTCATTAGTAAGAATCCTAATCCCCACTTCAAATAATTTCTATATACCACAAGGAGTTACCCTCTAGTCGATAGTGTGTGTATTGATGTAGTTATAATCATTATTTTCAACTCTTTGATCCAGTATTCACATTCACTAGTCTAGAAAAAATTTACTCCATTTTGATTTAGCTGGGTTAGTGGGTTTTAAAATAATGATAAGTTATTGAAAATCATCAACAATACCCAACTAGATAATGGAAACTATGGATCTCCATTACAGACTTTTGTCTGGTCCACTCTTCAATTACCATTGTCTTAGAAGGGTCCAAAAATATTCCTTTACTAGATATAACATACCCCAAGAATGATAATTTCTCCATCCCCAAGAAGGGTCCACTCATCATGTTACTCCTTTCTCTTGAAGTATATCAGAATATCCTTAATAAGGACTACAATACATTTTTCATGGTAATCTCTAAAGACATTATTCAATAAGGCCATGAAAATTTCTGGATAATTAGTGAGTGAAAAGGACATCATTATTAACTCATATCATCTATACCTTATTATAAAGTTAGTCTTGAGAATATATTCCTTCTTCACTTTTAATTGGTGATATCTTTACTGAAGGTTTTTATAGAGAAATACTTGGCCGCATGTAGTTGATCAAACAAGTCATCTATCAATGGTAGGGATACTACTTATTTATAATGTTTTTTTTGAGATCATGATAATCAATGAAAAGTGACATTGATCTATCCTTTTTTTATGAAGATGACTGGCTTACCCCCTAGTGAAGAACTTGGGCATATAAACCCTTGACCAAATTATATTGTAACTGCTTATTTAGTTCCTCCAACTCAATGATGACCATTACATAAGGTGTATTTAATATAGGAATATATCTATGAATAAGTTCAATTGAGAACTCAACCTATTGGTCAGGTGGAAGACCATGAAATTCATTAGGGAACACATTAGTGTAGTCCCTCACAATGAGCATGTCTTAAATCGTGATTTTTTTCCTTTATCTCAATCATTTAAGACAGATACACTTACTAATAAGGCAATAATATACACACTTGGGATACTGATTTTGAAGGAGATTAACCTCTTCATTACACTTATATTTAATTGTGGGATTCCATGGGATGTGAAGAGTGATTTTGCTTTCTTGACTGTTGATGTTGTCTTTGTATAAAGATAGAAAATACATACCCAAAATATCATCAAACTCCCCCAATGGAAGTAAGAAAATATTTTCTAAGAGGTTAAGTCCACACACATTAACCTGGGATGAGTTATATACTTGGGTGCAATAATTTCCCCATTTTATGTTATGAAAAATAACTCAACCTCTATATTTTGAGGTGGTGTTTGAATAGTTCTAATAAACTTGAAAGTTATGAAATAATTCATATAACTAGAATCAAATAGAACATTCACTATTATTCAATGAAAAACCAACATACCTATCACCACATCATTATCAGGTTCCACTTTAGATGTGGTAATATCATATACCCTTACTTTTCTCCTTAGAGGTTGTTGTTGTTGATTTCATCCCACAACCCTTGGCTTAGATAAATGACTCGCATAATACTCATGTCACAATAAGTTGAGACATTGAACTATAGGTTGAGTGTTGATCTGAACCTTTTTTTACTCCATTTTGTGGGATTCTTTATATCCCTTTGGAAATTATTATCTAGACTCCCCTATTTTCCTCATTTTAAGTATCTTCTGGTTCCCCATAGGTAGTTCCTTGGATGATTCTTCCCACACTTTTGACATGTGAGATGTTGTGTTTTCTTCTAAACATTAGATTTATCTATTGATCCTCCCAAATTAAACACTATTTTATTATTTGTATCTTTGATCCCACAAGACCACTGAGAGTCTCTGATCTCTATTTCAACCTTAAGGCCACAATGGATAGTCTCCTCAAAGATTTCAAAGTCTCAAATCTCCAAATATTTTCATATAATTATCTTCATTCCACTATATAAGCGATCCAATATTGTTTCATTGTTCATAAAAAATCTAGAGGAATATCATTTAAGACTTGTAATGTTTTTCTCAAACTCCCCGATAGTCTCATCCTCTTTTTTCTTCATCCTGAGGAAATACCTTTCCATCTTAAGATAGAGAGTTTGGGGAAAATATTTATTGAAAAATATTTTATTGAATGCATCCTAATACATGGAATAAATTTTCTTCTTGGAATTTGTGTGTTTGATCAGTTTCCAACACTAATTATATTCCTCATCAAATCGATAGACTACCAACACAACTTTATCTTCTTCTGAGAACTAGAGGATAAATAATATATTCTCAATGATGTTAATCCAATGTTATATGATAAGGGTATTAGAAGATCCACTAATAATTAAAGGCCTTTTCCACATCAAATATTTGACCACAACTTCTTCTTTTTTAGTAGAAGGAGGGAGATTTATAAAATAAATTTATTATTCATAACCTGATCCAGTTGTTCTAGTACTGTCATGGATTTTCTATTACCCATTCTCATAAGATTTTTCATTTCCTTAGGGAAATAATTACATTGTCTATCACATTGATTATTAGAAAGGGTTCTCATATTTCCCACCATTAGATAATAAAAATAAATCACAATTATGTAGGAGTAAATACTTATATAATAAAAATATAAAAAATAAACTTTTAAAATCTAATGATAAACTTATAAATGAAAAGTATATCATAACATGTGATTCCCTAAGTTTCAATCTAGGTTATTCATGATAATAGAATTATCCCTATGGTTATTACCATAGTTTTCTAATCTTAATCCTCCAAAATAACTAGATCATCCACTGATACAAACTATAGAGACCATATCCATTAACACATATTATTAAATGATTGTAAGAACAATTAACAATAAAATAAAAACAAAAGACCATAAATTCTAGTGTATTTTAAAGATTAGGTTTATAATTAGAAAGCATGAAACAAAAATGAAAAGCATCTTTTATTTAATATTCACAATGAGATACAAACATACTTTGAGCACTTACATCTTCCTAGGATAACCTAGGAAATATATGAATAAAGTGGTGAGATAAAAATACCAATAAGAGAATAAACATAGGAATAAAGTAATCACATGGGTTAGAAGGCATAACATGATTACATAAAAAGGCAAAAAACATGAATAATACTATAGAATCATAACATGTAGATCATGGGATCATGTAATCATGGAATTATATGAATTGGTAAGAAACATAAAACATGACATAAATATGTGTCAAGGCTAACTTCTAAGACTATATCACATAGTATACAAAGTCCCATAAAAGAATCAGTTTAACTCTTTATCCCAACATGACGTATCATGAATCTAAAACATTACCCATTTCATTGGAGTGTTATCCAGGAACACCCATCATATAATGTTCATTCATATGTGTTCCAAATGAATAATAAAACATAAGGAATAAAAATAATGGTTACCCATGTAAATAAATTGGTATCATAATCCTGTCATAAGGCATAACCAAAGGGAATATCATAATGGTGTCTATTAAATAATAGGTTTAAATCATAAATTTAAAGTAATAATGTAAAATAGTAATAAATATTGATAAATAATGTCCAACTAATGTGAAAAAATGTAAAAAGAGCATTTAAGAAACTTTTTAAATGATCCACTTTGGTGTGGTTTAAGGGACAATATAAAAGAGCCTTTAATCGGACTGCTTATGAGAAGGAATTAAAAAGGGAAACTTATAAAACATGTATTTCCCCATCAAATAAAGAAGAAATAATATAGGTAAATATGATTGTAACATACAAACATAATTTAGGAGGATTAAATAATAACAATTAATAATTAAAATGGTGTAAAGAGAGAGAAAGTGCAACCCAAAGGAAAATGGGGGTTCAAAGAGAATCGCATTCCATATGTCCAAAAGTGTTCTAAATTTGTACTTAATTTCCTTTATAATAAAATTAAATCCATTAATCAATTAATTAAGAACCTATTATATATGTATTTAATTTATTATAATTTTATTATATTCATTTATGGACATTTCTTTGACTTATAGTGTTTAATTTAGTCATTTTGGGAGTGTTCGTTTCATGATTTCATGGTCAGTTCACCTGTATATAATTATGGAAGTTCTTGTTAAGTAGAATAAAAACTATAGAACTGGAATGATATGGTATTAATTTATTTCAATAATTTTTAATGGTCCCATATATTATTTTCGTTTTTTACATGGAGATGATTCATTAGATAAAACATTGATGTAATAAATGATGAGTTTATTTTTGTTGTTTTTAGGACCATCATGAATTAGAATCATTTCATTTAATAATATGTTTATATAATGATTATAGAAAATGAAATAAGTTTTAATACAAATATTATAATATTTTTTAAGAATAAAAATGTTTTTATGGCCACAATTTAAGGCGGTAATGAGAAATGAAAACTCATCATCCATGAAAGTGGTGAATCGACACCTCACAGATGATGTTTTTCATTTTTAGAAAAAAGGGTGAAGAAGTGATTTGATGGTGGATATTACATTAACAAAATAATATTATAGTATATATATTATACTATAGTTATCATGTTACTTTTCATAGGCAAGTTTAGTTAATGATAATAAAGGAAAAGAACATAAAAGAGAAAGAGGGAGGGTTTTACCGTTTGAGTGTCGTCTCCTTGAGAACCTTCTAAAGGAACTTGGAAATGGTATTTTGGTGAGAATAGAAAGACAAAAACATGGGTAATAGGTTTTAGAGAGTAATTGGGAAGAATATAAGAAATCTCCTGGGCTTACAAGATGTGAGGAGAAGAGGTGGTGAGGGGTGGTATTTATAGTGGGGGAGAGGGGTGTTTTTGATTATTTTATTCATTTTTTTATTATTTTGGCTCAATACTATCAATAATGTTGATTATTGTGACTAATAAGAGTAATTAGAGAATTTTAGTTTGATATAATGACCCATTAAATCATCCATTACTCTACCATGACTCAAATATTCATTTACTTACTTCTAATTTTAAATACTGTTAATTACTGTATTTCACTATTCTCAAAAATTCAACTATTTTTAAGAAACTCCAAAAATTTACCCTAAGAATTTTTTTATGTTCATATTTATAAAATAGAATCCCTTTTCTAAAAATAATTTTCAGAATATGAGAAATTTAATTTTTAATTAAAATCATCATTTATTCGAAAAATACTGATTTTAAAATTATAACTGATTTTATGACACTTTGAAATTTTAATTAAGTTCTCATAAAATCATATTATAATCATAAGATAGAAAAATATTAATTTATGAATATATTTTATGAAAATATATTTTCTTTTAAATTATTACATTAATTATAAAATTGTAAATAAACATTTACGTTTCACAAATATACCAATGCATAATTTATCATTCTTAAAGTATTTAATTAATTTTTAAATTATATAAATATATTATATTTTCATTCATAAGATTAATAAATTTTATTTATACTTTAATAGGTGACTTTACTATTCTATTGGTCGATTTACTATTCCTAATGGTCATATGACTATTCCAACATCCAGGTTATTATTCTATTGGTATAGATTCCTTAATTTCTATAAACACCCCTTATTTAATAAATAATTAATGAGAATAATGTATTTATTCTCTTCTCTATGTTATGTTTTCATTTTATACTATATTAAAGAACTATAAGATTGGAAATTCGATTGATAAAATTTTAAAATTTTGATTTGTTACAATGTGTCCTTAAAAGGAACCATTGGCCAAGTACATCCCAACAATGCCCCATTAAAATGAATCATGAAAACATGAAAACAATAACCAATATCAAAACCAATCCATGTTTATCACATTCCAAAATAATTAATTTTAAAACCGAAACATAAAATCATATTTTATCAAACACGTTATGGGTGTCACCTATAACCTTGTCTAAAACAGTTTCCCACTAAGAGAAAGTTCAACAAATATTTTAAAAAATTATTTAGAATAGATAAGAAAAAAAATCTAGATTTAAAAGAATATGATTTCAATTTCATTACAAAAGTAGTGTGACTAATAAAAAACTTACCTAAAATAAGGTATCTAAGATTAAACAACACCACACCCTTGTAGATTTTGGCTCTTACCAACTTCCTTCAATGGTTCACATAAAAATCACCATAAAAACAAACCCTAAACCAAATATATGGGCATAAAATACCTAAAATAGGGTTTCTTCAAATAGATAACATGAAGAGATGTGAGGGGATGAAGATACATGAGTCTTACCTTTGATCCCTAGGATAAATGCTCCATGAATCCATGAGAGAGAGCTCTAAAGTTAAGAGAACAATAAGAATAACACAAGGGAGATATTTAGTTTGAGATCCATTGAGAGAGGGAAATAATTGAGTTTTATGGGGAAGGTTTTGGTAAAAAATAAAAAATTCATGGCCTTGTAATTTCATGGACAATTATACATCACTTTTTGGGAAACTCTGTGCTAAATTTACAGATGTTGTTTCCTAAACAATTATAGGGATGCATGGTTTGTCCATATAGTTTATCCAAACTATGTGTCAACCATATGCCTGCCTAAAAATCCTCACTATAGATACATACTTTGTTCAAATGTTTTATCCAAATCATGAATCAATCATGAACTTTCTCCAAGACCTCCACTTACCCTTTCACAACTACCTTATAATCTCACCTAGTTTCCCCTAATTGTGTGACCTTAAATAGCCTTCAAAATCCTTTTTAAACTATCCAAAACATCATAAAACCATCCCCAATCACATAAAATCTTAGAAATTCATAATAAAATAGTAAAATTACTCAAACCATAGGTTTTTTAATAACAATTACCTTATAAAATTCCATGTTATATAATTTGGTCTGTCATTCTAGATAGAAAGTATTTACTTATTATCCCATTAGTCTATTATTTATATAACATATAAAAATATTCATATCAAATATAAGATTCTAACAATTATAATATAAATATATCATCATAATCTATAATAATTTGTTATGATCATCAATTATGGAATACTCCAAGTCATGTTTTGAGGGGACATTATCATTCCAATATTCATGTAATATAAATTAAGTGTACATGAATGAATGGAAAATATAGATTTAATTTATTATTAAATAATGATACATTATACAACCATTAATTTCAACATATAATGCATCTTATACCAAGAGATTCAACATGAGTTTAATTATTTTATTTCACTAGTGGGTTTATCAATGGATCTGCTACATTTTCATGTGTATCCACCCAGGAAATCATTGTATCATCCATCTTAAGACCTCTTCAATAAGCTGGTACTTGATAGGGATCTTTATGGTCTTTTATGATAATATGGTTCCTTATAATGGGATATTGTTCCATTGTTTTTATAGTAAATCTCAATTTATCCCTTAAATTTAATAACCACCCCATGTTCAATGATGAAATTATTAATCAAAATATAATACTTTGTTGCATCTGGTGCAGTGATATAATAGTCGTCTATTGTCTATTCTGTTATGGTGTATTTTTTTGAACTCTTACAAATTATAGTTTCACTATTAAAGGAAAACATGAATCTATATTTATATGTAATATCATCTTTTCTAGATTGGAAACTAGCATCAGTATAACCCCTTACAATAAGATCATCATCACCAATAAAGACGAAGAACATATCCTTAATTATTCTTAATTACTTAAGGATATTCTTTATAATAATCTAGTTGTTATCACTAGGGTTATATTGGTATCTATTTTTTTATACTCAAAGCATCAATGAAATCGGTTTGAGTACACAACATGACATATATAAGTGATCCCATTGAAGTCATAAAAAGGAATATTATCCATCCAATCTAACTCTTTAAAAGGATCTTGTATATTTCTATGATTGTTTCCATGAAATATTGGTAAATACAATTTATTGGACTTCTCCATGCTAAAATAATTTATATCCTTCACAATATATGTTTTATGACTTAGTCCAAACAACCTTTTAGATCTATCTCTATAGATCTTCACACTTGGTATGTAGGCTTATTCACCTGATCATTCATCAATGAGCATTTTCCAAACCACATAATTATCAATTGTCAATACATGACATAATTTCTAATAATTATTATGTTATTTTTAAAAAAATATAATAATTACTTTCTCAATCCAACTAATATTAAATATAAGAATCATTTGATTTCATTATGAAACTAAAATCTTAGATTACATCATCAAACTAGATATTTCGACTCTAAGAGGCAGTTTTCCAGTCCATAAAAGGACCATTGCAACTCACAGATCTTGATGGAATCATTTAGAACATTAAAACCTTTGGAATATATCATACACTTACCCTTGAATAATATACATTAAGGAAAGTGGATTTTACATATATTTAATATATCCTATAATCATAATAAGATTTTATTATAAGAAATATATGAAAGGTATTTATCACCATAATAGATGAAAATGTTTCTTCATGTTCAATACCATGATTTTTTTGTAACTCTTTTCCACCATGAGGTCTTTATTGGTATACACTCTACCATTCATATCTATTTTTTTATAAAACCCCACTTTCTCCTTATAGGCATCACTAATTTAGATACATCCACAAAGTTCCAAACTTGGTTAGTGTACATGGAATCGATTTAAAATTATATGGATTTAACTGATTACTTATATCAAGAGTCTAAATGGACTATTATTAGGGAGTAATTTCATTATATAAAGACAATACATCATTATCATTTTATATAAGCAAATAATATCTCTCGGGCTCCAGATGAATCCCACTAGACCTTCGAGGTCCTTGTGTAACCTGAGTCAGTTCTTCTTTCATAACTCTATGGAAGTAGCTCAACTTACATATTAGGACTAGTTCCTAATTATTGGTCTTGAACTTATCCAATTTTAACATTCCTCCTACTGAATTATTGAATAATGTTCTCCTTCCTAAGTAAAACACCATATTGGGCCACAAACACTCTATGTTTAGTAAAATTAATATCTTATAGTCTCTTTTATATAACAAAAAAATAATCATTTCTATGAATTAAATTTTATATTATCATAAAAAATGGAATATATATTCTTCAAAACCCCAAATATTGACAAAATAAATATTAATAATTCTCTCATTTACTACCTCATATGTTGTATTTATGACAATTTTGTTTGGAATGTTATTAAGGAAGAATGAAATAGAATCCAGAGCATATCCCCAAAATGAAATAGTAAGGTCACAATGACTAATAATCGATTGAACCATGTCTAGAATGGTATGATTCCTCCTTGTTGGAGTCCTCAGGTATTAATAATGTTTTAATGATCCCAAATCCTATTTAGTCTATAAACTATGTTAACTCTATGTAATATATCTCACATTAAATGTACGATTACTTAGTAAAAGCTATTCAAAGATCTTAAGGGATATACACTCAGTTTGGATACTATATACTGTCTTTTGAGTCACTTTATAACGATTTCTCTGACAAATGATTAAGTTTAATTAATTCCATAAGTACCACTGCTTAAATAAGAATACATATATTTTCCTAAGTCTGAGACACCGTGAAGCAGACACCATGAAGTAGACACCGTGAAGCAGACACCGTGAAGTAGACACTATGAAGCAGACACCGTGAAGTAGCCACCGTGAAGCAGACACCGTGAAGCAGGCACCGTGAAGCAGGCACCGTGAAGCAGCCACTGTGAAGCAGACACCGTGAAGCAGAAACCGTGAAGCAGACACTGTGAAACAGACACCGTGAAGCCAGACACCATGGCCATGAGACACCGTGACCACGAGACACCGTTACCATGTGACACTGTGACCATGAGACTCCATGAACAAGAAAGACACCATGACCATGAGACACCGTGAACAAACAAGACATCATGACTAATCTAGACACCGTGTGAAGGTTACACCGTTTCCATGACATATTGTGACACCATTTCCTAATATCTTTTTTTGTTTTTCGATTTAATCTCTAATGGTCATATTTGAAGATTTTAAATGCATTGACATAATTAATGCCTCTTTGTAGACATGTCTTATAATAGTACGAGGTATGATGTGCAGAATACATGCAACCTGTCGGCTCCAACACATGCACTCCAAGATAAAATAGTAGTGCAGCCCAAAAACCAAAATAGAAATAACACATGAAAGAGAACCAAGTGGGCATGATCACGACAACGACGAACACACTAAGAGAAATTTTTTAAGAAAGGACTATTGAATTCAACTCAATACCGCTAAAGAACACATGAAGCATACTTGAATCCTAGAATAGAGGACATCTTCACACTATCAAACATCACGAATAACACACGCCAATATTGATGTCTTGCGACACTCTTTTTTCCGCATGAGGACTTGGTTTCTACATCTACTTCATCCCAAAAGTCCAGAGCTGAAAAGATTAATACTCATAGCACTTCTAAACCTATCTCAATCTTTCTGCTCTATTGTGTATCTTTTTTTTAACTTTAAATCTCTGTGTGTTTTTGTATAATAACACACTGTATCTCTTGCATTTAACTGAAGGATACAATATATCCTTACTCAAACATCTTATTACACTTGTGTATACCCATGAATAAGTGTGGAAGAGGTCCTTGTGTGGCATGTTTGTCTTTACCCACAAAGAACTATGGAAGAGGTCTCTATGCGGCCTGGACAGTACTATGTACTTTTGTTAACCCCGATCCAGGGTGTGGATCAAGTTTCTTTATATAAACTTATTGGTGTATGTGATCACCAAGTGGAATGAATTAGGTCTCAGCTTGAGACTGAACCACTTGATTCATATCTGATGTGCTGCTTAATTTAGTCTTCTCTATTTTACTGCTTTTCTATGTAACTCAGAAATTACTAAATTCACTTTGATAGTTAGTCTTGGAATGAAGTTATAACTATCTTGTATTTGTATAATAGATTCCAAAGTAAATTTAATAATTTATATTAAGAATACTGATAATTAATCAATCTTCTAAGAATTTATTTAAACATTCAAACTCTTATATAAGTATAAACTTGATTAACTAGGTTGTATCTAACTTTTGGGAATTTTTTTGGAAATACTTTTTATAGAAATTTTTATAGTTACTCAATTCACCCCTCCCCTATGGAGTAATCTAATCTGACCAACATTTGGTATCAGTGGGTATTTATTAGGACTCTGTTAAACCTTATTTAACCGTGATTGTAGATGTACTTAAAAGATCTTTAAATTTCTATTAATTCTAAATTTCTATCTCTTTTAAAGTAATTATTTATTATGGATAATAGATTGGAAGGTGATGAAACCCACAAACCACCATTATTTAATGGTACCAACTATGCTCAATGGAAAATAAAAATGGAAATTTATTTAGAGAGTATGAGTTTTGAAATTTGGTCTTCCATTATAGATGAATATATGATTCCTACTACTGATAGAATCACAGAGGATGAACCTAACAAAACTGCCTACAATAACAATTGCAAATCTATGAATGCTTTATACTTCTCCTTAATAGATGAGGAATTCAATAGAATTTCTTCTTGTTAAACTGACCATGAAATTTGGGATACCCTGTCTATCTCACATGAAGGAACATCTCATGTAAAATAAATGAGACTTAATAATTATACTATTAAATATGATAATTTTAAAATGAAACCTAATGAACCTATTTCTGACATGTATCTTAGGTTCAATGAGATTTTCAACACAATGATCTTGCTTGGAAGAGAAGTCATTACCAAGGAACAAATCATGAGAATTCTTAGATGGCTACCTATCAGACAGAGGGGAACCTCTGTCTCTATTAGGGAATCATGAGACATCAGTATGCTACCCAAAAAAGAACTCATTGGGAAACTAATGATGTATGAAGAAGAGTTGAAAGTCAACAAGGAATAGGAGGATAAACCAAAGGGGAAATCTGTTGCACTTAAGACCACCACCTCTAAACACAAATAGAAAGGGAAACTGGAAGATTCTATAGAAAGATCCACCAGTGAAAAATCATAACTTGACAGTGATGAGGAGATGGTTCAATTATCCCTAAGATTTAAAATATTTTACAAGAAGAAGAAATTTTTCAGAAAACCTAACTTCAAGGGAAAATATGGAAAAAAGGAAGTTGGGAGAAGGACTGTAAAATAAGTGACAAGACTGATGAAATTGTCTGCTATGAATGTAAGAACAAAGGACATATCAAGGATGACTGTCCAAAGCTCAAGTAAAAAAAACAAATATAAGGACAAGGACAGGAAGTGTAAAAAATCTATGAAAGCAACCTGGAGTGCTTCTGAGGACAGTTCAAGGGACTAAAAAACATCACATGATGAATATGAAAATAAATCCAATATGTGTTTTATTACAAACACATCTGAGGTAACACTGGACTCCTCTGTACATGATTCATACTATTCTTGAGATGAGAGCGACTCTAAGATCGTGACTAATTAATAAATGTTTGAATACTGTAACATGCTTGAAGAAACATGCAATGAACTAAAAGAAAATTATATATCATTAAAAAACGACATGCTCTCACTATGACAGTTAAATTTGAACTCACAACTGAAAAAGAGAAAAATTCTCAACTTATCAAAGAGAATAATGAATTAAAAATTTCTAATGACCAATTAAATAATGATCTAGAAAAGTTTACCAATGGGAAAAATACTCTTACACAAATTCTAGGTAAATAAATTTCCCCTATATACAACACTGGAATTAGTTATCAACCAGGCAAAAGAAACCGTGGTAGAACAAATTTTGTCTCTAAATCTAGGACATACAGTTTTACTCTTAGTTCCGGACACGAATCAACCAGTTCAAGTTATGATACACTCTCTACTATTTCATGTTTTTTTTGACTGAATAGAGTTTATTTTTCAAATACTTTACATAATGCATATAGGAAACCTATGAGGAAAATATGGGTTCCCAAAGAACTTATCACTAATTTTACTGGACCCAAACAAGTATGGGTAACAAAATCTATTTTTTCTTGATAATTTTAAAGGAAATCTTCCTAAAGTGTTCCGATAAAAGTTTATGGTACCTAGATAGTGGATATTCAAGAAACATGATAGGAGACTACTCATGCTTCAAGAATCTAATAAAAATAGATGGAGTACATGTCACAATTGGTGACAATGCCAAAGGAATTATTATTGGCCTCAACCAAATTGGTAACTGTAACTCAATATTGATTTCCAAAGTAGTATATATTGATGTTTTAAAATACAATTTTCTTAGTATATCACAATTATGTGATGATGGATTTCATGTTAGATTTGAAAATGAAGCTGGAAATATCTTTAATTAATAATATGAATTAGTGTTTTCTGCATCAAGAAATGAACATGTTTATTCTGTTAATTTAGATTCTTTATCTTCTCAAAATGCTTCATGCTTAAGTGTATTTCATAAATAATCTTGGCTTTGGAATAGGATACTAGGACACTATAATAATCACTCCCTTAGAAATCTAACTATAAAAATCTTAGTTAAATATTTACCCAAACTAGAGTTTCCAAATGAAAAAGTGTGTAACCCCTATCAAAAGGGAAAACAACACAAAATTTCATTTAACTCAAATAAAGAAGTGTCAACTTCTCAACCTCTCAAACTGGTTCCAATGGATTTGTTTGGACCATATAGAGTTTCTAGTTTAAATGGAAAGCACTATTTTTATGTTCTTGTAGATGACTTTTCTAGATATACTTGGACTTTATTTCTAGACCAAAAAAGTGTAGCCTGCTTCTATTTTACTAAATATTCCAAGTCTGTTGAAATTATTAGTGGAATTAGAATTAAATCCTTAAGAAGTGATCATGGATGTGAGTTTGAAAATCAAGAGTTTGAATGCTTTTTCTCACAAAATGGTTATAGTCACAATTTCTCAGCCCCTAGAACACCTCAACAAAATAGAGTTATAGAAAGAAGAAACAGAACCCTGCAAGAGAATGCTAGAACAATGCTTAGTGAATATGACCTACCTATTTATTTTTGGCATGAAGCTGTCAATACAGCTTGCTACATAATCAATAGAGTATTAATTAGACCTATTATAAAGAGGAATCCTTATGAGTCATGGAATAATAAAAAACCCAAGGTTAACAACTTCAATGTTTTTGGTTGTAAAGTCTATATTCTTAATACTAAGGAAAATCTTGAAAAATGTTCATCCAAGAGTGATAAAGGTATCTTTTTAGGATATTCCGTATCTAGTAAAGCCTATAGAGTGGTCAATAAAAGAACTAAATGTGTGAAAGAATCTTTCTATGTCAAATTTGATGAAACTGATCCACATGAGCATAAAACCTTTCTAGAAAACCTGAAGGATGATGTATCAAATCTGAAAATAAATTCAAAATCCAAAAACAATTCTGTGAAAGAATCTGTGAAAACTTTCAGTTCTTGAAATTCCCTATAATAAAGTCACATTGAACCTGGACCTGTCGACAAACCTTATATCACTAGTCCCTCCTTTTCTAGAGCTATTAGAACTCTTAAGAACCATCATTTAGATGCTGTTGTAGGAGACTTAGACAAAGGAACTCAAACTAGAGCTTCTCTTAGAAATCAAGTTGAACATCAAGTTTTCTGGTCACAACTTGAACTTAAAAACATTAATGATGCTATTAATGATGAATTTTGGGTGATGGCTATGTAAGAATAACTTAATCAGTTTGAAAGGAACAATGTTTGGAATAATTTTGAAGGACCCAAGGACACATTAACCATAGGCACTAAATGGGTGTTTAGAAATAAGGTAGATGAAGCTGGTAATATAGTTAGAAATAAGGCTAGATTGGTTGCTCAAGGCTATAGTCAAGAAGAATAAATTGACTATGAGGAGACTTTTTCACCAGTAGCTATACTTAAAGACATCGGAATCCCACTTGCCTATGCTGCATGTCTAAATTTCAAACTATATCAAATGGATGTTAAAAGTGCATTCTTAAATGAATATATAGCTGAGGATGTTTTTGTTGAACAACCCCCTAGATTTACAAACCCTCATCTTCCAAATAATATTTTTAAATTATCAAACGATTTATAGGGTTTAAAACAATCTCCAAGAGCCTGGTAGGATAGGTTGTGTACTTTTCTTATTTCCAAATGTTTTACAAAAGTGATATATGATCCTAACATTTTTATAAAACGAATTTCTAATGATGTTTTAGTTGTTTAAATCTATGTAGATGATATTATTTTTGGATCTTCAAAAAATTCTTTATGTGTTCATTTTTCTAAAATGGTGCAAAATGAATTTTAAATGTGTTTAATGGGTGAACCAAAATTCTTTATTTGATTTCAAATCCTTCAAAATAATGATGGAATTATTTTAACTAAAATTAAATATACTAGAGATCTTCTAAAACTTTTTGTATTGGATAACACTAAAAGTAGTGACACTCCCATGAGTACCACTTGTAAGTTGGATCTTGATGAAGATGGAAAATTTATTGATCAAACCACTTATAGAGGAATGATTGGAAGTTTACTCTAATTAACTGCTAGTAGTCATGAAATTATGTTTAGTGTGTGTATGTGTGCTCGGTTTCAAGAAAATCCTAAGGAATCTCATTTAAATGTTGTAAAGATAATTTTCAAATACCTCAAGCATACACCCAATCTAGGAATATTCTATCTTAGGGGACAATCTTTTGAATTAGTGAGTTATTAAGATGCTGACTTCAGTGACTATAAGTTAGATAGAAAAATCACCTTTGGAACATGTAACTTTTTAGGAAATTCACTAGTATCATGGTGTAGTAAGAAACAAAAATTTGTTGCATTATCTACTGCATAAGTTGAATACATAGCTACTGAAAGTTGTTGTGCACAAATTTTGTGGATGAATCATACATTACTAGATTATGGATATCAATTTAGGGATATACCTATAAACTGTGACAACACAAGTGCTATTAACATATCAGTTTCACATTCTAGGACAATGAATATTGATGTAATACATCACTTTTTGAGAGATCATTATAAAAAAAGTGATATCACTTTGGAATTCATTGGTACTGAATATAATCTTGCTGATATATTCACCAAACCATTAAATTCTGAGAGAATAGACTACATCATACATGAACTAGGAATGATAAATATCAAATAGATATATTACTGTTTACTGTTTCATGTCTTACTATTTGATATCTTACTATTTTATATTTTACTGTTCCATGTTTACGGTTTTACAGTTAGTGTTTCATGATTTCTTCCTGATAGTCACCAACTCACCGTAAATTTCATGTTCCCTATCTCATCGTGAAGTATGTTCACTTTCTCACTGTGAAGTATGTTCATTGTCTCATTGTGAGAGTCTGTTACTATCTCACCATGAAGTTCACTCACTGTCTCACCGTAAATAACCAATATAGTCTCACCATAATGTTTTTTTCTCGAATTAAAAACTGTATAGCTATATTTATTCATTTCACCTCTTTACTTTCCCGTGTTTTTACTTTTGCGACGTTTGGCATTCCTAAACGATAAAATAAATGAAGTATCATTTTTCCTTCATGAGATCATTATTCTATTAACTCATTCGTAACCTCTCATAAAACCTACTACCCTTCTCTATCTCTCAAACCTTTGGTGGATTCCCATGATGAAACTCCCTTCATCATCAACTCATGAGAAACATAGCGCAAAGAAGAAGAAAATCACACCCAAGATAGAACCCTAAGTTCCTCTAAACCCAAATATGGTAAACCGAGTTTTCTTACCTGAGAAATAGGTTTTCCCCAAATGGATTCTATCAAGTAAGTCTCTGGTTCTGAAAGGTTGAAAAGAGAAAGGCTGGCTAGAGTGGTTTTCGAAGGAAGATATACCTATCTATCCTAAGTTAGTGGTTCTGTTTTATCGATATGTTTAGTTATCCTTTGATTCATAAGATGGTTATGTTGTGAAAAGATGGATAAATGGACAAAGATGTGCATTCTCCTCAAGGTTATGGGTTGCATTCCTTAGGATACCTCATAAAGGCATCTGTGAGGACTATCAGAGAGGACCTCCACCCTCTAGTGAGATCGTTGTGATGGAAGATGATCTGAAGAGTTTAACTGGAAATGGCACCAAGAGAAGAGACATTAATCCCGAACTAGATAGAGAATCAAGACTGCTGTTTAAGTATATATAGAACCTGATTATCCCTAGAAAAAGTTATTTTTCTATTCTAAAATATCAGGATGTGTTTTTGATTCATCTGATGAGAAATGGACATAAGATCAACCTTCGTAAGTATATCATACACCATATGTGTGAACTGATCAAAGATACATCCAAGTTAACCTCCCAATTTTAATCTTGGGTTATCTCAACCATGCTCTATGCCAAAGGATTAGTTGGAAAAGATGAGGAAGTTATCAAGGATTGTGAGTTCTTCCTTTCAAAAGCCACCATCAATAGAATGACGATTAATTGGAATCCTTGGAAAAAGGCATGGGTGGAAGACACTGATAGGATATATGAGAAATTCAATTTAGTGGAACATCCCTCAAGACCAAAAGATATTTACGATCCTAGTTTGGAACCAGATGAAGTTGATGAGTACTCTTCTAAAGAAGAAGAAGAGGATGTTGTGCCTCCCAGGGAAACTATTTCTGTTGAGGAAGATAGTAATCTTGTTCCACATGAAGTTCTTAAAGAAGAGGTCCCTGCTCCTAAAGATGTTGTTAATCTGGAAGATCAACCCAAGGTTGAAACAGAATCTGTCGCCAAAGAAACTGAAAATAATTCCATGGAAGAACCTATAGTGGAAGAGCTACCTGTTATGCAAGAGTCTAACCTTGAGGAACTCCCAATGGAACAATATGTTCATGAGATCATCCCTTATTCTGAAGAAAGGACGGAGCTAGATTTTTCGTTGTCTAGACGGGAAATGGGTGAAGAACTACGAGATGAATTTGTGGAAATGGATCAAGACCCTAGGCCTCTCAATCCTAATCAGGATGAAACTATTGAGGGGGAGCAACCCCCAAATATGGAATCTACTGAAGAACCAAAACTGATAGTTCCAAGTCCTGTAGACATTTAATATAAGTTCCCCAGTTTCTATGATGTGGATGACTCTTAGTAAGTCTTAGCAAAATCTATTGAACTTTCCTATTTATTCCAGTTGAAATAGGTCTCTAATATCTCCCCTACAAAGGAACCTAAAACCATATCAATCCCTATTTTTTAACCTTCATCAGAAAAACCATCCTTGGTGAGAGAGGATAATCTGAAAGATTTTGGAGATACACTTTTTTCTGGAGTTGAAAAAATCCTGAATACCCAACCAAATCCTGTGAAAAATATAAGTGAGAGAGATGCCTCACTATTGTTGGAAAAGGTAATTTGAAAGATTCAACCTAAAATGCTTCATGAGATTCAGGAAGTCTGAGTTGAAAATAGACTACTTAGTGCTAAAGTGAAGACTCTGAGAGGTATCATTGAAGAAATGCAGAAAGAGATGTATTCAAGAGTAGAGATTGATTCTCATCCTATAGAACCTACTGTTCCTCAAATCCCACAGGATTTTGTATCTCTGATTCAACCTCTCGTAGCTTCCTTAGCTGAAAAGTCTCTGAAAAGAACAAACAGATTGTGAAGGAGATGAGAGATCTTGTTGTAAATCTAACAAGCTCACTGATGAATATACGAGGTGTCTTCAAAAAGTGCTGAACCAACTGAAATCTCTAACCTCAGTTGTCGATGATTCTAAGGTATCCAAGAAATCATCTCAACCTTCCCTAGACAATGACCTACTCAAAACCATGGTCAAATAATAACTTCAAACTGTGCTTAGTGGTTTCAACAAAGATTCTCTATCTGAAGTTATCACGAACAGTGACAAAGTTCTTAACCTGGTCCAAATCCATTCTAAAATTACTTATTATGCTCAGTAAGATATTTCCAAGAAAGTGTATTTATATTTCAACTGAATCTTATCAATGACTGATATGACAAATCATTTCAAGTATCTTATGGAAAATATAAGGATTCATCATGTTACTCAAGCTTTCAAGACCCAAGTCCAAAAGCTCACAGAGTTTACTCGGTTGCTGGACAAGTTTATGGAGAACCAGGATGATTTTGAGAAATCAATGCAGTATAGTGGATAGATCATTGTGGATTCTATCAAACTTATGAGGCCCTATCTTCATGTCCAAAGTAGAACCATTGTTGCTCCTATGGCTGCGCCTCTGAGACCTGGTTTTCAAACCTTCACCTCTACCCTAGCCTTCAATTCTATGTTTGTTAGTCAGGCACTGAGTCAGATTAGGCCTGTGGTCTTTGATCAACAATTTCCTCAGTCTTCTACTACACTTACTCTGGCTCCCTATATTTTTTAAGGCCTTCCTCTACCTTCTCTATCGACCATCTCACTCCCTTGTTCTACCTCCACTTAAGATCCTATGGCTTCTTATTCTGCTATTGCTGATAAAGGCAAAGAGAAGACCAGTCAGTGAAGAAGAACAATGTTTACTCTATTTTTATGGGAATCCTGTTTCATTGCATTTACTCTTTGTAATGCCACACTCTTTCTCTAATACATTATGCATGTTTCTTGTCTCTTTTGTTCTTGTTTTTTATTGATGCTTTTTGATAATCCCAAAAGGGGGAGAAATCTATGATAACTCTATGATATGTTATAGACACCTTGAAGAACTCCTTGACTCTATATATTCTATATACACTTTAGAAATATGTTGTTAATTAAAATATATACTTTAATCTTATATGATTTGTGATAATCAAAAAGGGGTAGATTGTTGGACTCTTCATATATTAATCATGTTTTAATGATCCCAAATACTATTTAGTCTATAAACTATGTTAAATCTATGTAATCTATCTCACATTAAATGTAATTTTTCTTAGTAAAATATATTCAAAGCACTTAAGGGTCATACAATCAGTTTGGAAACTATATACTATCATTTGACTCACCTTATAATGATTTGTCTAACAAATGATTAAGTTTAATTCATTCCATAAGTATCACTGCTTAAGTCTGAATACAGATATTTTCCTAAGTCAGAAACACCGTGAAGCAGACACCGTGAAGAAGACACCGTGAAGCATACACCTTGAAGCATACACTGTGAAGCAGACACCGTGATGCAGACACCGTGAAGAAGACACCGTGAAGCAGACACCGTGAAGGAGACATCGTGAGGCAGACACCGTAAAGCAGACACCGTGAAGCAGACACCATGAAGCAGACACCGTGAAGCAGACACCGTGAAGCAGACACCGTGAAGCAGACACCGTGAAGCAGACACCGTGAAGCAGACACCGTGAATCAGACACCGTGAAGTAGACACCGTGAAGCAGACACCGTAAAGCAGACACCGTGAAGCAGACACCATGAAGCAGACACCATGAAGCAATACACATTGACCATGAGACACTGTAACCATGAGACACTATGACCATGAGACATCATGAACAATAAATACACTGTGACCATGAGACACCATGAAAAAACAAGACATTGTGACTAATCTAGACACCATGTGAAGGAGACACTGTTTCCTAATATTCTTTGTCGTTTCTATATTTAATCTCTAAAGGTCGTATTTAAAGATTTTAAATGCACGGAAATAATTAATTTTTCTTTGTAAGAATGTCACCTGACAGTACGAGGTACGAGGTGTAGAATATGTGAAACCTGTCATCTCCAACACATGCACTCCAAGATAAAAGAGTAGTGCATACCAGAAAAAAAAAATAGAAGATAACACATGAAAGAGAACCAAGTGGGTGTGAGCACGACAACAAATAATACACTAAGAGAAGTTTTTGTAGAAAGGACTATTCAATAAAACTTGACACTGATGAAGAACACATGAATCATACTTGATTCCTGGAATAGAGGACATCTTTGCACTGTCAAACATCAAGAAGAACACATACCAATCTTACTGTCTTGCGACACTGTGTTTTTCATATTAGGACTTGGTTCCTACATATGCCTCATCCCAGAAGTCCAAAGCTGAAAATAATAACACTTAGAGAACTTATAAACCTTTATCAATCTTTCTGCTCTGTTGTGTATCTTTTTATTAAATTTTGAGCAGTGTGTGTTTCTGTATAATAACACACTCTGTCTATTGAATTTAATTGAAGGATTCAATATATCCTTACTCAAACACCTTTTTACACTTTTTTATACCCCCAGATAAGTGTGGAAGAGGTCCGTGTGTGTGTCTTAGTCGTCTATACCCATGAAGATCTATGGAAGAGGTCCCTGTGCAGCCTGGACAGTACTATGTACTGTTGTTAACCCTGATCTAGGGTGTGGATCAAGTTTATTTATATAAACTTCTTGGTGGCAGGTGATCACAAAGTGTAGTGGATTGGGTCTTAGCTTGAGATTGAACCACTTGTTTCATATTCGTTGTGCTACTTAATTTAGTCTTCTCCGTTTTACTACTTTTCTATATAACTCTGAAATCACTAAATTCACTTTAATATTTAGTCTTGGAAAGAAGTTATAATTGTCTTGTCTTACTAGAATAGCTTCAAAAGTAACATTAATAACTAATATTAAGAATACTGAGAATTAATCAATCTTATAAGAAATTATTTAAACAGTCAAACTCTTATAACAGTATAACCTTGATTAACTAGGCTATATCTAACTTTTGGGGAAATACTTTTTTGGAAATACTTTTTACAGAAATTTTTATAGTTACTCAATTCACCCCTCCCCTCTTGAGTGATCTACTCCGACCAACACTCCTTTTGGAAAAACCATTCCACTATGGTATTCTAGGAGGATTGATTTGTTGAGAAAGTACACAATCACTCAGATGATGAGTGACTTCCTGGATCTAGTATTCATGACCTTGGTCGATTGAATAATCTTAATAATTTCACCTACTTGAATCCTAAATTCATTTTTAAATCTATTGAACTTTTCAAAAGATTCATACTTGAGTCTCATCAAAAGTATAAAACCATATTGACTAAAGTCATCATTAATTGTTATGAAATTCTTTAACCCACCGATAGGTTAACTATTCATTAGTTCACATAAATCACTATTTGTGAGATCTAATTGTCCACTAGACCTATCTCCTTTTCAACTAAAAGGCTCATTGGTCATTTTACCAAATAAAAAAGATTATTATTTATAAAAAAAATCACATTCTTCTGAATCCAATAATCTATACGCATGAAATATTTTAAAGTGTTTAGCATTTATATATCTAATTCCACAATTACAAAGGTAAGTGTGGTTAAAATCAATCATTAACTTCTTTTTATAAATGTTATAGATAGGGTTGTAGATATCCAGAATGTGTGAACTTTTTATAATATTATCAATTCCATAAAAAATTTATTTCTTACATATATAACAAATCTTCATCTAAATAATGAATGAAAATCCAGCCACACACTGACCTTACAAATATGATTACATTAGCTATTTCATGAGATTTTAGTTTTCATTTTTATTTTTTATAGGATGTTTTGGATTTTATAGGGAGTATATAGTTTAAAAACTATAGATTGTAGTGGTTCACAACATGATAGGGGGTATCACACTGTGAACTACCCCTGCATAACACCTAGGTTTTCTGGTTCAATTCAATTCATTCCATGAATGTTCCTTCACACTTTGAAATACTCAAAGGGAGGGATATTCATTCCATTAACTAGGTTTTAAAATATTTCACATTGTAACTCATTTAGGTAAGGGAACTCCTAGATCTGGACAAGGGAATCAAAATATGAACCCCTTTTTCATGTAGGGAATAGTGTATTCCCATTTTTTTAAAACCTAGTTTTTATCACTTTTACCCTATAAGTGTTTAACCCCTTTATGGTCTCTTTATATCCTATTTTGTATGGATTGACCCCAACAATTCCCCCTTCATTTATCATTCCTCCTATAGTGATCTCATGGAATTTCATCAATTTTATTGACCAATTCTTCATGGTAATTCCCTCTAAAACTATTCCCCTCCTCATTTTCACTTTATTATTATTATTTACATAGAGAGTTCATGGATCCCTAGGGAGGCCCTTGACATGTTTTTAAATTGGGGGGTTCTATGATTGGGATGGATTAACACCTAGATTTGTGGAAGTGTTGATTTGAGGTAGGTTTTCACTATATATTAACCTATAATTCAATAATAATTGATTTATTTAGTGTTTAAATCCATGTTTTATTTATAAATTACTAGTATTATATGTGTTTATGAATTTAATAAAGAAAAAATGTGTTTCCATGAAATGAAAATGTGTTTTATTATTTAATCATAATTTTTAAATCTTTTTTAACACACCAAACATTTGAAAAAACAATCTAACAACTTTTATTAATGATTTACACTTTTTTAATAGGTGTTTTTGTCATAAAATTAGCTTCAAAGGATTTTCTTGAGTTTTAAAGGGTTTTTATAAAGAGGTACTTTCAAATTAATATGATTGTTTAGATGTTATTTAATGTTATATGAATGGTTTCAAAAGTTAGTTTTATGATCCCTTTGTTTTAAAAAAGGGTATGAGGCATGGTTCAAACTTTTAAAGAATTTATTCTTGGGGAAACCCCTTTGAACATTACCCTCACATGGTTGTTTTGAAATTAATGAAAAAGACCCAGGTAAAGGACATTCTTAAAATATTTTTGGCTTATAAATGAAGGGAGATCATCCCATAAAGGGTACTCATAGGAGAGGCTTGTGTATTATTATAGTTTGTGTATCCAATCATGTATTTATTCTCATATTATTATTTTTCACTATTTGTTATCTCACCCCAAATTTATACATTAGGGGAAACCTATTGGGGTAATGAGTGACTGTTACATGAAATATTGTTGACCAATACTACAAGAATACCATCAGAAGAATGATCAATTGATTCGTTTGAAGTATACTTACAGATCAACACTGTGAAAAATTGAACCTCTATAAGTTCACTTACCCCTTTGAATTTTTATACTATTGGTATGAAGTTAGAACACCCTTCCTACCACATAAATTAGACCTCGAACATACGTTAGTAGAAATAGAAAATGTATCCGAAATATAAGTAACAGTAATATATGAAACTAAAGTAAATAAAGCCATAAATTAATGATATAGAATTAAATTTTTTCTGATTTTTTTTATATGCAAGAGAGTAACCTCAAAAAACTAATTTTATTAATGATAATTAAAAAAATTAAATTCAATTGAAAAACTAGTAATTGATAACCATATTTTGTTGTAGGTTCTCCTTATACCGATGACCATATTTTGTTGTAGGTTCTTTTGCCATGGAAAACTCTAGTTGTCTAGAAATAGGTGAAAATTTGTTTTTTATTCATCCATGATAAAAATTTAAATCAATTTCCAAATATAATCCTTTTGATATAGTACCAAAGCTTCGATATTCCTATATGTTTCTATGATTATTCCCAATATCTTCCTTGCTTTACTGATATTTTTCATATCAAAGCTTATGAAAAACTAATTTTTTAATTTCTAAATCTTCTGAAAATATGATATAACCAACAGTATGTCATCGATATATAACAATAAAATGATGAAATTTCCATCATCTCATTTCTTCATTGAATAAAATTAATATGCATTATTTATGTTGAAACCATTTTATATTAGAAACTAGTCTATTTTTTTTATTCCACAGTCACAATGGTTTCTTTACCCCATACAATATTTTCTTCAATTTACATACCAAGTTTTGATTCCCAACTTCTAGAACACCTATTGGTTGATTCATGTAAATATCCTCCAAAAACTCACCATGAAGTAAATCTATATTGAAATCTATTTTCTCCAACTATAGATCTTATGATGCAACCATACTTAGTACTATTTTTATGGTAGAATGTTTAACTATTGGAGTAAATATTTTTAATAAATCAATGCCTTCCTTATATTGAAACCCCTTCACTACCAACCATTCTTTTTTCCTCTTCTTTCCATCAGAATATTCCTTGATATGATAAACCAACTTATTTTCAATTTACCCTACATTATTTTAGACATCTCCCATGTTCTATTTTACTTTAATGACTTCATATCCTCATTCTTGGATAAATACCACTTCCTAGAATCACTCTATGACGCTACCTCCCATGATTTGTTGATTGTCCAAAATCTATTCGGAGTGAAGAGTTAAAATCAAGAACAAACCTATGTAGTTGTATTTTTATTCAATTTTATCTCTTCAAATGAACTATTTGATTTAGGATTCTCAACCAAGTGCCTTATACCATTAATTTAACTCACAATACACATACATCTAGAGCATAAAATTACAGTGCTCTATCCTGAGCTTCAACTACCCTTGAACATTCTAGTACTTTCAATGGTCTTACTTATAGAATTATGATCCCTTATGTATCTATGTTTGAATTATCCAGTTTTAATGAACTATTGGTAATTTTATCGACCTATAATTATACATTTGATTTTACATCAACATAATATTCCACCAAATTTGGATCCTTCCAGAGTACCTTCTCATCGATGACAATAAACCTGATTTTGATGATTTGTTTCCTTTACCCATACCACAAATTATATCTAATGTTTTCATCTCCATAAATAATGAAAAAACACATTTTTGATTTCAATTGATGTTTTTCATGGTCATTATAAATAACATTTACATATGATAAACTACCAAAAACATTAATTTGTTGAACTTCTGATCTTTTTCCTGACCACTGATCCTTCAGAAGTTCCTACCCAACTACCTATGTTAGACTCTTTTGGTGAGATAAAATGTCATATTGAGTTACTCTACCCAAATAGCCTTAGGAATTACAAAGTGAAACCTCATACTGTTGTATTTGTATATCATATTATGATTCAATATTTTAGATACTTCATTTTATTATGGATTTTTATGCACTTTCTTCTCATTTATTATCTCATCCATCTTGATGAAATACTGAATACAACATACAGTGTACTCCCCACTATTTTAAATTTTGATTCACTTCAAATTATAGCCAAATTATCTTTATACCAATGATTTAAACATAAAAATAGAATAAATACATTATATTTGTTTCATTTAGTTAGTAAATCCAAACTTTCTTTATATCATAATCAACTAAAGTTATAATATTAAGGCATCCATTGTAGGATTGAATAAGTATATGACCCCAAACATTTGAGTATCCAAGCTACAATTTCTGATTCTTGGACTTCTAAGAATATAATTTAAAAGACACTCTATTCTTATTTCCTATAAGACAAAATTAACATTATTCTACCTCCATGTGATCAATATTTAGTATTCCCTTTGCCTTTATAGTTTTTAATTTCTTCTCACTATGGTGACCGTACTTGTAGTGCCATAATTTTAGTCTATTAAAAGTTTAATTTCCAATCACTTATACCCCATATTAATTTATGATCATATAAAGATTCCCTTTCTTTATACCCTTTATAATAACCATATATCCCTAGGTAACCTTCTGTACCCCATTGGAAAAGATAGTTAGATACCCATCATCATCCAACCACCCAATGTAAATTAGATTCCCCCTAAGGGAATGGTTATGATGAACATATGATAGATTCAATAATCATATAATATTTATTGAGATGTTAAAATATCCCTTCCCAACAACTTCCTAGGATTCCTCATCTACCAGATATAGTTTCCTAAATTTAACAGATATATATTTTGTCATGCATCTTAGATCACATGTTGAATGGAATGATTCTTGGCAGCCAACCACACAATATTTTACAGGTGTGTTCTTTAAAAGTGCTCAAAAATCATGAAAATAATTTATATTAATTAAATTTGAACTTACATAAGTGTATGTACTTATGGTTATATCGTTTTGACTCTTTTAATCTTTCTTGAAATGTCATTTCTTATCACATTTCTAGTAGGTTGGACCACGACTATCCGGCCTACATCGACTCCTTCCACGAGACTTTTCTTATGATTATTTCTTATAAAAAAACCTTATATGATTAGGTGAATTTATCCTTTTATCAGTATTGAGTATAATAATGGAAGGTTTCTGAACTTTCCTTCCCTGAAGTTCTACATTGAGTATCTGATTCAGGATATCCTCAAATACCAGATCATGTTGTCATCTAAATTTGGTAACTACAGAAACTATTCCATCCCATCTCTCCATAAAGGATGATAAAAATATAAATACACATAAATTATTAGAAAAATTTACCTTTACTGATTGGATATTCCCATGAATCATGTTGAAGTCATTCAAATGATCTTTTTTTGGCCTTACTTCTTTCAATCTCAAACCCAACAACCATTGCAACATTAAAACCTTATTATGAGCCATAGAGTTTTCATAAATTTCATCCAAAGACTTTATAACTTATAATATACTCTTATACTCATGAATGTTGACCAAATAATTCATTAAAAAATACATTCTTAAAAGAACATAAAATTTCTTATCCAAGCTCTACAATTTATCATTCTCCATTAGCAATGGCATGACCCCTAATAATGGAACTTCCAATTCCTTATTAATCAGAAGGTCATCAATATGCATTCTCCAAAATCCAAAATCCATTCCATCAAAATTATTGATTCATATATTCCCTTCATCTAATTCCATTAATTTCCTACTACTAGTTTGAATAACCACGAGCTTTTGAAGCATCCCTTTAATACCACTTGTTGGGGGAATGAGGATAAATATTGGAATGAAATACCGATCACATGTACTATTAGAAATCCACCAGAAGTACGATCCATAGATCCATTCAAAGTTCACACACTTATTAACACCATGTAAGAAACACCTCCAAATTTTTTCATTCCCCTTAGATTTAGTATACTAAAACCAGGAATTCACATCACCCTACCCACTAAAAAAAGTCAATATGGAATCCTATATTTTTAATACATAAAACATTCACTACATGTTACAAAATTTAATAAAATAGAGGAAATTTTGATGTTTGGTTTCTTATAAATTAGGAAAATAATACCTAAAAACCCTAAACATTATTATAATCCACATGAAAGTTTTCTTCATAGATTATTCTTAGGTTAACTTCACCACATCTCATATCCTTTGTACATGCATCAAAATAATGGGGTGAGCATAATACCTAAAAGGAGACTAAAATGGAAATATTTATCATTTGATAATGAGGTATAACAATAGAGAATGATCATAATAATAATAGGAATATAATAATATAAAAAGCATGAATCATAACATGGAAATGTTCCTACAATTTAAAAATGGTACATTCATAAGCATATCACCAAGGTTTCATAAAATATTATTTAAAACGTTATTCATTAAGGTATCATAAAACATATAATATATAGAGATTAATTATTTACCCAATGAATTAGAGTGGTATCAGGTGGACACTTTATATATATTAATCCATTTTTTCCACATAGATAATAATAAAACATTTCATCAATAACCCATGGAAAATAAATAATGAGTTTAATATAAATTCATTGAGTGAATAAATATTTAAATACTTAAACATTAAATCAATTATATCCCATTATAAGGGAATGTATTTTTCATATATATAAATAAACAATAAATAAATTTAGTTTACATCTAAGTAAATACCCATGTATTAAGAATAGTCTTGGGTATTCACAATATTATAATATTGTAAAAGAGATAAATTTGTGAAATTATTTTGGAAGCTTGATAGGTATACAATGTTGATTAAATAGAGGGCGTAATGAGACGGAATTAAGGTATCCATTGATAAAAATCTATTTTGGAAGTAATGGGATAATCAAAAGTGTATAAAATGAATGCAATTCAAAATTTACAAGACATACCACAAAAGAGGTAATTGAATTCAAAAGAACAAGAAGAGAGTTCTCTTACCTTGGGATGGAAATTTTTCATGCTTTGGAGAGGGAAACATTAAGACATTATAGAAAACTTAGAGGGAATTTAGAGAGGGTAAATGAACATAATTTTATGCTTAAGGGATTTTTATTGGATATAAATGGGGGATGGGTGGATATTTATAGTAAAAGAGGAGGAATTATTTAATAATTTTTAAATATAGGTCTTGTAATTCTAGGGTGTGTAAAATATTAAAACATTGGATTACCCATGTTTTTTCTAATTTTTTTATACATTTACGTCATGTTTTATAATATTTTATTGCATTAGAAACAAAATACATTTTTTTAATATTACATTGGCTATGGAAAATTTAATTTTTCACAAAATACAGTTTTTAAAATCTAAATTTCAATATTAGACATTATAAACTCATTTAGAGGTTTGGAAATTAATTTAAATCCATTAAAATAAGATATATTAATAAACTAGTTTATTTTTTTTGTCATGGATTCATTTTATTCAATTATTATGTCATTATTATATATTTATGAAGTCTTAAAACATACCGAAAACACAAAACTATATTTTTACTAAACACTAAAAAATAAAGTATTATAGAAAATTCTAAAATTTTAAACCTAACCTAATTTCAATTTGACAATTTAAATATAATGTTTATTTTACCATTATAGTTTACTAAATGTGTTAATTTTAAATTTTAAATAAAAAAATCAATTTTTTTTTGAAAAATAACATTCTTTGTGACATAGTAAACTTCCAAACACCTATAAAATGTTTCCCAAGACATTATAAAATTATATTATCATTTATATTTAAATAATTTGTGTTTTATAAGACTTAATTATTGAAAATAAATTTTATTTAGAATACCAAATTTTATTATAAAAGTGTATATATTTTATGAAAATACAATTATATTTTATTTGTATCCAAAATATATTTATAAAATTAATCTTATATTCATGTGTATTTCATTAAATAAAATAATCATGAAAATGGGATTAATGAAATAAATATTTTATTTATACAAATAAAATTACACTTTTATGATATTAAGGACTAGATAAATAACCCCTTATTACACCAGCATGCACCCAAAGGGTAATGTGTGCAATAGTGGTAGTTTCATGGTGCGGTTTAACTAAAATTGACCTAGTGGTGATCTCCACTAACATGAACTTATCTTGTAGTTGATTCATCATATGACTAATTTATTGAATCTATACTTGGGTTTAGTCAAGAGAGAACCCTGGAGATGCTACCTCCCTCACAGTTCTGATAAATGGGATTTAAATGGAATGATCCTAATAATTGAGGACCTAATTTATTCCTTTTTCATTCAATTGAAACTTATAATTTCCCGTAATATAATCTAATACTAATGGTCACTTTATAGCCACTACATGTCCAACAATCATAATCTCCAGAGATCATATTGACCAATGTTTATATTAACCAAAAATAATATTGACCAATAATCTTGTAATAGTTATTTAACTATCACATCCTAACAATCAAATTTATTATTATATCCTATATATACCACCAAACATCAACATTTACCACTTTATTCCAAAAGGTTTTTACAATTACTTTAATAATTTCTATTATATTCCTAACCATTATTTATCTTTTAATGATTTTCATGGTAGGTGTAATATTCATAGAAGAGTCCAATCCTGTAGAGTATACTATTCTATGTTTTATATTATTTTATTTCTATATCCCTATACTAGTCTTAGCTAAATTAATCAATATTATTACTTGAAATTAAATATTCTATTCGTAATATTATTTCTCTATACTTCCATTATGAAATAAAATAAAGTAGTCATTAAGAAAAAAAATTATTTTATTAATCATAGAATAAATTTTCAAGATGTAACATTCACCCCCTTATTAAAATTTCATCCTCCAATTTTTTATCATAATTAAGAAAATGGGGGTACTTTTCCTTCACTTCTTCTTTAGGTAAACACTTATCTTCTTCAAAATGTTTATTTATCCATAGGTCTTACACAATTTTTGTTTTCATGTCACTCAACACTTGTTCCATACTATCAAAAATATTGATTGTTTTCCTTTCACACAACAAGTTAGGGCCAAATTACATAACATTAATATCAAGTACATGTGTTTTTCCAGACATATACTTTATCAATAGAGACATATGAATGATATCATGGACATTATAAAGAATTATAGGTAGTGATAATCAATAAGAAACTACTTTAAGAGGATCTAAAATACTAAATGGTATAATATACCTTAGACTTAGTTTCTAATTATTTAAAAATCTCATAACTTCTGTTCATAATGATATCTTAAGAGATATATGATCCCCAACATGGAATTATATATACCTTCTTTGATTTTTAGCATGATTTTTTGTCTACTTTGAGTGGTCCTGATGTGTTTTTGAATAGCTTGTATCATTTATTTAGTCTCCTTTATAATTTATGCTTCTTTTTTTCCATCTCCATATTCAGCCCAACATGTTGAAGTTATTCACCATTTTTCATATATATCTTTAAAAGGAATAAGGACCCGATCATAAACAATAGGTAAAATTTATTATTTAGAAAATAATACACTTCCTTTTATTTTCATATATATTTCGGGTTTATATTTTTAGATAATTAGGTCATCACCCATTCATAAATAAATATTGCATCACCAAGTGGACACTACTACTCAGTATACCTTTTTCAAAATACAACATTTTAAAATAAAAAAAGTTTTATTTTCATGAAATATCTTCATAATTTTCATAGTAACCACATCCTTGTGCCTACTTATCCATAAAAACCTTTGAAAAATATTTTAAAATGTGGTTTGAACATTAAAATCTCATTAAGTGACATATAAAAATAAAGAAAGAAACTTTCAAGTCCATGAATACTCTAACATGTTTCCTTTTTAAAAATAAAACCTTATAACAAAATATAAATTTTCTTATAAAATAAATCAACTTCTATGCCAAAATATTTTCATAAAACATTTAATAATAAATATTAAATGGATAAACTCACAAAGGTTTATTTTAAATCATGAAAATATCATGAAACCTAATACATTTCACCCTTAAGAAGTAGCATAAATTTACCTTTAAACTTATTATCATTAGCTTAACTTATGAAACCATAGGATTTATATAAAAAATCATATAAAACAAAAATAAATAAGATGGGTAACTTTGGAAAACATTTTCATATAACTCTAATTGATGGAATAAAATGTTCGGTAAATTCCAATAATATCATAGGAGAAACCTAACTGGTTAACTCCATAACTTTACCTAATGAATTGGAGAGCTATATCGGGCTCACCCTTCATAGTGAGTCATATTAGGATCACCCATCATCATGAGATATATGAAGAAAATCCATCCTCATAAAAAATTCTCAAGAACCATAACAAAATAAAAATACATTAAATCGTTAATTTCCTTTTTCATACTCATAAAAATATTCTCCACACCCATAATAAAACACTTACGAATATTGAAATATCCATTCTATTTAAAACTCTTTTAGAAAATACCCAAAACAAAGGGAAATGTGATTTTTATTTGAAGAAAAAAAATCTTTGTAATTAATTCAAACATCATTTAGTTGTTATGAAATTAGGGAAAACCATTGATTCTATTTACATTAAAATCGAACATTCCTTTAGGATTTTAAGAAAAATGATTAGAATAAAATACATGAAAGGATTCCTTTTGAAAACCTTTGAAAAACATTTAAAAAGTGACATAAAATTACCTTAATAACTCTTTTATTTCAATATAAATACATTAATGAAATTATTTTAAGAATATAAACCTAGAAGAAAAATATTTATACAAAAAATCTGTAAAACATTTAAAATGAGGTTCTAAAAAAATTATTGCTTAATTCGAGTTTAACTCATGACATAAATTATTTATCTTCTGGAATACTATGTTTATGACATTTATTTGGTTATTTAGTAATATTTTTAAATTTCATTATTCCTTTTATTTTCTTGATTACCATGTTATATTCAATTATATAATCAATTATTTTCACATCAGTTGTTTGGATGATATTCAGTTCATAAATCAAAAATCATTTTGATAAGTTGAATATGGTCCAATATTTCATTATTACATCATACCCAAAATAATTATAATGACATAATTATAATTTTTATATGTTAATTATACTGTCAAAACTAACTATGAAATATAATTATGAAAAAATGAATTATGTTACAATCATGGAGATGTTTGGTCGCATGTACAACATTTTAATTTTTCAATAAGAATGAGGGAAATAACTTAAATATAAATTTATCTTTATAGAATAATTATTATATCATAAATAGAAAATTATTTATTTAAAAAAACTTTAATATAATATCCATGTGATATGTTCTTGAAAAATGAATCACATTTTTTTGAGGTCTTAATCCACATATACGCATAAAGGACATTATAATTTCTCAATTGATGGAAATGTAAGAAAGAATAGGATATATTATATTTAATAATGAAAAATATGTGAAGAATAATATATATATATATATATATATATTAAATTAATAATTATAACCATTTGTGGGAGGTAGTGATGGATAATGAATTACATCAGTTTGTGAGGTGATAGTCCATCATACACACAGTGGTGGATTCATTTCCAATTTTATGGAAGAGGGAGAGGGATATGGGTTATTACATTAAGTTAATTAAATATTAGTATATTATATATATTGATTTTATTATTTCATTATGTTTGGATAATATTTGAATGAGGTATAATAAGAAACAAAACGAAAAAATTTGGTAAAGAACTATACCTCTTCTTCAGACAACCTCTTTATGTTTATACCTAAATCCTACATAGGTTAGTTTTCTAATCAAACCAGGACATCCATGATGTGAGTAGGGATGTAATAATGTTATTTTTGAAGGTATTGTCTACTAAAAAATCCATTAGAGTGTCTATATGAGATGTGAGGGGTTGTTCTCTTATAAGTGGGTGAGAGGACATACATGGAATTTTTAAGAAGAATAAAATATATTAAATCCATACTATAGCCAAATAGTAAAAAAACGAGAGATATTTGAATATTTGATGATATGGGGTCTAAATAGTCCAATAAATATAATTTAGGTCTGTTTCTATATCATTTTAACCATTGTCACTTAAGTTTAATCCCCCAATAAAACGTTTCTGACATTATCTATGGTAACATATTTTTAATATTTCTACTATTCATTATGAGAAAAAAATTAAGTCGGCCTTATTAAATAATATAAATTATTAATATTTAAAGTATTTAATCCATTTTATTAAATTTAATTAAGATAATTGGAATAATTTAATTTTCTGTTAAACTAGAAAAACATGATGGAAAACTGTTTTTCAAAAAAAAAAAATTATGTTTAAAAATGTTTTGTATAAAATTACACTATAAAATTCATTAAAAAGACCATAATTAGATTATAAATAATATAATTGAACTAATTTTTGTTTGAAACTATTTTAAAATAAAATTTAACTCTATAAATGTTTGAAACAAAATAGAATTTTTTAATAAAAATAAGTATTTTTCACTGTTTAATTAAAAATCAATATTTTTATAAAAAATATAAAAAATTAAACCTTTGATAATTTTTAAATGTTTAATTAAAAAATGAATTTAAAATTTTTAAATTAAAATTATAAAATTATAAAATAAATATTTTAAATAAAACCCTATAATACATGAAAACCCAATTTGGATAAAAAATAATCACTACTAGAATATTGGTTTATACTAATGGTTTGAAACCATTGGTATAGGATAGAGAACTGTTGGTATATTCTATACTAATTGTTCTCCATACCATTATATATAGTGTTATTGGGGAAGGCCTATACAAATGGTTCATAGTGAACTGTTGGTATAGGGCGATCCAAATTTCACTTTAACTAACTTTTCATCGTGAACCGTTAGTTTAAGACTATACCAACAGTTATGAAACCATTGGTATAGACTCCCACCCAATTCCACAATCAATAATAAACCCACCCTACCAATAGAACCTTATAACCTAGAATTGAAAACAAAGAACATGTAATGAAATGAAAAAATAACAACCTCAAACAGAACCTACAAACAATTGATGCGTCCTCAAAGAGACTCAACATAAAAAATATGTTAATACATTTTACTAGAGATATAAAACGTACAAAACATCAAAGATATTCATTCATAACAAATCATTAAGCATAAGATTTCATAAATATCAGTAAAAAATATAAAGTATTGATTTTTCCCTCATCACCATAACTATTCTCACTGTCATCCTTGGCCTCATCCTCATCCTTAGACTGATTATAGTACTCAACATCATCCTCATCCTTAGCCTCAACCACATCCTCATCCTCAGCCTCAATATTTACATCTTTCTCACTATCATCCTAGCCATTTCTATCATCAGGAATTTCATCATCCTAACCACCACTATGACTACTACCTGGTGCACTATATTACATACACATCATTGGCATATATACATCACAAGCCATAGCGATCTCTAGTGGAAGTGATGGTCATAAAACATCCATTAGTTTTATAAATTCATCATTTTACATTTGATTCCTTTCTTTCTCTTGTATGGACCTTTTTTATCCTTTTATACCTTATCCTCGGCCTATGATACCCATGAATTATCTTTATCCAACTCGGTACTACAAAAAATGGAACTAGAAGTAGTCTAATCCCTCAGCGGTACAATACTCTTACCTAGTCAAAAACATACTCTATCATGGTTCTCATCTCCCAAAACATTATTTAAGTGATCATTTGGCCCAATTTTTTTAAAATTTTGGGAATTAAGGGCCTCTAAAGTGCATTTTTACAAGTATAAATAGACCGTTAAGTTATAAAATAGATATTAAAACTTTAAATCACTAAAGTAAAACATACAATATACTATTGTGTTGGTTCATTTTCCGCACTTCCAAATTTTCCATTCTGGTCGAGCAAAATAATTTTTCTCTAGGAATACATCCATCAATATTTAAAACCTCCATTGCGATGACATTGAATTTAGAAAACCATAATTGAAAATTTGTTTCTAATAATGAGTTTAATAACTAAAATTAAATGGATATTAATTCTAAATGATGATGAAAATAAAAATATATGGTAGATTAATTATAACTAAGTATCAACGAATGGGTTATAAAGACATATAACATATATATAAGTGAAAATGTCATAAAAATAATCATTATTAAGGTGGAAGTGTGATCACTGTAATTAATTATAAGTTGATAATGTATTTCTATAACATAACTTAATATCCATGAATGTGTTATCAACACTCTAATCATGACTATAACATAAATGAATTATAATAAGTATATTTTTTTCAATAAAAAAGGAGAAAATACAAACATACATGTTTACAGGAACAAATTTAAAGTATTAATGATTGTATCCATAAATATTTTAAAGGGAAGTGGCCCACAAATTTCAACCTATTAAAATAATGGACATTTAATAAAACAATCAGTAGTTATATAGGTTCATGAAATGCTCACAAACATAACATTACTAACCCTGAAATTTTAGTACACACTAAATTATTTCAACAATAAAAAAAGAATACATGATCATTTATCTAGCCAAGATATAAATAAAATTAAATACGAAGGAAAAAAGAAAGTGCATGTATTAAAGAAAAATTATAAACATATGTTGTTCCTGTTTCCTCTCATGGTTCGACATCTTAGTCCACCCCAAAGTGTGGAGGTATTTCATAGTATCCTTGTTTTTTTATTTTTTCCTGATGATTCCTGAAAAATAATTTTCAATAATACAAAATAAGTAATTTATTCAAATCATGATATTTTCTTTTAAAAGCTTCACATTTGATCAATACCTTTAACTCGATTCTTGTCCAATGATAAAACATTTCCCAATAATATTATACTAGAAGATCATCCATGAATGGTGTGACCTATGAATGTATTCCAAGTCTATCATGCCAGACATTATAAAACTCATGCTTATAGCCTTTCCAAAACTAAACTAATTCCATGAGCTTTGATGGCCTCATAGCGTCACCCTCGGTAAAATTAAAATGAACCTGGCACCAAAATATTCAATAATATAAATACAATAATAATATAATATTAAATCCAAATATTTTTTTACCCATATTTTTCCTCTGCGTTATATTTTACTTTATTTGGAAGGTGTCTCCATGAGAGTGGTATGATGGGAATGATGTTGTTGTATTTGGACAGTTTCTCCAAAAACCTCCTACTTCCTGGCCCATTTTTACTATCGTTTGGTTGTATTCTTTACACTCCAGCATAAACTGTTTTCGACAGTTCCATGCCAGACAGATGCATATATTCCAACACCTCTTATTGAAATATCTAGTTGTTAAAGAATAAAAAAAATATTATATCAATATATCATATAATAAAAATAAATAATGGTAAAAAATACAAGGGTTCTATAAATATAACTGAGACAGGATGATCAGTGGGCGTCGCTAGATCCCCTGAAAATAGAGGAACATCAACCTGTACAAATTGAGTGGCTCTCAGTTTATACTCTATAGGCTTAGAATGTGTCGTAGTTGGAGTTGAAAAAGTAGGAATGTAGAAGCTCAAAGAGAATAAAGTAACATGAAAAGAATATGTCATAGATGGATGTGTAAATACATAATATGGATGAAGCGTATGAATCATTTTTGGATATAGGAAAGATATGTAAGGAGGCTTAGATGCAAATGATGGTGCAAACATGGGAGACCTAAATAACCCGAGTTTCTATAAAGAAGTTTTAGAATAACATGTGGTAGATGGAACATTAGGGGGAGGGATGAGGTGTGATCGGGTTCACCGATTGGAGTTCCTAGCTACAGTACCACCCCCTCTCATATCTCTATCCTAAGCACTAGAACCACTAGGATGGTTGGTGAATAATTGTCGCCTTGGTTATGGATCCTAATTAAAAGTGAAAAAAATTTATAACATGAAAAATATATATTATTGATATATATATACATAAAAAAAATACTCACAATGATTACTAAAGGAGGGACACCCATCTCACTCATTCATTGATTATTGTCTACCATCCTTTTTCTTTGTATCTTCTCAATATTTTTAGTTTCACGCATTTGAAAAAAATATGGAATTAATTATAAATACATAACTATTGTGTAACCCAAACAATAAATAAGTTAGGGCATGACTTAATTAATAAATATCACTTGTCAAACCAAATACAAATTACATAGTGATATAAAAAAAATTTATCTAGTGGGAAAACTATCAAAACATAAGACATGTCATTGAAAAACAATCTTTTCAATTTAACATGTTTAGCATAGGTAAGATATGATTTTATTCTATTTTAAATTTGATCTAATTAAATTTTTTTAGGTCATTTTGTTCATTATGGTCAATTGATTAGGTGATTTTTCCATTTTTATTTTTCTTAGGTAATTTGGTTCATTCTTTCTATTTATTAATCCATTTATCCATTTTTATTTGTCATTGGTCATTTGGTTCATATTTTTGGTTAGGTTATTTTTTCATTTTTTGGTTATATCATTATTTTCATTATACTTGATTTTCACATCAATTAGTTTAATATTGGTTCAATTAAATAATAAAAAAATGAAACTCAATGAAAAATACAACTAGTAAATTTTTAAAATTCACATGATGGGAAAGTTGGATACAAAATATTTGAAATCAACAGTAAATAAATTATTATATCACCTACCTTAAAAACTTATGTCGAGATAAAAAAAATAACTTAGAACACAGATGGATGATCCTATATATTTCCTACCATAACTTAAGGTTTAGAATCAACACCAAAAATTGAAGTATTGGAGTCATCATTAGTAATAAATAGATTGGGGACAATGGGAGTAGGGATGATGTCAATTATATCATCACTATCATCAAAAATATTTCTTGTTATTACATTAATAATGAAACTAAATTCAGGTTTAAGATGATCTGTGACATAAAAAATTTATTTCACTATTGATGCTAATACATATGGTTCATCGGTAAAAAGATCATGGGTCATTTCAATAACTCAAATCCATAATCATCAATAAATGTTCCATGCCTCATCATCTAATCAAAGCCCTAATATTTCATCATAGTGACTCGATTATAAGAGTAATAACGTGATATTAGTATTTTCTCAATGACTCCATAATAAGATACATGTTTAAATCAAGGTACACTATCTGATGCACTGGAATAATAGTCTATTTTGGCAGTTACCATAACACCATCATGTTGTGTTCTCATGTTATTTTCTCATTTAGTGATAATAAATTTGTACCAATTGATCACAATTTATTTTCTTTCATGAAACATATAATTAGGAACAAATGATAAATCTCTCATTTACCCAGACACATAGTCAATAAGAAAAATAAATACTTGAAATATAAATGAATATTAAACTTAATTAAATATTTATTTTATTAATGTATTATAGTAATATTTCTACCATCAATTTCAACAAAGCATAAAAATCATTTCTATGTAAAGTCTCTCTCTTTCTCAAAGATAAAGAATTTTTATTTCTATTTATCAATTTTTTGTGTTCCCTACCAAAAAAATAGATATAATTTAATAGATATTTAAAATTACATGAGTTGAAATAATATATACATGTCCCATTTTCTTACTTTATGTAGTCATCGAACAAATCAGTATTAAAGAAAAATGTGCAATGTGATATCTCCCGCTCTACAAGGCTTAATGTGGTTAATGTATATGATATGATAATTCCCCCTATTTGGCGAAGTGATGGAAAAATAGTTTCAATTTTCTTATAATATTATTATTCATTTCTCATTGGTCTGTTATGTATTGTAGTTGGATCAGAAAATTATATTTATAAGAAATACATGGATTCTTGATCCAAGTTACCTTTCATGATATAAAATTCAGAATGATTTCTATTACGGACATAGAAAGTCAATATTAACATATTTCCTTCAGTTAGATACATCCAAAAAAATAAAAAGGTCCTTAGAGAAGTATTTTGGATGGAAGATAGACAATTATATGTATCATGCATGTGAAAAATGATGGTGGAGATATTTTCTCAAACATGCACAAAATTAATGGCCCCTCTGCCAACATTTTTTAAAAGAAAGACTTTGAAAAATTATTAGAAAAATATTTCTAAAGAAATTTCACAACTGAATAATTAATACCCTTACATTATTGGACAAAAGAAGATATATTTATATTTTAATGAACTCATGCAGAAGGATGTTATAATCATGAGTTTTAAATATTTTAGCTTCAAATATCTTGTGTTGACCCATTTTGATATGTTTCTTGAATAGCCATCAGAAAATTTAATAGTCTCGAGTACTTCTAGAAATTGATTTTTTCTACAGGTTTCATCGCATAAGAAACACAGAAAACATTCCATTTATTTTCACTCATACACACAACATGCAATTCTAGTCTAATTCCCCAATCCACCAAGTCAAAATGAGATCATACATCATCTTTTGAATTTCCCTTCAAATTTATAAGAATTAAAATCAACATTTCACATATATTCTTTTCTATGTGCATTATGTCTAAGAAATGACTTAACAAATTGTTTGACCAATAAGGAAACTCAAAGAAGATACTTCTCTTCTTCCAATTGTAAAATGTTTCAGTGGAAACATTCTTCCTCTTTCTAGATTTCATTTGACCCTTCCTAGATGAATAACTGAAATATTTCAATTCATTAAGCACATCAGTTTGGACATACACTAAGGTGGATTTTCATTATCCTTGGTATTGTAAAATCAGAAATGATTATTCCAATATGGATGGTCCATTGGAAATAATCATTAATGTCCCATAAAACTGAAACTATGATGATATATCTGTATTTTAGACAAAGTATTCTTCATATAAATGGGTCATAATAGTTTTCCCTTCATCATCCATCCATACATCATTGCATTATTAGAAAAATCATTGATTGTCTATATAAGCGCAACACACATATGAAATATGTATTTCTAACATGCATCGTATGTGTACACACCCATGTTCCAGGGATGTTTTAACTATATTATTAAAGGATGCATGTATACATCTATACCATTTATGGTATCATAAAGTACATATATGAGTATAATCATTAATGTGAAAGGTTTTTTCATACACATCCATGGAGGAAGGATATAAATGATTATAAAAGATGGCCATGTGCTATGTGAAGTCAGCATCTACCCATACAGATTAAAACCATCACATGAAATACCCAAACTCACATTACGCATTTCAGCTATGAAATTAGGATATCAAGCATAAAATATTTTCCTTGACAATACATCTATAGGGTGAACCAAATCATCATTCTTATTCTTTATCTCAATATCATTCCATCACATTTTTTTGATTTTTCTTTCGACATGAAAATATTCTAGAGTTTGGGTATCAATGTAAAGTGAAACACTACTTTCTATGACACACGGGATGGTGTTCCATTAGCTTTTGGATTCCATCGAGATGTGCCACATTTCATACAATCATTCCATTCAACAGTCTCCTCCCAAAACAATCTGCTATCTTTTAGGTGGACATGAATTTTGTTTTTTAAAAATTTAAGTTCCTCAACTAACTACCATTCCAAATAGTGGTTTGAGTGAATATATACATCATATGGTTTTAATTCCTTCAAAAAGGTAAGAATGTAATCGATGGTTGTATTAGAAATCCCACACATGGATTTCCCATAAAACAATCAGATTATGAATTCCAAATTTTTTATTTTAGCACAATTACAATATACTGGATTTATGGAAGCATCTTTCAATTTTTTCAACCTTTCAAAATCATCATTTTCGTTAGACACATAATGTGTGCTTGTATCAAAGTCTTCTTGGATCTACATCCTATCCTTATCACGATGAAGAACAAATAGAAGGAGGTCATTTAACAAATTCTCCAATCTAGACCTCCCATTTGGATCCTGAGAATTTTGAGATTATATTTTCTACCCCTTTTGGTACCACGCATAATAGTTTGTTTGAAAAACATATATTGTTACATGGTTGATAAATTATTTATGGATCAACCAAGGTATTCCAACATAGTTAAAAAATAGGTGGTGTATGTGACCAATATATGAAACATTGTTAAATGAAAAATCTAAAAAGCTCCCTAACTTGTTTTGAAAATATCATGAGATCCTATTGGTTTCACACACCCAAATTCTATCTTTTCGATAAAAAAATTGTTACATGTCATTTCATAAAATAAATTAAATAATATTTATGTTTAATAGAAAATATATTTAAGAAACGAGAGTTGTTCACTTTATATTAAACCATAACTAGCACACTAGTCTATATGAGAATCATAATATAAATGAAAACCAAATACTATATATATATAATACTATAAATATAAAAACAATATTTTGAATTCAATTATATCAATGAGTTATAACTAAACATAATACTACACAAAATTGTGTTTATAATTGTTGCCTTTTTTTAATATATTATTCACTATTTAACAAATGTTATACTTATTCAATAAATTCATGTATAAAATATTACTACTTATAGGTAACCATATTCTATTTTATTAGGATTAGTTTTGGTATGTTATTTTTTTATGATTAGTTTAGTAATGGTCAATATTGTTTGGTTGGGTTTGGTTATTTTATTTTGATTGGATCGATGCATGTATATTAGGTTTTTATTAAAGATTTTTCAAGTTAGTTCATTTTTTTATCATTAATATAGAATTTATTTTAGTTTAGTTAACTTTAGTTTACTAATTATTATTTTAGTTCGGTTTAATGCAATTTAGGTCTACTCAATTCTACTTGAGTCAGATCATGTCAATTCAATTGGTTTGGTCAAGTCAGTTCGGTTATGATACAAATAAGATTTTTTAATTTGGTTAGGTTTTTCTGTGTAAGGGGTTGATAGGTTCTTTTTTTTTTCAAGCCTAGTTTGTCCATATTAGTACAATTTAGTTTTATTATGGTTTGATCAATTCATTTCAATTTAGTTTATTTAGTATTTCATCATAATAAGAAATAAATTGGGAGATTATGTGAAACAAAGTGGATGTGACGAAGAATCATTGTATAAAGAATGATCTCTATTGGATAATTATGAGCAAATGGTTAGGATTAATTCTAAATTTATATAGATCATTTTATTGTATAATTATATCATATTTATAATAAATGGTGACCCTTAAGTAAATATATTTTTTTAGTGTAAGGAATCAAAATTATAGCATTAATGATCAATGATTTGGTAGTAGTATATTTTTATGATAAAAATACTATCATAATAAGGTGTATATTTTAAATAGTTTATACACCATTGAAGATGATATTTTTTATAGGGTGTGTTATTTTTAAGGTAGACATCTTGGAAAAATTCAGTTTTTGTTATTTTGTATTTTTCATTTTCTATTCTACTTATTATTAATGATTTTCATGGGACTCGAATAGTTTTATATTGGTTTCTATTTGAGTTTTAATTATTGTATATATGAGTATTCTAATAATATATTCTACCTTATAGGATGTGCTAATATTACCCTTTTATGGATATTTGTTTACTATTAAGGCGTATCCAATAAAGTGAGTGGGATTTCCATATTGATATATACACCAATAGTTAAGCCAATTCAAGGAAATTACCTCTTAATACATTCTCTAACATTTGAGGATTTTACAATACACAATGAAATACCCCTTCTAATGTATTTTTATAATAGAGAAGGATTATTGAATATGATAACATGATTTAACCATTGATATATAATTATTTTTTATCACAAAGGGTAATTTTATTTAACATTATAATAATATAAAATAATTTTCCATATCCTACTCAAGTTATATATAATTTTTAAATATTTAATAAAATATTGATAAAGATAGTGTAGATGAGTTTGAGGTTTATAGTGTCTTTAATAGTCAGGGAATCAAGACAAAACACCATATTGGTGGACGATGTACTTAGATCCTAGTTATGAAACATCCCCTATTAGAACAATATTTTTTATCAATAATTTTACAATAAAACCAAAAAATGTAATAACATGTATGAAAAATAATATTATCAAGATTTATCATGTATTATAGATCCATAAATATTAAATATTTATTCAATTAATCATATAGCATGTATATATCATTAAATACATTGGAATTCATTATATAAAGATCATAAAAATATTTCTTCCTTCAATTATAACAATAAAAACTTGTTTATGTTGTTTTATCCTCATATCTCAAACAACAATCTTTGTCAATAATTCTTCACATGAATCTCTTGTGAACAACATTGGTCACCGAATCTCGTTACATGGTCTGAATATATACCACCCTTTAGCTACGACTATGCCAACACCTCACCTGATCCAGAAATATTTCATAATACCTTGGGTGAATCATTCACTTTTACAACATACTAGATATTTTCAAAATAATTAGTTTATATGTTCATTATAGCCATAATAGTTGATTATATGTGATAGTGACCCCTATAAACTCACTTCACCAACTTACCCAGAAAACCCCTTATGGATTCAGTAGTACAGTTCCTTATTTTTTTTCAGAAACACTAGAAAGATACCACACCCTTAGAAGATATAAAGTATTTGGAATATTATAATTTTATATTCAAGAATAATGATATTAAAACATTAATGGATGAGAGATTACAGTGGATGAGGTATTAAACTAAACATCGTAGATAAAAAGAAAAAAATAAATCTAGGAAAAAGATACAAGAAATTTTAAACTCAATAATTTGAAGTGGAAGAATACTAACAACTTAAATCAAGGAAGGATCTATATTAATATAGAGTATTACCACTCGCCGGATGGAAATATGAGGAGTGTTCAGGTCGGGAAAAAAGAGAAACAATTTGGGAATGAGGAGGGTGTCCGCACACTGCATTTATGGAAAATCGATCCCAATGGGGTTTTAAAATTATTGGGACATCATTATAAAAAATGGTGTATCCCAATGGTTATAAAAACCATTGGGATAAAACCCCATATGCCAATGGGTTTTTAAAATCATTGGAATAAGGGAATTGGTATAGTTAGGCATTCCAATAGTGAATGCTTTTTCCCTTTTGACAAAAAAAATTACTGAATATTCTTATAATGAATATGAATCTATAAAATCAAATTAATTAATATTAATAAGACATGAAAATTATTCATATAAACATTACTCTGGTTTTTACATTATTCTCCCTTTTGTAAAATGTATCCTCATAAATTTATTCACTACTTAAACTAGTGGGGATATTTTTCCTTCATATAATTTTATGATTCTCATGTATCTTATTCAATAATATGGTTTTTCCCAAAAAACCTTTAACTAGAAAATCACTTAATTTATCAAAAATTTCTCTCCAAGGTTAATAATATATTCTGGATTTTACACATAATTTTTTTTATTCTTACTAAACTACTATATGGGTCAAAACATGAGATGCATCTGGCACATATTTTTTTAATAATGAAATATGAAATACATTAGGATTCAGAGATAAACCCAAAGGAAAGGCCACTTGATGGTAAAATTTTCCAAAGTTATATAATATTTCATATGGTCTAATGAACTGCGCACTTAACATTCCCTTTTTACCCAAATTAATAACAATTTTCCTTGGAGATACTTTAAAAAAATAACTAATTACCTTGAAAGATAGATACTTCCTTGGGTTATATTCATAAATTTTATCCCTTCTCTGATCTATCCACACGTGTTGTTGAATAATATTCACCTTTTCAACCATTTCATCAACCAATTCTGGTCCCAAAAACATTCTTTCCACGACTTCATCCCAACAAGCTATAGTCCGATACTGATTTTTATATTCTACCTCCAAAGGTGTAAGAAAACCCAAAATAATTCATATTTTGATCCAAAATTCCTTGAAAATTCACTAAAAAATCTTGAAAAATATCCTCTAAAGTCTGAATATTTCACTCTGAATGTCTATTAGATTGAGGAAGAAAGGATATAATTAAAACTAATTTTGTAATTGATGACTTTTAAAAACTTTTTTGAAAATTAAAGGTAATCCTAGGGTCACAATACGACACAATCAAGAGATGGAATCCATGTAATCTAATTATAAATTTAACTTAAATTCAATAAAGTTTTTCCAAATAAATATTATCTCGAATGGAAAGAAAATTCATAAAATTAGTTAATCAATCAACAATAACCCATATCATATTATTACCTCAATATATGTTTGGTAATACTACCTTGAAATCCATGGATATATTTTCATAAATCTTTTCAGGAACTGGAAAAGGTTGTGGAATCCCCTTGGGTAATTTTTATTTAGATCTAACCTATTAACAATTCAAATATTTCATAGTAAAATTAGTAATATCCTTCTTCATTCCTTCCCAAAAAAATATCCCCAAAGGTATATATGCATTTTTTGTGCTATGAGGATGAATAAAAAATGTAGGGTTATGAGCCTCACTCAATAATAATTTCCTCAACTAGGGGTCACATGAAATACATAACCTTTTATTAATCTCCAAACACCTTATTTTTAAAAATTAAATTCAGGAAACTTAACTTTATAAATTATTTATACCTTTTCTTATAGAATATTTTCTTCTTTATGGGATTGGATAATCTTATCTGAAAATAATTATTGTAATAACACTTGAAAAAAATAGAGTGAACTACTTTATTCACAATTTCGAATCCAAAATTCATCAAATCATTAGATCATATTTAAGATGCATCATATATGAAGTATAATTATCTTTTTAACTCAAAGAAACAACTTATTTATTTTATTTACCTACATGGTGATGAATTGTGTAGTCATAATCCTTAATCAATTTTACCTTTCTACTCTATCTCAATTTCAACTATTTATAACTGAATATATACTTTAAGAATTTTTTATCATTATATATTTCACACTTTACACCATATAAATAATGTTTTCAAATATTTAAATAAAACACTATAACATCAAGTTCAAGGTCATGTGAAGGACAATTTTTCTCAAGAGGTTTTAATCGAAATGAAGTATATGTAATTACTAAATAATTATACATTAAAACACAACCTATTCCCTTTAATGAATCATTTTTGTAGATAAAAAGTCACTATTTCTATATAGAAGGTTAAAAATTATAGAATTCACTAACCTTATTTTCAATTATTTGAAACATTCATATAATTACTTTTTCCAGATGAACATAAATCCTTTTAATGTCAACTTAGTGGGCTAGATAATCTTTCAATGTTTTTAAAAATATGCCATTAATAGCCTAATAATCCATGAAAAATATAAATCTCAGTCACATTTTTAATCCTTATCCATTCATAAACCACTTTAATTTTAGTGAGATCAACTATTATGCCATATTTATTTATGACATATCAAGGGAATGAAATATTCTACAACTAAAAATAAAATTTACTAAATTTTCATCTGAATTATTTTATTTAAATGTTTTCATAAAAAAACTTATATTTTTTTCGTGATCCTCATAACTTTTAGAAAAATCCAAAATATCATCAATAAACACAACCACAAATTTATCTAAGTATTCATAGAAAATCTTATTCATAAGATCTATGAATTTAGCTGTAACATTTTTTAACCCAAAGGGAATAAAGAGAAACACATAATTCCCATACATATTTTGAAATGTTTTTTTAGGTATGTTATACTTGTTCACCTTTATATGTTAGTACCCAAACTTGAGATCAACTTTTAAAATATACTATGAACCATAGAGCTGATCAAATAAGTCGTAAATATAAGGAATCTGAAAATTATTCTTAACATTAATTTTATTCAATTCTCTATAATAAATTAAAATACTAATGTAACCATATTTATTTTTTAAAAATAAAATAAGATCACCCCATGTTGATTTTATAGGATGATTTAAACCTTTTTTAAGAAAATATTGTAACCACTTGTTTAATTCTATAAGTTCTACTTTATCTATTTGATAAAGTGGTATTAACATTGGATTAGAATAAGGTACTAAGTAAACAGTAAACTCAACTTCCCTATGAGGTATAATAATAGGTAAATCATTAGAAAAACATATAGATATTATTAAACTACTAGGATATCATTAATCCAAATAGTTCCACAATTTTCAACAATACGAGTAATGTATCTTTCATTTCCATCTCTTAAAATTTCTTATATTATTGATACATTATCAAAGGTAGTAATTGATTGTTAAATATAAACAAAAATAATTTTAGAAAATAACTTATTTGTCTCTTAAATCTATCTTGAAATAATAAACTGAAATCCAATCCATACACAGAATAATATAAAATTCTATAAAGAGAATGAATAGAATGTTTTAAATGAAGAATATTCCATGGATGATAATAATAAGATCTTTGTAAATTATTGTTTCCTTAATACCACCTTGGTGTATCTTCTAAAAAAAGTTTTGATTTTATTTCTTGAGGTGAAATGTTCATTTTACTAGATAACATCTAATAAATGAAAGAATGTGTAGACCCCAAATAAAATCAAACATTAGTATAATCAAAATTAACAAGTAATGTACCTATTACCACTGAATTTGATGACCCAACATATTCTAAAGTAGTCACAAAAGATTTCACCACACCCTTATATGTAAAGTCTTATTGATACTTATCATTCCTACTATTATTTGGACACATATTTTTAAAATGGAAAAATTCATTACATTTAAAACATCTTACTACCTTCTTATCGAAATCAGCCTTTCCACCACTAAGTTATTTTTATTTATAATCAGAAGACATATTCCCAAAATTACCACATCATAAGAACTTCCCATTTTTCATATGATAATCCCCGAGGTTTTTTTACCACACCTATCACAAACTAAAAACTTGATTTTATTTCCTTCATATTTATTCAATTTATTCTTCCCATTTTCCTACCACATTGATATTTTTTCTCCTTGTTGTTATGAAATACATGGTCATTAGAAAACTCCATTTCTACGTACTCATTATAGTGAAAATGTTTCTTTTAAATATTAAATTTTTGAGTAGCCAAATCAATTTAGTGTCTTAGCTTTAGAACAGATTAAAACTGCTTAATTTTACTATCAAGAACCCGAATAAAATGTTTTGTGTATCATTCTAATATGGTGAAGTTTTCTTCATATTTAGCCACTAAATCTTCAATCTTCTACCAAAATTACAAGAATTTACTTTCCATACTATGTTGAACAACATTAGGAAAATTATTCTCCAGGAAAAGTTTCTTAAATGTATCTCATTCCATGATATTAATATATTATCTTTCTTTTTTACTCTTAACCATTTAACACTATTCATTGGATTTACCTTCAAAATAGTAAATAAAAATTGTTAACTTTTTATGATCCCAACAATCCATGAAGTTTAATATCTTTTCCAAATATTTAATCCATCCCTCAAATATGACTAGTTTAGAGGATCAACATAATTTTGCAGGGTGTCATGTCATACAATTACCCATTATAAACATGTTCTTATATGGAAAAACAGGTTTCTCTCTGGCATCGACACTATCACAATTTATTGCCTATGTTAACAATTTTTCTCAATAAAAAACTATTTTCTTCCAATTCTAACTATTCTTGATTACTGATTTGGAAGGACATTTTCCTCTTATTATCTTCCTATTTCAACTTCCCTATTTTCTTTATGGAAAATGATTTTTAATATACATATTTTAAGTTAATCAACATTGTAATATTAAAATTATATATCATGATGACCATAAATTATAATCTATTAAGTGTATTTACTTACACTATCCTAACCTCTAAACTTATCTAAACCATTTCTACAATACCAACTATAAGGGCCTGGCCTTAAACAGTCTATAAAATTGATTATTTAGAAAATAATTCATTTCCTCTCATTTATAGAGATATTTTAGGTTTACAGTTTTATATAATTTGTTCATAACCCTTACATAAATAAATAATACATAATAAATTATAAACTACCCATCAGTATCCATTTTTCTCAGTAGAAAACTTTTTAAATATCTTTATAATATTCATATTGATAACATCCATGTCCCTACTCATCTTTAAAACCCTGTAAAAAACATTTGATTATGTGGGATGAGCATAAAAATCTCATTAAGTGACATAAAAAAGAAATAAAGAAACATGTTATTCTTCGAATACTATTAAAAATATTATTTTTAAAAATAAATTGTGAGCTAAAAATAAATATTTTCTTACCATAGATTTCAACTTCTCCCCCCAAATCATTTAAAAAACATTTCATAAGAAAAATTAATGGAAAAATAAAAATTATAAATCTTTCTTTTTAATCATGAAAAGAGCATGAAAATGTATACGTTTCACCCATAACAATTAGTAAAAAAAGTATATTTAAAATTAAGCTCATTATTTTACCTTGTGAAATAATAAGATTTTATTTAAAATACATAGAAATAATAGATAAATCAATCTTGTAACTTGGGAAGTGAGTTTTATATTTCTATTACAAATTTAATAAAACACCTAGTAAATTACAATAATATTTTAGTATAAACCTAAAAAGTTAAATATACCCCTTTAACCAAAGAATCATATAGAAATATCATTCTCACTCATCATTATAAACAATTTCTAAGAACCATAACTTAATAAAAAAACATGAAATATTTCATTTCCATTTTCAAAATCAAAAAAATATTCTTTCACCCATAAAAAAACATTTATGGATATTTAAATATCTATTCCATTTAAAATCATTTCTAAAAATTCCTAGAACACTAAGAAATATGGTTTTCATTTAAAGAAAACATGAAATATTATAAAGAATTCCAAACATAAAATAATGGTTATGGTGGTGGGAAGAACTATTTACAATCTATGTGTGGAAATAGAAAATTCCATTTGCCTTCTCATCAAAACATTCAATATAAAATATGTAAAAAGATTCCTTTTAAAAACCTTTGAAAGAAAATAAAAAGTGACAAAAAATGTAATTTATAATTAATTTATTTACATATAAATGCATCCATAAAATTATTTTAATAATATATTTATGGAATAAAAATATTTAGAAAATAAATTTTTAAAACATTTGAAACGTGATTTTTAAGGTAAAGTATACATTACCTTGAGCCTGACTCACCATGTACATTCATTATCTTATTAAATAATGAAATTATTTTATTTATACACTTTATTAAGATAATTTTTCAAATTTTAAATTTTTTATTATAGTTATTACCATGATATTTATTATTTCATAATTAATTAAGTTTACATCAGATGTTTTGAATATTTTCAACTCATATGCCCAAAATCACTTTGGTAAGTTGACAACAGAAAAACAAGTAATTATTACATTATATAGAAAATAATAATAATCAAATAATTATAAATTTTATACATTAATTATACTTTTTTAAAAACCATGAATGATTGTTATGAAACATTAATTGTGTTACAGCCATGGAAACTGTAGGTCATAATGTACCCACAAGTAACATTTTCATTTTTCAGAAAGCATAAGGAAAAGAAGTTACATATCATTTTATATTTTAAAACAATTATCATATCATAAATATAATATTATTTATTTAAACACAATTTAATATATTATTCATGTGATGTGTTCATGAATATTCAATCACATCGCTTCGTAGAGGTGGTAATCCACACGTATGCATGAATGACGTTATCATTTTTCAATGGATGTAAATTTAAGAATTAAAAAGATATATTATCTTTCTAGAATCATAAATATTTCATTAATATCATATATATATATATACATTAAATAAATTATTATAACTATTAATGATAGGAAAATATAGAAAATGAATTACCTCATTTCGTGACATGGTAGTCCTCCATACACAAGAATGATGGATTCATTTCACATTTGATAGAAGAAGGAGAAGGATACTGGTTATTAAATTAACATAAAAATATATAAAAATATTTTAAATATTTGTGTTATAATTTAAAAATGTTTGAATAATATTAGAAGGAGTTATAATAAGTAATAAAATAAAAAAATCTTGATTAAGGACTATACCACTTCTTTGGGCAAGCACTCTAGGTTTATACCTAATGTCGTCATAGGTTGGTTTTATGATAAAAAATGGTATCTAGGAAATATATTGGGATTTATGAAAGAAATTTGTGTATGTATTTTTTAAATCAAAAGACTCTTGAAGTGTGGAGATGAGAGGATATGGGGGTCCTTTTATAAGTGGGTAGAGGACACACATGGATTTTTTAAAAAGAGTAAAATATATAAATATATTACATAATAAAAATGGATATAAAATTTACCATTTATGAATATTAGATTTTATAGGGTAAAAATATGTCCATAAAATAAAATTTATAAAAGATTATATGTAATTTTAACCCTTCTTACTTAAGTCTAAATAGCTGGTAAACCTATTTTAACCTTATTCATGGTAACATATTTTTAGTATTTATACTATTCATTATGACTTAAAATTAAGTTTACCTTATTAAATAATAAAAATTATGATTATTTAATATATTTAATACATTTTATAAAATACAATTCATAGAAGTGGAAATATTTAATTTAAAATTAAACCTGAAAAATGTGATGAAAAAAAATATTTCCGAAAAATGAATTTTTAAGTATAAAAATGTTTTTATACAAAATTCAGTTTTAAAATTAAATCCAAAGACCATAATTGGATTATTAATAATATAATTTAACTATGTTTTCTTTGAATCCTATTTAAAGGAAAATTTAACTTTTTAAATTCTTGCAATGAAAATAGAATTTTTAATAAAAATCAGTATTTTTCATTATTCATAAAAAATCAAAACTTTCAAAAAATTATCAAAAATTATTCAAATGATAAATTTTAAATTATTAATTCAAAAATAAAATTTATTTTTTCTAAATAAAATTATTTAATTTAAAAATTAACATGTTAAATAAAACCATATAATGCATGAAAACCAAATGTGGTTAGAAATAAAGCATTTTCCTTTTCATTGAAAAATTATTCAATTTTATTATAATGAATATAAATCTATAAATTATAATTAATGAATATTAATAATAAATTAAAATAATTATGTTAAAATTTCATGTGTTTTTAAAAGGGTTCCATTTGAATACTCGAGTAGAAACTAATGTTATAGGATAATTGAATAAGTGGAGGATGTTGGTCCCAACACCCTTCAAAATCAAGTGAGATAGCCCTTAACATGACTTCCAATATTTGAATTTTTATTTTATACAACCCATCTGTTTGAGAATTATAGTTTGTTCTCTTGTTTACTTATGTATTCATAATATTTTAATGATCCTCTAAAACATATAATTAAATATTGGATCTATACAAGAAACAATCGACAGTGGTATTCCATAGAGTCTCACAGTATTGAATATAGAGGCATGATAGTTGATCCAGGGGGAAATCCTCTCTTGTGGAAGAAAAATGGGAATTTTTTTTTCAAACTATCAACTATTACCCATATAGTTTTTTCCCTTGGATTTCTTAGGTAGGCTAGTGAAAAAGTCTATAGTGATGTTGTCCCACATTAATACTGGTATGGGTAGTGGTTGCAATTCACCTTTGGGAAGTTGATGCTCTACCGTCACATATTGATGAACCAAACACCTTATAATATAATCAGTAATTTCCCTTTTCATATTATCCTACCATTAATTATCATAAGTTCCCAATACATTTTTGTTCTTTCCTGATATATAGAGAATTTAGAGATATAATCTTTATATATTATACCCTTATTTATCTCAGGAATAAATGGGATACATATCCTTGTATTGAATTTCATCACACCTTCATGATAAATATTGAATTCAGGAGACTACTATTTTTTCTGACCCTCTATCTTATTTTTCATAAAAGGACCATCTCTTAGATATTTCTTGATCTTTTTTAGTAATGACAGTTGAGAAATAATTAAGGATATGATCGTTGATTTACCTTCAATTATAGTTACCATGTAAAACCTTACAAGGTCATTGATCAATGGATCTTCTTAAATCTTAATCATTACAAGGACACTAGGATCATTTCTACTCAATGAATTCGTGACTTTTTTTACTCTTCCAAGTGATAATGAATTAGAAAATCATAGTTTTTAAGAAGCATTAACCATATCATTTATCTCATGTTCACTTCCATTTATGTTAATATAAACTTCTGACTATTTTTAGTCCATTTATATATAACATATTCCCTATAAACATAGTGTATCTATAAATTTAGATAAAAATGACTATAGATAACACCATTTCATGAGTTGGAAAATTCTTCTCACGAGTCTTTAACTATTGAGATGCATATGTGATCACCTTTTCATTTTGAATGAGGAATAATTAAATCCATTTAAAATATTCACCACTAAATATAAAAAACCTTTTTTAATGGAGGGTAAAGTTATCATGGGTCCACTGACCAACCTCTTCTTCATTCATAGAAAATTTATTTAAACTCATTCTCGAGTTAACTTGGTTAGTGTATTTTAAATCCAAGATTTTTTTTCAAAAAACTTGTATAGTATCCTTCTATAATAAGGAACCAAAAAATATTAGTTACCATTGTAGTATTAAGCCACTCATTTATAAAATTTTTCTTTTCTAAATCCATTGAGATTCATTCACTTTTCATAATGTTCCATAAGAATTCGATTTTTTATAACCAAAACTCGCATTTACTGAAATTAAAAAATAAATTCTCATTCATAATTGTTTTTAATATAACTATTAGATGATCCTTATGCTCCTCATATCCTTTAGAATATATGAAAATATCCTTAATAAAGACCAATGCTAATTTTTTAGGGAAGTCCTTAAAGAATCTATTTATCACATGAAAAGATATTATAAGAGCATTATTCAACCCGAAGGGATTAATAAAAAAACTCATAATGTCTATATCTTTTTTAGAAGAAGGTATTTAGGATATCTTCATTATTTTACCTCAACTAATGATACCCTGAACAGAGTTCAATTATAGATAAGTGTTTATCCCCACAATGATAGTTGAATAAATTATCATTCATTGGGAGAGGGTATTTTTTTCTTTACTGTGATCCCATTAATCTCTCTATAATCAACACATAGTCACGTAATCCATATTTCTTTTTCCAAAAGTGGATTGATTCTCCCTAATAATACAAAATTTTTCTAATGAAACCATTTTCTAATAGGTGTAATAGTTTCTTTTTTAATCCTTCTAACTTTATGGGGGAGGTCTGGGTAACTCCTCAGTAAATACATAAATTTATTCCTAAACAATGGGTACATTTTATATCTTTACACTTTCATTATATTCTCCCTCTTTACCAATCATCTCCTAAAAGAAGGTTGTAGGAGGTTCTTCTAGACAAATCTCAGGCGGTGATTCCTATCCTTTAAAACTAACTCTTGGTTTTCCATTCAAGACAATTGTAATTTCATTACTAATATTATTTATATTATAATTTTAATTTGATATCAAATCTATCCCTAGTATATTGTCAAATTCCATGATAGGGATTAATACTAGATTTTTATTGATATTGTACTCACGCAAGTTGACACTAGTGTTTCTATACAACATTGATTCTTAGATAATACATTTTGGAGATTTAACTGATAACTATACATATAAAATTTTACAATTTGATTCTAAATGTCTTTAAAACTTGGTTTAAATAATGAAATTCATATAACCAGAGTAAAATAATATATTTTCATGTTTTGAGAGCACAATGAGTATACCTGCCAAAAAATTGTTTGATGCCTCTACTACATCCAATGTGATTTTAAATTAATGGCCTTTATCCCTTTTCATACGTTTATATTGATTGTGGTTACCCTACATTATCTTCTAATTTGGATATTTATTTGTAGAGTGCACAATTTTTCCACACTTCAAACATTGAACTTCAGGTTGTTCTTTCATTACATTCCCCTTTTTTCATTTTCATTAAGATACTAAGGCTTTACCTCAGTATGAAATTTCTTATTTATATAGCCATATATTCTAAACTATTATATATTTCAACTTCCATAAAATAAGTTCCTCAAATATTTATTCCCAAACTTGTTTTACAAGGTTAGTTTCAATTTATTCCCTTCCCTTTCATGATCAAAATCATTTCCTACGTTTTATTCCATTTATCCATTCTTTTTATTCAACCTGTGAGACCAATTCATCTCTAAGAACTCCATTTCAATATTTATATTACTTTTCACTATCTCATCATAAATTTTATAGTCTATATTTTCTAGATTCATCCAAAAATGGGGTCTCATTATGCTAAAGATTCTATCAAACCTTCACTTAAGATCCATAACAATGTTAGTGGTGTATTGATAAAGTCTTATAATATCCATTTTATACATTTAAACTGATTCATTTTCCTTCTTAATCATCTATTACAATTCCTTATCAATTTTTTTTCACATCAAATGGGGATAATACTTATTGAAAAATATTCTCCTGAACTCTTTCCATTCCATATCATTAATCCACCCTATTAGTTTAATGTTCTTAATTGGTGTTCACTACTAATCAGATTCTCCTTCTAACTATTATAATATAAATTATTTTCCTCTAGATCTAAACAATGGAGTATAGTAAATATATTATTTATTTAGTTAATCCATTTTTGTTCAATTAATGGATCAATAAGCACATTAAAATAAAGTAGTTGTTGATGCATGTAGGGACAAACTACATGTTGTTCCCTTCGAAGTGAATCTAACTGCTCAATAATATTTATTTTATTATTTATAACATGAGATATTTAATTCATCATCCTCATGAATATTTTCATTTTGGCTTCCATCAAGTTAGGAACATTGTCGGTGCATTGTTTGTTCCGGTCAAAATTTACATAGTTCCTCATATTTCCCATTATTTAAAAAAATAAGAAAACCATATAGAGAAATAAGTTAATTTTTGGAATATTAAAATTCTGAAGGAATTTTCAGTCACACACACACACCTGTAACATTATTCATGGATTTTATTCTTTAATTTATTCTAATAAAAATTAAAATTTCTCTATATCCATCATACCGGTTCATAAAAAGCATGTGATTAACCAAAAATATCCCCCGGGAGTGTCAAACTAGGTGTGTAATAAGGCCTCTTTGTATTTCACCAAGTGAATAATGAGTTAATACAAAAATCACCCTATTTGTGTTATTACCTCTATATAAAATTGTGTCTGAGCTACATCCACTTATAATATCCATATGTTGATTTTAGATCTTGGAAACCACTCACTTTATTCTTAACTAAAATTTCAGGATGTTTTCCTATATTTAGACTTATCTCTATGGATATTTCTAATGTTTTCTAGTCCCATTTTCCAAAAAAAATAATATTTCCTTTGATACCAAATATGGTATTCTACCTTTTTAACACTTAAAATTTTCATTGCATAGTACAATAATTAATAACATAAAGTATCTTTTGAGGCTTAGTTTCATGGAGATTAAGAACTTAATACATGGAAAGCATAAAATTTACTTAAATTAAATTTAAAGGATTATTCATAGATTCATTATTGGGTAATTTTACTGCATCTCATATCCTGGTTACATGCATTAAAAAGGTTGATTATAAATCCCAATAAGGGAATAAAATAATTAAATATTTATCATGTGATAATGAGGCATAACAACAGAGGATGACCATAAGAACAAGAGGCATATCATAACATAAATATCATGAATAGTAATAAGAAAATGTGTTTACAACATAAAAAATAAAGCATTCATAATAATAACACCATGTTTTATCACCAAGGTGTCTTAATACATAATTACCAAGGTTATTCACAATGGTATTATCAAATGTGTCATCTATAGAGATTAATTATTTACACAATTCATTGTAGAAATATTAGGGAATAAACTTAATATGTATTAATTCATATGTTTCACATATATCATAAAAAAACATTTCATCCATAACCCTTGAAAAATAAAGAACAAATTTCGTATAAAATCATTTATTACATACTAGAAAATGAAGCAATCATGCCTCTTGGAACATGCAACTGCCATTGGCGGCCATTAAAGAGGAATAACTACAACCACCAAAGACATTCATTGAGCTTAATTTAAAAAAAACAAACCCTATCATATCCCCTCAAACCTAACCCTCATCGCACCCAACCTCCCCCATTTTCGTCGCCCTCTCCCTCGTGCAACCTCATGTCGACGTTTCTAACACTGCACTGCTGCCACCATCTCCCTCACCCACCCCCACCTTAGCTTCCACCCCTTACCGCCAACCTATCCCTCAAGCAGCCTCACCTATCCCATTAAAACTACCCTCTACATTGGGAAACCTCAGCTTACCAGATCACTACACCCCTACCAGATCTACTGCCACTCCTCTCAACCACTACCCCCAATCTGGCCTCCACCTACGATCGTCATTGTCCCCTCAAATAATCTATAATTTTAGATTTTTCTCGCTATTATCTAATCCCTAATTTTAGCTTTAGTGATTTGATTTTGAGACCCATAACTTAGATTTCAAAAATAAATTAATTTTTGAAGTAGTGTTTATATACTAGTAACAAGAAAATATCAGTAGTAGTGTTCATAGGATTTGTATTTTCATATTTTTTTATTTTCCCCTATCTTTAATGGCCCAATGGCCTTCATTTTTTTTTATTGATTTTGATAATCCACCTTTCAAGGGATGAGGTGGAACCCTTATAAGGTCCATAGGCATAAGCATTACATGGCATGTAAGTCTTAGAGTAATTCATTTTCCATAGGCTTCAAACATTACATACAACCCAGACTAACTACTTGGAACTGCTCCACCCCAGTATCTTCATCGTGACATCAACTCTCCACCATCGTATGGCAGTTCAACTAGGATTTCCAATGCATGCACAGGCTTGTCCCAATGGCAGGTGCCATACCCTCTCATTCTTGCAATCCGTTTAGCTTCTACTATGGTGAAATCTCCTTGCTTATACACCTTCTGGTGCTTGTTACTTGTAGGTTTTCTGGTTTGCATCTGCCCGTAAGATGGCTCGAAGGCTTTAAGGTGGCCCGAAGGCCTTACTGACCTGAAGTTCTGGGTGACTCTAAGGCCTTAAAGGACTCGTAGACCAAATCGATGGCCCAAAGGCCTAAACAAGGGAATGGTCCCGACTGCTATAGTTCCAAACAATACCTACTATAGTACTGCTACAGTACCCTCTACAGTACTTCTATAGTACCCAGAAATTATGCCTCCTCCTAGATTTGATCCCAGGTCTCCTGGATGCACTTAAGGAGTCCTCACCAACTGCATTGAGGCTCATATGCTCCCCCTATGAAATGAATGTTTATTTCTATTGTAAATTGATCTTGATCATGTTTATTGACCATCACCATTATTGCACTATCTTTATTTCATCCCCCTCAACAAGCTTAATATGACTTTCTTTAGACGCCTTTTACATTATCCTTTCCAATCAATTATTTTTCTCATTTCCAATGAAGTTATTTCAAATAATTCCTACCAATGTTATTATATTTTCAACCTATTTTTCATATAAAATCTATTATAATGTTTTTTAATATGTGATGGATACTGAATTATTATCCTTAATGTGAAATGTGTTTTCTAATTTTTTCATTTATTTGCTAATATTTCATGTGTTTTCTAATATTTTTCATAAAAAATCGATTATAATGTTTTTTACATGTTCTACTCATACATATTTACACATTCAATTAGAATTCGGGAAATAATAATTTTGTCATCATAACCCAACTCATCACATCCTCTCTAAAATTCAGATATTCCTCATATGTGTAGGTTTTATTCCTCTATGTGTTTACATCTTAACATCCATGTACCCTAACATCACAGGTCCTAATGATTAAATTTATGTTTTCAAATAATCATGCAACCTATATTTTTTAATGAATTTTTTGACTTCTCCCACCCTGAAAATAAACATTGACTAACATTTGTTTTGTATTTGATTGTTCTTGATATTCAATTTAGTTATACAATATTTTTGTGTTATTTGGTTTTCTTATAATTTTATAAGTTTCTTAAATCATTAAATCAGTAGCTACAATTTATTTATGCTAAACTGAATTTTTAATTAACTCATAGCTAATTACCACTAGAATCATTTTGGATATAATTTCATTACATATAAATTTTTCATCATTGTTTCAATCATAAACTCATTCATATTCTCTCTTAAACTACAAGTGTATCTAGTGGACTTTTTTCTTTAAAAACTATAATCAAGCCATAATATTTCCATGACATACACTATTCAAATTTTTTATTTGGTTCAACTATATTCATTTGAATGTCTCCTATATCAATTTATTTTGTGTGTTTTATATGATGATTTTTCAATAATAATGTGAATAGATTCAGGCTCCGTGAGTTTCATGAGTTTTTCCTAGAAAATCACGAGTATCCATGCAGCATTCTTTAGGTTTTAAGTAGTTTTTTATAATGTTATTGTGATATATTCACTATTACTGTGCTCTTTTCACCAATATTTATTTCTTATTCACTGTTAGTATGTTTTATTCAATACATGTGTTTCCAATTTATGTTATTATGTTTTCAAAAAAATTACTATTATATTACTCTATGTGTTTGATTTTCCTATTATATGAATACTTATAAACATTTTTTGGGATATGTGAAATATTTAATAATCCTGATCTGAAAAACTATACTGGATAAAGAAAAAGAAAGAAACTCGCTTTCTTCATTGTCCTTCATTGTCAATAAATTTCACAATATCTTATAGTATTGATAAGTTAGTATTTCACTTCATTGTCATCCCAGTTCATAAGGCTAGTGATTGGTGAATACTCAATGTTTTATGGTTTCCACTTCTCAAGAATTAATAATATCTCATTATTCTTATTTTAAATATTTAGAAATTACTTCCAATAATTATAATTTATTTTGTGAACTTGATTTAAAATGAATTATAGTGAGTAAGAGAATACCTGAAGTATTCCCAAGAGGGTGAAAGGTAGATGAGAAAAAGTCACATTATTATCTTCGATATCATAATTTCAATGAGGATATTTTTAATAATGGTTAGATTATTTCTCTATTCATTTTATTTCATGTATGTCATTTTATGATTCCCAAACCACCACTTAAAATTCTCATCCATTGATATAGCTTCAGTTTGATGATCTTGTGAGTTGATTTTATTTTCGATCCATTGGATATTGCATTAGCTTCTGTCAATTTCAAGTTTATAGTTGTTTTTAATAATTTTATTTCTATATAAATTCTAACCCTTAATGTTTCATTTTCTTAAGTGTTGTTGTTTTTTTATATTTATCTCCTCTCATATTTAATATATATTTATCTACTTTTACACCCACTAATTATTTATTTTAAAAAGTTATTTTCTTAAATAATCAATTTCAACACTTATTTAACTTAATTTTTAAAATCTATAACATTTGACATATATTATTTTCATACCCTTATCATATAACAACAAAAATATAGAAAAAATAAATGGACTACAAATAGTTGTAAAAAAGTGTGATTACAACATAGAATATCAATGTCTCAAACCTACCACTTATTCAGGTTATGATATCAATGTCGTAAAGATTACCCACCACCTATACAAGTTTATAAATATTTATTTGTTATATTTTAATGATGTATGTAAATTTATTTTTAGAATTTAAATTAAAACTACATATAAATTAGCTTTGAATTATGTGTTTTACGTATTTTTAGCTTTTTAACCTCACCAAATAATGTACCATACACACTCCAAGTGGATATATATAATATCAAATGGTCATGTATATAATTTATGGCATTGTGAAGATACTAATTTTCATACATTTAATTAGAATTATAAATTGGTATTTTTTATTTTCTAGATTATATAGTTATGCATTAGTATAAATTTCACTTCTAAAACTTAATTCTCACCAGAAATTAATTGTATACATTATTTTTTTCATTTATGAAATATATTGGTATTTATTAATGGTTAGTTTTTTAGTTATATTATTTTTTTATATATTTACCCATTTATGTTAAATTTGATTATATTTTCATATAAATATTTAATATGTATTTTTGATTGTCTACATGACATTATCATGTAACATTACTCCAATTAAAATGTTTCACTTCCTTTGTTAGTATAGATCTGCGTGACTGTGTACATGAACTTGATTGATAATGAACACCAGTGAGTGAGGGAATACCTAAAGTATTCACGGATAAGTGAAAGTCAACTTATTACCATCAATATCATAATTTAAATGAGGATCGTTTTAACATAGGTTCGACTATTTATCCTTGCATGTTATTTTTTATGTCATTTTATGATGCCCAATTCACTGCATACCATTTTTAACCATTGAGATATATTCAGTTTGGTAAGATTATGGTTATATGCTTTTATTTACCTACCATTGGATATTGCATTAATTTCCAGTATAATGGTCCTTCTTGGATAAATCATTTCACTGTATTTCATATTAATAAATTTTCACCATGTGAATTGTTTAAATCTCCTTTAGCTATGGTATATTGGAAATTTCATGGGATTAGAACATATAAATTATTTACCAATATAATGAAACCTCATGGTGTCTCATTTTGAGTCATATATTGAGACTGTAGGAATCATTATTTTATAAAGTCCATGGGAACTCAATATTTTATTATCATTATTATTATGTATTTAATCAAATAAATAATTTTATTCTCTTACAACATCAGTCCAATCTAACCATGGCTATATGGTACCTACAACCCAGGTCAGTGGCGACTGTGGCTGTGTGTACATATAACCCAGGTCAGTTGTGGTTATATCTTGAATTTATGGATATATATGGTAATAACTATGACTTTATTATGTACCCTAGGCCATGGTAAGATGAGACTTGTCAAAGGTTATCCATAGGAGGTATACCACCACGATCATAGTCAATTTGGAGACAACCATTCTTTTTTATTATTATAGAATAAAACTATGTCCATATATTGATTTTCTAGTAGATATAGGATAACTTATTATATTATCATTAACATACAATATATTCTCCATGATTAATTTATGTACATGGAATATCTCATAAACTCCACCATAACATGGAAATCAATTTGGTGGGATTATTCCCATCCATCCAAATGTGTGGAACAATTTTTATCTTACACGTGTAGCTCATTTATATCATTTCATAATTTTACCCTAATGACTTAGTATATTGCCATTATTGTATCATGTGCCAATTTATCCATTGAAGCCTTCCTATTCATTATTATTACCCCAATGAAATATAACCTAATAACAACCTACTTATAATGGATATAGAGAACAATATTTTTATACAAGTGAAGAGAACTTTTGTCATCCCACTAAATAGTGAAATATGAAAACCCTAGTTTTCACACTAAATATTTGAGATATAATTCATACATAAAATATTTAGTTAAATCTATATATTCAAATTTTATTTTAGATAGTGGAACTCTAAATTTCATTTTATATTTATAAGTTTTTAATGTAACACCCTGACCCCTCTAGACCAGAGTTGGTGCATTACTTGTTATATTGGAATGGTTAGAAGAAAAGAAATCCTAAATGAATGATCAATTTAGTAGTATTGAAGAAACTAGAAACATAGATGTAACTCAAATTACATTGTAAAAGGTTATAAATACAATACATAACAAAAAAATAAAAAATTGCATCCAAAGAACTCAATGAATAGTATCCTCTTCATAACCTGTTGAAGGTAAACAAATGAAAAAGGTGAGATCAAATGCTCTATAAGGGATAAAAATGGAGGAATCATGAATCAATAATAACTGAATCATAAACAATTTGACACAATAAATATGGCATGGTGAATAAATGAAGAACTCATGCCATTAATAAACTGAGAATGAAACTGCATCCATAGATGTTTCATTAAGAAAACCTCATGGATGGTAATAAATGATAATTAATAAAGATAATGATTATTAATTATACATCATTAAATTTATCTGGAACATGATATTATAATACCATTAAAATGGTTTAAGTCTGTGGGTATAAACCTGTCTAATTTTTCGAAACAAACTCGAAGGGTTTGTCGCCAATTGATTTGTCTCATGAAAACTATCGATGCGTCGAGGGGATATAAAGGGCCCCAACCACCATTGAAAGTCCAAATAATTCTTTATACGTATATTTAATACAATTAAATCTTCCATCTCAATATATGTATAGAGTGTAAGGGTTGGTGTCATGAGAACCAACTGTTTTGTACTTTGATTACATAAATGTTCACTTATTATATATTGTTCATTGTTCTGAATGACTATAATATAATAATGTCCTGGAATATTTGTTGCATTGAAAAGGTCATGGAAGATCCCCTCTATGATGAGAACCTTGAAATTCTATAAAAATATTCTTAAATAAAGTTCTACGGTTGGTTGACATAATATGATAGGACACAAAGTATGCAGATCATCATGTGCGAGTACTCGTAAGAAGACGAGACTCTCTCTCACGGAGTTCGCACTTGGTAATCTCCAAGATGGGAGATTATGAGAACAGACCCTCCAGTAGTAATTCCGCATGTCTTGGTGTCATTGGACATTACTATCTACGAGCATGTGTAATGGTCCTTATATTGGAAGATTATCATTAACTCATGTAATGACTCACGCACTTAGATTTACTGACAAAAACCATCACGCAAAAAGTTGGCGGGAAGTATGGTACGTTGGGTGTGTCACGAGTGTCATGTTGTTAATGGATAAGTCGAGGAAGGATTTGTCCCTTCCATTTATGGAATTTGATATCTCGGCCCTTTGATTGAAATAGAACAGTTGCATTAAATTCTATGGCCATGGTGTAAACGATGAGTTTATTTCAGGTAGTCCGAGAAAGACGGATCAAGCATATAGGGTTATGAAACTACCATGAAACCTGCTTGATGAGATATCGTGACAAAGGGATTAAATTACACAGTAAGCATTCATATGAGGTGATACATCAATGCAGCATCAACTTCTTTCTCTTGGCTGCCTTGAACCATTTCTAGACAGTAATCTTGGACTTTAGGCAAGCTCGCCTAATGCCAACGAGAAAGAGGCCTAGAGGGTCACACACTAAGTGTATTCAAGTATCTCAAGTAGAATAAATATTATTCCCATACATGGTTTAATAATTATTCAAGGAAGCCTAAATCGTTTTAATGATGGAAGAAGAAGGAAATGAAAAACAAGATATACACGCTGTGTATTAAAGATTAAACACCATGTAGTTTTTCATAGAAAACAAATATATGTCGTGTATTAATTTTTTTTAAAAGGTTGGGGCCAAAGCCTCAATTTATTATTTAAAGCAAATACTTCTTTAGACTAGGTAGAGGGTGACCCATTACATAGCCCGAAGGCCCAAGGACAAGTGGCCTGAATACAAGGCTTGAAAGCCCATTTTTTGGCCCAAAGGACCCCTCGGTGAACAGTACTGCTACAGTACCCACGCTGCTACAGTACCTGCTATAGTACCGCCACCGCTACAGTACCTACAACAGTCCCTCCGCCGCTATAGTGTCGCCACTGCTATAGTTCCACGGCTGCTACAGTATTGCTACAGTTCCCTGCTATAGTTCCACGCCGTGTAGTTTTCAATGAAAAACAAGTACATGCCGTGTATTTATTAATACACGCCGTGTAGTTTTTCCAGTCGGGATTTTGAGGATATAATATTGTTTTAAATGATATTTATTAAAATAAGCATGGGCGCATGTCAAGGAATTAATTATTCGACATGGGGGCTTTAAATAAGAGTTAATTAAATAAATAAAATGCATAATTCCTTTATTTATTGTCATAACACTACAACCTCAAACTTGATTATAAATATCCTCACAACACCAAATCTTTTCCGACACCTAAGAGAATCATTGTGCACAACAAATTCTGGAGAATTATTTCAATCCCAAAAGAACCTCTTCCTCCAATAACGCTCTCAAGACCAAGATAGATCCTCTTCTATCGGATCAAGATGATCTAAGGAAGACAATGCAAGCAAAGGTTTCTCCACGCTAGCACCTGGAGACTCCTTTGGCGACATCCATAGATACGAGGTACACGTGGGGATCACCACTAGAGGAATTCTACACTTGGCTTCTGTGACGCAATGATGAATCACATCGGAAAATGATTAAGAACAGAAACAAAGAAAGAACATCCAAAAGGTATTTCTTTTCAATTGATTAGATTAATTATAATCAACTTGTAATGATCCTTGTTTGTGGTTCCAGGACAAACCTTCTTCTTTGTCTATTTCTGTGATTCGATCCTTGGAGACTGACATTTATCGTCGTGTTGATCCCAGATTGATCATCATTAATGATAAAAATCCAAGTGGCACATCCACCCACGCGCTTCTACAACGCCCGAAACCTTCAAATGGTATCATAGGGAGGTTACAATGTTTATTATAGTTATTTAATTTTTGTTGATAATTTAGGCATTTATATTTTATTCAATTCGAAATAAATCGTTCTATAAATCTGAATACACAATATCTATTCTTCCTCCTTCATTTCTCAATTCACATCACAGAAACGACCTTTTAATTTTAATTTTGATTAAAATAAAAATGAGGAACTCATCTGGAGGAGCCACTATTTATGTCTGTACAACACGGGATTACACGGCATGTAATTAAAACTACACGCCGTGTACTTAGGTTCAATGAACCGGAACTGGTCTGCTAAACCACACCGTGTGAATTGAATATGCCTAAGTATTAATCACTCTGTGTTGACCAGAATTGAACGGCGCGTAGAATCGGAATACACAGCGTGTATGTTGGAGCAACACACCATGTAGTCCGTTCTGGCCAAGGTGAAACTATGAACAAGGATAATCCACGTACCGTATACACGGGATCTCTAGGACAGTTACCATGTAACAATTAAGTACACGCCGTGTATGATTTATCTACTCTTCGTGTACTCCAAAATTTTCAAAGTATAGAAAACACACCAAAGCCCTCGATGTGTACTTTAGATAAAAAGTGAATACACTCCATGTAATTATAAACTATACACCATGTAATTTCTAGAAATGGAATTTCAACAGGTTTCCTCCAATGTACAAAGACCCGTACAACACTACTGGAAATGGGAGTTTTCCGAACTTTTGTTTACCAACGGTTCAAAGAAACTGTTGGTATATTCAGTCTTTTCCAACGGTTTATATAAACCGTTGGGAAATACCTATTAGAGGAGAATTTTCCCAACGGTTTTATGAAACCGTTGGGAAAAGTGGAAAAAAATTCAGTCTTTCCCAACGGTTTCATAAAACCGTTGGGAAAAGATAGGAAAAAATTATTTATCCCAACGGTTTTATGAAACCGTTGGGAAAGACTGGTTTTTCCCAACGGTTTTTATGAACCGTTGGGAAAAAACCCCCCCAAATACCCCAATTCTAGCAGCGGCCTCCCCACGATTCCGAAGCGGATCCAGAGCCTTCCGCTCGTCTCCAGAAGCTCCTCCAGAAGCGATTCCTCGGCAGAATCACTTCCAAATCCCCACATCTTCCATCGAATCACCACCCACCAGGTTAGATTCCTATATTTTTGTTCGACCTGTTATAAATAATATACTTCTGTGAATGATTTCCTAATTCTCAAATTTTAGGGTTTCTGTAAAAATTTATGATTGTTCCACGAATTGTGTAGTCAAATCCCTATATCGGTGTATGTCCAATTAATGTTTTCATTACACATTTACATTTATACGGGCACAATTTCTCTTTATTGTGTACTAATTTTGAAGATTCATAGTTTTGGTTGTGCGGTGGTTTGTGATGTGCAATATTTTTGTTGTGATATGTGGTTGTTTTGGTGAGATGGTTGGTCGATGTACCATGGCGTCGATGGTTATTGTGAGATGGTGAGTTATTGTGTGGTGGTTTTATTAGTTTCCTAGTTATCTATGGAATAAATTATGCTGTTAAAACTAAAAAACAAGATATTAAATAAATGAGATGGAATAGAAATGGATGTGTGGTAAATGGATTTAATTAATTTAACATTAAATGAATGGACAATGTAAGTTTGAATGAAGTGGCTTATAAATGAAAGTGAGAAATGCTATGCGTCTTGTGTGGTGGTGGTGTGGTTTATGTGTTTTATGGTAGTAGTGAAGTGTGTGATTATGTAGTTAATGTGAACCCATAGGTTGAGTATTTTTTGCTATATATATATCATGTATTTTTATGTTATTTCTACACATTCCCAACCAGAGTTGGATAAACATACCAAAGATCAGAGGCTTTGAGTTATGGGTATTTTTTTAATATCTAGGATGGTGGTTATATGGTTGGATAGCTACCATGTCTCCCCTACTCTTCCTTCAAAAGTGATTGACCATGTGTTTTTAGGCAAGATGCGATGTGATTGTCCATGTGTCTTCAGGTGAGATGTACTATGATTTCTCTAGTGTTTTCCGGTGAGGTGTGATGTGATAAGGCTATAATAAGATGTGGCATGTGGTTGGAGTCATGTAGGGTAGGAGGATGGCACAAGGTTGATGTTATTCATGTTCATGATACCCTACTAATACGGTTATGGGATGAGGCATGCTGTGATGTGATATAACACATTAATTTCTTGTTGGTTTTAAATTTTTTCAATAACACATTTGTATGTTTTTTTACATGTGTAGTTGATACCTTGACTATTTTCTTCCTTTACCGTTTACTTAAATATATTTTCTATTAAAGTTCAATCCTGTTGAATTGTTTTTGACAAAATGACTTATATAAATTCTTTTTACAGAATGGACAGAATTTGGATGTATGAAACTGATCGGATATCAAGCGATTTTCAAAACAATTTGAAGAGCTTTATAGATTTTTCATTTCACAATGCTTCAGATAGTGGTTGCATACACTGCTCATGTTCCAATTGTGTTGGTAGACCTTGGTTGAGCCGTGAAGAATTCAGCTACCACATAACCAAAAATGGTTTTCAAGATAACTACTTTGTGTGGTATCACAATGGGGAGAAAATGAAATCTCAAAATGGTGATGATAGAAATGAAAGGACTGGAATAAAGAATTTGTTAGATGATCGGTTTCTGTTTATTCTTCATCATGAAAAAGAAAGGATTTCGACTCAAGAAGACATCAATATGAGGACAGCTGATGCATCTAGTGAAAATGATGATATTGATAGGGTGAAAAAATTGAATGATGCTGCCATGACTCTAGTATATCGACAATGCGATAAAATGAAAAAGCTGGAATTTTTAATCCGATTGTTTCATGGGAAAACTATGTATGGAATTTATAATATAGCAATCGATTACATTCTTACCCTCTTGAAGGATTTACTTCCAGATGATGCAGATATTCCCTCAAACCACTATATGGCATGGAAGTTAGTTGAGGAACTTGGATTTTCAAGAAACAAAATTCATGCTTTCCCGAAAGATTGCAGTTTATTCTGGGAGGAAACCGCTGAACGAAATGATTGTATAAAATGTGGCACATCCTACTGGAAGACAAAATCTGATGGAACACCATCCCGTGTTCCACAAAAAGTAATGTGGTACTTTCCATTGATCCCCAGACTTCAGAATATTTTTATGTCTAATGACATATCAATAAAAATGAGATGGCATGATACCGAGAGAAAGAAGACTAATAATGAGTTGGTTCATCCTGCAGATGGATTTGCATGGCAGAGATTTGATTCTCGACATCCTAATTTTGCATCTGACGTGCGTAATGTGAGGCTAGGTTTTTCATGTGACGGTTTTAATCCGTTTGGGGAGATGCTTACTTTACACAGCACATGGCCAGTTTTTATACACATTTATAATCTTCCCCCATGGTTGTGTATGAAAACAACTTTCACTTTCATGAGTATACTCATATCTGGTCCTTCTGATCCTGGCATTGATATTGATGTATACATGAAACCTTTAATAAAAGAGTTGAAACTTCTTTGGGATGTGGGTGTGCGCACATACGATGCATGTTCGAAAGACATATTTCAGATGCGTGCTGCACTTATGTGGACGATCAATGATTTTTCGGCTTATGCAATGATGTCTGGATGGAGCACGAAGGGAAAACTGTCATGTCTAGTTTGTATGAAGAATACATGATCTAGAAGACTGAAACATCGTTGTAGTTTCAGTTTTATGGGACATCGATGATTCTTTCCAAAGGATCATCCATATAGAATGAATCGTCGAAGATTTGATAATACCATAGAGACCGATGATCCACCTCAGCGTATGTCTGGAACTGACATGCTTAATGAATTGAAAGATTTCAGTTTTTCATTCGGGAAGGTTCAAATGAAATCTGGAAAGAGAAAGAATGTTTCTACTGAAACCTGTTACAATTGGAGGAAGAAGAGTATCTTTTTTGATTTTCTTTATTTGTCAACCAATTTGTTACGTCATTGATTAGACGTAATTCATATTGAAAAGAATATATGTGAAATGTTGCTTTCGGTTCTTCTAAATGTCAAGGGGAAGGAAAAAGATGATTTACGATCTCGGCGTGACTTGGTGGATTGGGGCATCAGACCAGAATTGCATCCTGTACGTATTAGTGAAAATAAATGGCAACTTCCATGTGCTTCTTATGTGATGACACCTACGAAAAAAAACAATTTCTGGAAGTATTACAGACTATTAGAGTTCATTATGGCTATTCAAGCAACATATCTAAACGGGTCAACAGAAGAGAGTTGAAGCTAAAATCTTTGAAGACTCATGATTATCACGTTCTACCGCATGAGTTGCTTCCAATAGCAATCCGTCATCTTTTGTCCAATAATTTAAGGGTGATTTTTATTCGGTTGTGCCATTTTTTTAGAGATCTTTGTGCTAAAAATTTGTCCAAGTCTTTCTTGCAAAAAATATTGACAGATGCCCCATTAATTTTGTGTGATTTGGAGAAAATATTTCCTCCATCATTTTTCACATGCATGATGCATCTGACTATCCATATTCCCACTAAAATACTTCTCGGAGGACCTGTTTCGTTTCTTTGGATGTATCCAACTGAAAGAAATATGTTCACATTAAAGTCTTATGTCCGAAACAGAAATCATCCCGAAGGTTCTGTCGTGAACAGTTACTTGGCTCAAGAATGTATGGATTTCTGCTCGATATATTTGTCTGATCTTACTACAAGATTGAACAGACCAATGAGAAATGAAGAAGAACAATACGAGAAAATTGAACCCAGTTTTCCATCACTTCCTCAAACAGGAGGAATTCTTGGATCATATACATTGAATACATTAAGCCATGAAGAGCGGGAGATGGAACATCACACAGTTTTGTTCAACTGTGATTTTTTCGATGACTATATCAGGTAACTAAATTGATTATGTATATCTTACATATATATCTGTTAAACTATTAATATTTTTTATCTACAGGGAACATAAAAGAATGATAAATAGGAAGCATCGTTCTTTATCTTTGAGAAGGAGAGAGACTTTGCATAGCAAAGAGTTTTCTGCTTGGTTAAAATTGAAGGTATAAAGAAATTAATGTTTAAAATAATTATATCAATATTTAATTAACTTTTATATTCATTTATATTGTAGGTATTGAGTTTGTCTGCTGACTCTGTCTCTGAGGAAATAAGAGCTTTGGCTTTTGGTCCTAATACCGTGGTTCGTGACTGTAAATCAATTGTTATCAATGGGTACAAATTTATTGTCACTGAACGAGCAAAAAACATGAGAACACAACATGATGGTGTTATGGTTACTTCCACAATAGATTGTTATGCCAGTGCATCAGATAGTAGACCGCAATTTTAAAATGTGGGTTATTATGGAGTTGTTGAGAAAATAATAATATTGGATTATTACTCTCATGGACGAGTAACAATGATGAAATGCCATTGGTTTGATTCTATGACGATACATGGCACATTTATTGAAGATTGTGGATTTCGAGTAATTAATATGACTCGCACTCTTGCTACCGAAGAACCATATGTGTTGGCATCAATGGCTAAACAATTTTTTTATGTCAAAGACAAACTTCGACCTGAATTTGGTGTCACAGTTGAAGTAATTCCAAGACATATTTTTGATGATGGTGATGATGGAATTAACACTGTCCCTAGTGCCATTGGAACCAACCCATTTATTTCTTTTGATGACTCAAATAGCTCAATTGTCAGAGTTGATTGTGAACCTGAAGTTGTGGTTGAAAATATATAAAATCATTCATCCATGTTCTCAATTATTTTGGTTTACCTCGAGTTGGGTTGTTAAGGTTGGTAATATTCAAATTGATTTAGTATTGATCACAAATATGTTTTAGCTAACTTGACCGTTATGTGAATTTTCAATGTTTATTGGTTGCATTTTTATTTGAATTGCATTTTCTAATTTGGAATTGAACTATATTCAAACATAGTCAAACATATTTCTAACTTGGTGGACATTACAACTTGTATGATTTATTAAATCCATTCAAGATCTTCTAAAACAATTGATAGCTGACTTGACCGTAATGTAAATTTTCAATGTTTATTGGTTACAGTTTTATTTGAATTGCATTTTCTAATTTGTAATTGAACTATATTCAAACATAGTCAAACAATATTTCTAACTTGGTGAACATTACAACTTGTATGATTTATTAAATCCATTCAAGCTCTTCTAAAACAATTGATAGCTTAATTGACCATTATGTGAATTTTCAATGTTTATTGGTTGCAATTTTATTTGAATTGCATGTTTTGGGTTACACATTAGTTTTCTTTTTCTAATTAATTACATATTTGTTTTCAAAAGCCGGAAATGAAGCCACTTGAAGAGAGACGAAGGAAAAAAATGATGGAGAACAATCGTCGAATGACGGAGATGGGCAATCCACCATTAGTGCCTAAAGTGAGTACCTTATTTCAAATTGAAATATTTAAAGAATATATAATGTCATGTGATTAATTTTTTTGTAAAATGTTTTGTAGGATCCACCTATACGTCGACAGTTATTTGACGAGGAGCCTAGTACTGGTCCTCGTACTCAGGTCGGTGGTACGAGGAGGGTTCGTACCAGAGGTGGACGAGCAACTGCGCGTACCTGACTAGACCCTACCCCTCCCACTGACATGCCATCCTTCCCACATTCTGATCACAGTGTGTCGTAAGAGACACACGGTATATTTAGGCCTCCCATGTTTTCGCTACCTTCTGCATCTTCTGGCCCTTCATTTTCACATCCCATGATGATTCCCACTCCTCAGTCAGCATCCGGTCAGACAACTGTCCCATCTTCTTTTCCTTCTACTTCTGTCTCTCCGAGCATCTATATTCCATCGCCTTCGACTCCTGTTCCACCATAGCGTGTTCCATTAGTTTATGTGGATCCAGCGGCACTCAGCGATCAGACCGGCACAGGTATATTTATATAACCCTAACAAATTTTTATAGAAATTTTTATTTTCATTATAACATGTTCTGATAAAATATTTGCTTTTCTTTCATGACAGATACATCTACTGATAGGAGGTGTGGGCGGGGACGTACACGCATGCGTTCGGTGTAGAACCGCCGCACAAAGGTTATGGTGGATTATAATGAAGACAACCAAATGGTTGAGAAAACAGGGCAGCAATGTCAGAGTTTTTTGGCGACGCTTGCCAAATACTCCGACATCATTCCCGTCAGCCCGCTATCATGGAGACATTTTCCGCATGAGGTCAAGGATAGAGATTGGGCAGAGATATGGGTTAAAAAATATGTTCTATTTAATTCCATGAATTGTTTTTGTATTTATATGAATTAATATTTTGATTTCAGCTTCGATTTAATTTTCCCGATGGTGAGGGTGCACGATCGCAACGTCTAAAAGATTTAGGCGAGCTTTGGAGAGCCTACAAGCATGAGTTGTATATAGGCTGGCGTGCTAGAGTTGGAACTGAGTTAGAGGTGGTACCAGTTGTGGATGATTGTCCTATAGAGCAGTATCATCAGATGATTACTCATTAGATGAGTATCCATTTTAAGGTATTAATAACATTTGAGGTATTTAAATAATAACTTTCATGTTTTTCATTAATAATATCTGTTGAATTTTAGAATTTTATTTAGGAATCATCTGGAAAAAATAAAAAGAACATTGATGAAAAAAAATACCTCCACACACTAGGACACACTACGATGCCTGATCATGAGAGGAAGCACCTATAACAATTGTTTATAAGTTTTCATTACGACTTACACTTTATTTTGTTTCTTCAATTATTTAATATTTTTCTAAAGTTTTCATATAACTTTAGTTTTCAATGTCATTGTAGAGGCAAATAAAAAATATTGAAGGACGCATGCCTTGATCAAATTTTTTTTTTCTCGAGTAGACGAAAAAAGGATGGAAGTGCCATCAACAAAGCGACTCAGCAGCAGATTGTAAGTTTTAATCTATTGAATTTATTTTTTAATATCTATTTTGTAACATAATGATATATTTATATTTGTAACAGGCTGCTTTAGAGGCCCCTGATGCCCAAGAAGCAGACAATTTTGGGCCAACAGATCACTTACATCAAGTGTTGGGAGAGGAGAATTCTGCCAGAGTACGCTGCCGACCTAGGATAGCCCCGACGAGGTATTGGCCCTCCTCAGGTATGAGCTGTAGTGCCACCGAGCTGCAGCAAGTTAGGGCACAGGAAGAATAGGCTAAGAAAAGGGCCACAGAGATGGCAGAACAGTCTGCTAGGGCAAACAGTGTGTTTATGAAATTTATTGAAGTTCTACGTCCTACACTTCCAGCAGAGGCCAGCCCAGCTTTTGATTAGTATATGTCGTCGATACGTTCTATATACGGTGCACCAGGTGGCAGTTCTAGTGGTGGTCAGGACGATGTACAGCTTGACGATGATGATGACGAGGAGTCTAACGCGGAAGAGGAGGGAGAGGAGGAGGGCGAGGCGGGTGCCGAGGGCGAGGAGGAGGGCGAGGACGAGGAGGAGGGCGAGGGCGAGGACGATTATGGGGACGAGGAAGAGGGTGATGATGATGATGATGATGATGGTGATAGTGATGTGGGAACAGTTGTTCCATTACATTTTTGACTGATATTACTGAGATTTGATATTTAATCTATTCTAGTTGTTGGTTTTATCTAGACTCGTAGTATAGTATTGGAGTTGAGTTATTTTTATATATTATATGTTTTTATGGATGTTGTTGTCTTTTAGTGGTGGTGTGTTTGGGAACCCCCCTCCTTCCTAGACCCTGGAAAACCCCCCACCCTCCTCCCTGGACCCTGGACAGCCCCGCCGGACAGCCCCCAAGACAGCCCCCCGGACAGCCCCCCCGCCCTCCACCCTGGAACCCAGACACCCCCCTGAAAGCCCCCCAGACAGCCCCCCGAACAGCCCCCCACCCTCTTCCTTGGACCCCGGACAACCCCCCGAACAACCCCGGACATCCCCCAGACAACCCCCCAAACAGCCCCCAAACAGCCCCCCAAACAGCCCCCCGAACAGCCCCCCAGATAGCCCCCGGACAGCCACCCAGACAGCCCCCCACCCTCCTCCTTGGACCCCGGAAAACCCCCCGAACAGCCCCCGGACAGCCCCCCTCATAGCCCCCCACCCTCCTCTCTGGACCCCAGACAACCCCCCGGGACAGCCCCCCAGACAGCCCCCCCACCCTCTTCCTTGGACCCCAAAGTGTCTGTCTTTGGCTTAAAATGGACAACAATTTAAGTACATACTGAAAACCGACCAAACACATTTGGATTCCATTGAAAATTTAGGAGAACGATCCATGGGTCATATGTGACGTGTACGAGTCAACCCCACCTCAATCTGAGGTGCGGTGTGGCTGCCACCACTCAAAGTGTCTGTCTTCTGTTTCAAAAGGACGTCATTTGAAGTTAAATACATCAACTGGAATACGTAAAACCGACCAGACGCATTCATATTGTGTCGATACTTTAGCACAACGATCCATGGGTCATATGTGATGTGTACGAGTCAACCCCGCCTCAATCCGAGGCGTGGTGTGGCCACCACCACTCAAAGTGTCTGTCTTTTGCTTAAAATGGACAACAATTTAAGTACATACGGAAAACCGACCAAACGCATTCGGTTTCCATTGAAACTTTAGGAGAATGATCCATGGCTCATATGTGACGTGTATGAGTCAACCCCGCCTCAATCTGAGGCGTGGTGTGGCCGCCACCACTCAAAGTGTATGTCTTCTGTTTCAAAAGGACGTCATTTGAAGTGAAATACATCAACTGGCATACAGAAAACTGACCAAACGCATTCGGATTGTGTCAATACTTTAGCACAACGATCCATGGGTCATATGTGACGTGTACGAGTTAACCCCGCCTCAATCTGAGGTGCAGTGTGGCCTCCACCACTCAAAGTGTCTGTCTTTTGCTTAAAATGGACAACAATTTAAGTACATATGGAAAACCGACCAAATGCATTCGGTTTCCATTGAAACTTTAGGATAACGATCCATGGGTCATATGTGACGTTTACGAGTCAACCCCGTCTCAATCTGAGGTGTGGTGTGGCTGCCACCACTCAAAGTGTCTGTCTTTTGTTTCAAAAGGACGTCATTTGAAGTGAAATATATCAACTCGCATAAGGAAAACTGACCAAACGCATTCGAATTGTGTCGATACTTTAGCACAACGATCCATGTGTCATATGTGACGTGTACGAGTCAACACCACCTCAATTCGAGGCGCGGTGTGGCCTCCACCACTCAAAGTGTCTGTCTTTGGCATAAAATGGACAACAATTTAAGTACATACGGAAAACCAACCAAACACATTCGGTTGACATTGAAACTTTAGGAGAACGATCCATGGGTCATATGTGATGTGTACGAGTCAACCCCGCCTCAATCCGAGGAGTGGTGTGGCCGCCACCACTCAAAGTGTCTGTCTTCTGTTTCACAAGGATGTCATTTAAAGTGAAATACATCAATTGGCATACAGAAAACCGACCAAACGCATTCGTATTGTGTCGATACTTTAGCACAACGATCCATGGGTCGTATGTGACATGTATGAGTCAACCCCGCCTCAATCCGAGGTGCGGTGTGGCCACCACCACTCAAAGTGTCTGTCTTTTGCTTAAAATGGACAACAATTTAAGTACATACGGAAAACCGACCAGACGCATTCGGATTCCATTGAAACTTTAGGAAAACGATTCATACGTCATATGTGACGTTTATGAGTCAACCCCGCCTCAATCTGAAGCGCTATGTGTCCGCCACCACTCAAAGTGTCTGTCTTCTGTTTCAAAAAGATGTCATTTGAAGTAAAATACATCAACTGGCATATGGAAAACCTACCAAACGCATTCAGATTCTGTCGATACTTTAGCACAATGATCCATGGGTCATATGCGACGTGTACAAGTCAACCCCACCTCAATCCGAGGCACGATGTGGCCGCCACCACTCAATGTGACTGTCTTTTGCTTAAAATGGACAACAATTTAAGTACATACATAAAACCGACCAAACGCATTCGGATTCCATAAAAACTTTAGGAGAACGATCCATGGGTCATATGTGACGTGTAGGAGTCAACCCCGCCTCAATCTGAGGCGCGGTGTGGCCGCCACCACTCAAAGTGTATGTCTTCTGTTTCAAAAGGACGTTATTTGAAGTGAAATACATCAACTGGAATAAGGAAAATCGACCAAACGCATTCGGATTGTATCGATACTTTAGCACAACGATCCATGGGTCATATGTGACGTGTACGAGTTAACCCCGCCTCAATCCGAGGTGCGGTGTGGATGCCACCACTCAAAGTGTCTGTCTTTGACTTAAAATGGACAACAATTTAAGTACATACGGAAAACTGACCAAACGCATTCGGTTTCCATTGAAACATTAGGAGAACGATCCATTGGTCATATGTGACGTGTACGAGTCATCCCCGCCTCAATCTGAGGCGCAGTGTGGCCGCCACCACTCAAAGTGTCTGTCATCTGTTTCAAAAGGACGTCATTTGAAGTGAAATACATCAACTGGCATACGAAAAACCTACCAAACGCATTCGGATTGTGTCGATACTTTAGAACAATGATCCATGGGTCTTATGCGACGTGTACGAGTCAACCCCACATCAATCCGAGGCACGGTGTGGCCGCCACCACTCAAAGTGTCTGTCTTTTTCTTAAAATGGACAACAATTTAAGTACATATGGAAAACCAACCAAGCGCATTCGGATTCCATTGAAACTTTAGTAGAACGATCCATGGGTCATATGTGATTTGTACGAGTCAACCCCGCCTCAATCTAAGGCACGGTGTGGCCTCCACCACTCAAAGTGTATGTCTTCTGTTTCAAAAGGACGTCATTTGAAGTGAAATACATCAACTGGCATACGGAAAACCGACCAAACGCATTCGGATTATGTCGATACTTTAGCACAACGATCTATGGGTCATATGTGATGTGTACGAGTCAACCCCGCCTCAATCCAAGGGGCGGTGTGGCCGCCAACACTCAAAGTGTCTGTCTTTTTCTTAAAATGGACAACAATTTAAGTACATATGGAAAACTGACCAAACCCCTTCGGTTTCCATTGAAACTTTAGTATAACGATCCATGGGTCATATGTGACGTGTACGAGTCAACCCCGCCTCAATCCGAGGCATGGTGTGGCTGCCACCACTCAGAGTGTCTGTCTTCTGTTTCAAAAGGATGTCATTTGAAGTGAAATACATCAACTAGCATACGGAAAACCGAACAAACACATTCGGATTGTGTCGATACTTTAGAAAAACGATCCATGGGTCATATGTGACCTGGACGAGTCAACCCCGCCTCAATCCGAGGTACGGTGTGGCCGCCACCACTAAAAGTGTCTGTCTTTTGCTAAAAATGGACAACAATTTAAGTACATACGGAAAACCGACCAAACGCATTCGGTTTCCATTGAAACTTTAGGAGAACGATCCATGGGTCATATGTGACATGTATGAGTCAACCTCGCCTCAATCTGAGGCGCGGTGTGGCCGCCACCACTCAAATGTCTGTCTTATGTTTCAAAAGGACGTCATTTGAAGTGAAATACATAAACGTGCATACAGAAAACCGACCAAATGCATTCGGATTGTGTCAATACTTTAGCACAACGATCCATGTGTCATATATGACGTGTACGAGTCAACCCCGCCTCAATCCGAGGCGCAGTGTGGCCGCCACCACTCAAAGTGTCTGTCTTTTGCTTAAAATGGACAACAATTTAAGTACATACGGAAAACCGACCAAACGCATTCGGTTTCCATTGAAACATTAGGAGAATGATCCATGGGTCATATGTGACATGTACGAGTCAACCCCACCTCAATCCGAGGCGTGGTGTGGCCGCCACCACTCAATGTGTCTGTCTTCTGTTTCAAAAGGACGTCATTTGAAGTGAAATACATCAACTGGCATGCGGAAAACTGACCAAACGCATTCGGATTGTGTCAATACATTAGCACAACGATCCATGGGTCATATGTGACGTGTACGAGTCAACCCCACCTCAATCCAAGGCGCGGTGTGGCCGCCACCACTCAAAGTGTCTGTCTTTTGCTTAAAATGGACAACAATTTAAGTACATACGGAAAACTGACCAAACGCATACAGTTTCCATTGAAACTTTAGGATAACGATCCATGGGTCATATGTGACGTGTACGAGTCAACCCCGCCTCAATCCAAGGTGCGGTGTGGCCGCTACCACTCAAAGTGTCTGTCTTCTTTTTCAAAAGGACGTCATTTGAAGTGAAATACATCAACTGGCATACGGAAAACTGACCAAACGCATTCAGATTGTGTCGATACTTTAGCACAACGATCCATGGGTCATATGTGACATGTATGAGTCAACCTCGCCTCAATCCGAGGTGCGGTGTGGCCGCCACCACTCAAAGTGTCTATCTTTTGCTTAAAATGGACAACAATTTAAGTACATACGGAAAACAGACCAAACACATTCGGATTCCATTGAAACTTTAGGAGAACGATCCATGGGTCATATGTGACGTGTACGAGTCAACCCCGCATCAATCCGAGGTGCGGTGTGGCCGCCACCACTCAATGTTTATGTCTTCTGTTTCAAAAGGACGTCATTTAAAGTGAAATACATCAACTGGCATACGGAAAACCTACCAAACGCATTCGGATTGTGTCGATACTTTAGCACAACGATCCATGGGTCATATGAGACGTGTATGAGTCAACATCGCCTCAATCCGAGGTGCGGTGTGGCCGCCCCCACTCAAAGTGTCTGTCTTTTGCTTAAAATGGTCACCAATTTAAGTACATACGGAAAACCGACCAAACGAATTCAGATTCTATTGAAACATTAGGAGAACGATCCATGGGTCATATGTGACGTGTATGAGTCAACCCCACCTCAATCCGAGGCGCGGTGTGGCCGCCACCACTCAATGTGTCTGTCTTATGTTTCAAAAGGATGTCATTTGAAGTGAAATACATCAACTGGCATACAAAAAACCGACCAAACACATTCGGATTGTGTCGATACATTATCACAACGATCCATGGGTCATATGCAACGTGTACGAGTTAACCCCACCTCAATCCGAGACACGGTGTGGCCACCACCACTCAAAGTGTCTTTCTTTGGCTTAAAATGGACAACAATTTAAGTACATACGGAAAACCAACCAAATGAATTCGGTTTCCATTGAAACTTTAGGATAACGATCCATTGGTCATATGTGACGTCTACGAGTCAACCCCGCCTCAATCCGAGGCGCGGTGTGGCTGCCACCACTCATAGTTTCTGTCTTCTATTTCAAAAGGACGTCATTTGAAGTGAAATACATCAACTGGCATACGGAAAACCTGCCAAACGCATTCAGATTGTGTCGATACTTTAGTACAACGATCCATGGGTCTTATGCGATGTGTACGAGTCAACCCCACCTCAATTCGAGGTGCAGTGTGGCCACCACCACTCAAAGTTTCAGTATTTTTCTTAAAATGGACAACAATTTAAGTACATACGGAAAACCGACCAAACGCATTCGGATTCCATTGAAACATTAGGAGAACGATCCATGGGTCATATGTGACATGTACGATTCAACCCTGCCTCAATCCGAGGCGCGGTGTGGCCTCCACCACTCAAAGTGTCTATCTTCTGTTTCCAAAGGACGTCATTTGAAGTGAAATACATCAACTGGCATATGGAAAACCAACCAAAAGCATTCGGATTGTGTCGATACATTAGCAAAACGATCCATGGGTCATATGTGATGTGTACGAGTCAACCCCGCCTCAATCCGAGGCGCGGTGTGGCCGCCACCACTCAAAGTGTATGTCTTTTGCTTAAAATGGACAACAATTTAAGTACATATGGAAAACCGACCAAACGCATTCGGTTTCAATGGACACTTTAGGAGAACGATCCATGGGTCATATATGACGCGTACGAGTCAAACCCACCTCAATCCGAGGCGCGGTGTGGCCGCCACCACTCAAAGTGTCTGTCTTCTATTTCAAAAGGACGTCATTTGAAGTGAAATACATCAACTGGCATATGGAAAACCGACCAAATGCATTCGGATTGTGTCGATACTTTAGCACAAAGATCCATGGGTCATATGTGACGTGTACGAGTCAACGCCGCCTCAATCGGAGGCACGGTGTGGCCGCCACCACTCAAAGTGTCTGTCTTTTGCTTAAAATGGACAACAATTTAAGTACATACGGAAAACCGACCAAACGCATTCGGTTTCCATTGAAACTTTAGGAGAATGATACATGGGTCATATGTGACATGTAGGAGTAAACCCCGCCTCAATATGAGGTGTAGTGTGGCCGCCACCACTCAAAGTGTCTGTCTTTTGTTTCAGAAGGACATCATTTGAAGTGAAATACATCAACTGGCATACGGAAAACAGACCAAACGCATTCGGATTATGTCGATACTTTAGAACAACAATCCATGGGTCATATGTGACGTGTACGAGTCAACCTCGCCTCAATCCGAGGCACAGTTTGGCCACCACCATTCAAAGTGTCTTTCTTTTTCTTAAAATGGACAACAATTTAAGTACATACGGAAAACCGACCAAACGCATTCGGATTGTGTCGATACTTTAGCACAACAATACATGGGTCATATGTGATGTGTACGAGTCAACCCCGCCTCAATTCGAGGCCAGTGTGTCCAGCACCACTCAAAGTGTCTGTCTTTTGTTTCAAAAGTACGTCATTTTAATTGAAAAACATCAACTGGCATACGGAAAACCGACCAAACACATTCGGATTGTGTCGATACCTTAGAAAAACGATCCATGGGTCATATGTGACATGTACGAGTCATCCCCACCTCAATCTGAGGAGCGGTGTGGCTGCCACCACTCAAAGTGTATTTCTTCTGTTTCAAAAGGACGTCATTTAAAGTGAAAAACATCAACTAGAATATGGAAAACCGACCAAACGCATTCGGATTGTGTCGATACTTTAGCACAACGATCCATGGGTCATATGTGATGTGTACGAGTCAACCCCGCCTCAATCCGAGGTGCGGTGTGGCCACCACCACTCAAAGTGTCTATCTTTTGCTTAAAATGGACAACAATTTAAGTACATACGGAAAAAAGACCAAACGCATTCGGTTTCCATTGAAACTTTAGGAGAATGATCCATGGGTCATATGTGACGTCTACGAGTCAACGCCACCTCAATCTGAGGCGTGGTGTGGCCAGAACCACTCAAAGTGTCTGCCTTTTGTTTCAAACGTACGTCATTTTAATTGAAAAACATCAACTGACATTCGGAAAACCTACCAAACGCATTTGGATTGTGTCGATACATTAGCACAATGATCCATGGGTCATATGTGAAGTATACAAGTCAACACCGACTCAATCCGAGGCATGGTGTGGCCAGTAGCTCTCCAGGTGTATGTATTATGTTTAGAATGGACATTATTTCATGTAAAAATATATGGTATACAAAAACCCGATCAAATTATGAATTGACTTCTGGATTCCACATATAATTGTCATCTAAATTATAATTACGTTATGAATTCTAATTTAATTATGGATGTGTATAGTTCCACCATTATATGTTAAATGTGAACGAATTTGTTCTTTATATGTAATTTTTAGTTGGTTATTGTAGGTACAATAATTGTATATGTATGTGTTAGTTTATTGCAGGAACAATAATTGGATTGAAAATGAGAGGGAACCACCAAATGAGACCTGGTGGGAAATTGGATATCTGCTGGGAAATTACAAAGGTGTTGTGTTGGGAAATTGCAGAGCTGCTGGGAAATTTTCCCAGCAGAGGCTATGCCAACGGTTTTGAACCATTGGCATAGAATGTGTAGGCCTTGTTTTACCAATAGTTCTATGAACCGTTGGTAAAAAACTTTTCCCAACGGTTCTAAACCATTGGGAAAACATGATAAATTTGTGCACTATTTCCCAACGGTTGTAAACCATTGGGAAAAAGATTTCCCAACGGTTCTTGAAAACCGTTGGGATAGGGTAATTTTTCAGCACCCTATCCCAACGGTTCACTGTAAACCGTTGGGAAAAAATTTTCCCAACTTTCCAACGGTTCTACAGCCTTTCCCAATGGTTCTAAACTGTTGGGAAATCCTTCATTTCTAGTAGTGCAAGGAATATGGATAAGAAGAATCTCAAGGAAATTCAGAAAGGAATTTAAGATAAATAATTGTTTAATTATAATATCATAATTAATTGAATTCGGGCACGACTTATCTTAAATGAAAGAACGATTAAAAGAATTTGAATTCTAAATATGCGTAAATATCTTTTCATTCTATAGATGATCATGAGATAGACCAAAGACCCTTTGTATGTGTATGGTTTCATTTAAATTTATTTAATTTAAATTTGTTGGCCTGCGAGCCTTCTTCCAATAAAATGTAGGGCCTGCGTGCCCATGGTTTCCTTAATGTAAACCCATGTAATGGAGGATCTCCCAAGCCAGAGGAAATAGTTCAAATCCCGAATCCGAAGTGAAACCGATGCAAGAAGATACAAAGGTGGACAGGTGGGAGCTACAAAACACAAACCACCAGGTTCAAGTTGTTTTTCCTAGGTCAGAGTTAGCTTATCAAAACTGCTCGATAAACTAACCAATAGAAGCTCATGATCATGCCATCTTATTTTATTTCTCTCTAAATTTTATGGTTTATTTATTATGTATGTGTTTTCACAATCACATAGTTAATAAAATGAACAAGCATGCAAAGATGGAATACAATAAAAACCAGACTATGTGTAAACATTATCAGAACATGGTTAATCACTTAAGCAAGCATCACTTAATATTAATAAGCATGTGATAATGAAAAACTACACATGAAGAATAAAATCCATCAAATACCATATTAAGTTAGACTAAGCCTTCCATTACTTGATTAAGTGGAAGACTCAATAAAACTTTGTGTCAAACCTACCCTTGTTGGGACACTTACTTTTATAAAGGAATCCCTTATGAAAGGTTTCAGGTTGAATTAACCATATTACATCAAAAGGAGTATCCCTTTCTAGACATGATGTAATATTAGAGGTAAGATTTGAGGAAATCCAATTCAGGATTTCAGGATTGGTGAGTCCACCCAACATATCAAGGAACTGTAAGCTCACAGTTGGAAAAGACCTGCCTACCTAAATACCGTCAAATAGCTTGACCAACCCTTGTTGGGGTTATGCGAAGGGGAATATGGATCATTGCCACTAGAATGTCAAAGCAACTGGACATTATGATTTCAATGGTGAGGGCCACTGGGAATTGATAAAAGAGTGGGATAATTAATAAACTCATTTATTATTTTTATAAAATGTAATCAAGAAAGTACTGATAAATCTGCCCTTTTAATTTGTAGAATCAAAATGAAAAACACGTAAACCACATTTTCTCTGCGATCAATTCTGGATAAAGACAATATCCTCACCGAAAGTAACCTTCATGAATGCTTTATGCGCCTTCGGGTTATCCTACGCCTTGAACGAAAGTTTTACGTGCTGGAGTCCTCACTTCATGATTCTCATAACCCAGGGGTGAGTGATGAAGATTTCCTGGTATATGATAAACATTTGAATGACGCTCTCGACATTCAATATTTGATGATATCATCTATGTATATTGAGCTCATGAAGTCTCATGAAGACATGGATGCATGTAGCATGCTTGAGGACCTCTGTGGTCTATACCAGGAGAGAGCAAGACAGGAAAGGTTTGAGATCTCCAAGGCTCTATTCCAGAGCAATCTTGGAGAGGGTTCCCCAGCTGGGCCTCATGTAGTCAAGCTCATGGGATACATTGAGCGCTTGGAGGTTCTAGGGTTTAAACTCCCCGAAGAACTGGGCACCGTTCTCATTCGTGCATCACTCCCCTAGAGCTTCTCGAACATTGTTGTCAATTTCAACATGAAAAACATTGAGAAATCTATATCTGATCTTCTTATCCTTATTTTCCAAGTAGATAATGACATGAATCATGAAAAGCCTTCTGTACTGATGGTGAATAAAAGGAAAGGGAAGTTGAAGATATTTAATCCCAAAGATTCTTCAAGGACTTCCATGAAAAGGAAGATCAAAGGGGAGGAAAGGGAACATGATGCTGTTTGTTTCGCATGTGGAAAGAAGGGCCACTGGAAGAAAAACTGCACCCAGCCAAGGAAGCAAGGGGAAGCTTCAGGTGCGTTTGTTATCGAATGCAATCTATCTGTTTCTACTAATTGGGTATTAGATAATGCTTATGGTGCTCACATCTGTATCCAAATACAGGAACCAATTAGATTTAGGAAGATTGATTGAGGGGAAGTAGATTTACGAGCAGCCAACGGAGCCAGACTTGCTGCTGTAGCTTTCAGAGACTACCACCTCACATTTCCAACTGGAATGATCTTGGTGTTAAATGGTTGTTATTATTTTCATTTTGTTACTAAAAACATTATTTCAATATACATATTAGATACTGATGGATTCATATTCAAGTTTGGAAATGAATGTTTCTACTTTTATAAAGATAGCATTTGTTTTGGTAGGGCACATTTATATAATGACCTTTATGTGTTAGACTACACAAACCAAGTAATAGAAATCGATGACAAAGTAAATTCACATGACTCATACCACACCCAACATTGGCATCACCAGCTAGGCCATGTCAATGAGAAACGTTTGACAAAATTACATCAATATGGGTATTTAGATTCATTCGAACTAAAACCACTTGGTGTATGCCATGCGTGTCTACAAGGAAAAATGACTAAAGCCCCATTTAGTGGGAAAGGTGAAAGAGCTAAAAAGCTTCTAGAATTATTTCACACAGATGTGTGTGGACCATTTCCAGTTGAAGCAAGGGGCGGGTTCTCATACTTCATAACTTTTAATGATGATTTTAGTAGATATGGATATATCTACTTAATGAGGTATAAGTCATATTCTTTTGATCGGTTCAAAGAATTCAAGAATGAAGTTGAGAACCATCTTGGTAAGAAGATTAAGAAACTCCGCTCAGACAGAGGAGGAGAATATCTTTATTAGGAATTCATTGATTTCTTATGGGAGTTTGAGATTCTATCTCAAATCACTCCTCCTTACACGCCACAGTGGAATGGTGTAAGCGAAAGGAGGAACTGCACCATGTTGGACATGGTGAGATTAATGATGAGTCATGTGAGTCTTCCATTATCCTTTTGGGGATATTCATTACAAACAGCAGTACACATAATAAACCAAGTACCAACTAAATCGATAAATGGAATTCCATACGAGTTATGGAGTGGATGCAAAGCCATGTTATCGAATTTACATGTGTGGGGTAGTGAAGAATTTGTTAAGGCCTCTTCGGGTAACAAACTTGCACCACGAGGCACAAAGTGTATCTTTATAGGATATCCCAAAGAAACATGGGGATATTACCTATAAAACCCCTCAGACAAAAAGGTTACAGTGGAAAGACACGCCATATTCCTTGAGAGGAATCACATCTCCAAAAGAGATAGTGGCAGCGAGATAGACTTCGATGAAGTCAAGACTCAAGATACACCGGAGTTTGTACAAGAACAGATTCTACAAATCCCCATGGAAGAACAATCTGTTCCAGAGACACAAGAACTGCGTAGGAGCACAAGAGAGGTGAGAGAACTAGAACAATATGGTTTTCTTGTCACAGAGGATGGTGACTCATTATTGGTTGAAAATTACGATCCTATTACCTACAAGGAAGTAGTTGAAGGAACAGACGTTTCCAAGTGGAAAGAAGCCATGAATTCTGAAATGGATTCCATGTGCCAAAACCAAGTCTGGATTTTGGTAGATCCTCCAGTTGATGTAAAGCCTATTGGTAATAAATGGGTCTTTACGAAGAAACTGGACATGGAGGGTCATGTCAGCACCTATAAGGCACGATTGGTTGCAAAAGGTTTTAGACAACATCAAGGAATTGACTATGATGAAACCTTTTCACTGGTTGTGATTCTTAAATCCATCAGAATCCGATTGGCCATTGCCGCTTACCATGACTATGAAATTTGGAAAATGGATGTCAAAACAGCTTTCCTTAACGGGAACCTCCAGAAAGATGTCTACATGACACAACCTGAAGGGTTTGTGACTCCAAAGGATGCTAACAAGGTATGCAAGTTATAGAAATCCATTTATGGATTAAAGAAAGCATCAAGGTCATGGAACATCATTTTGATGAAGCTGTAATGGAATTTGGCTTTGTTAAGAATGAATGTGAGCCATGTGTCTACAAGAGGTTTAGTGGGAGTGTAGTCGTTTTCCTAATAGTATATGTTGATGACATATTACTAATTGGAAACGAAGTACCTATCTTACTATCAATTAAGGCATAGTTGCATAAATACTTCTCCATGAAAGACTTGGGAGAGGAAGCATATATTATTGGGATCAAGATACATCATGATAGATCCAAGAGAATTCTGGGCCTGAGTCAAAGTACATACATTGACAAGATACTAAAGAGATTCAGTATGGAACAATCCAAGAGGGGATTGTTTCCAGTGTCACATGGAATTCATCTTTCCAAGAAAATGTGTCCTTAGACACATGAGGAAATAAAGTGAATTTCAAGGATCCCTTACGCATCCGCGATTGGGTCAGTCATGTATGCTATGCTATGTATAAGTCTAGATGTTTCTTACGCATTAAGTGTGGTAGGAAGATATCAAGCGGATCTAGGAGACCACCATTGGATGGCAGTCAAGACTATCCTTAAGTATCTGAGGCGTACTAAGGATATGTTCCTAGTTTATAGAGGAGATGAGGAACTAGTCATCAGAGGACATGTAGATGCTATTTTCCAGACTAATCAAGATGAAATGAAGTCGCAGACTGGATACATCTTCGGTTTGAATGGAGGTGTAGTGAGTTGGAAGAGCTCAAAAAAAAGTGTGGTGGTAGATTCTACAATGGAGTCTGAGTATATCGTAGCTTCTAAGGCAGCTAAAGAAGCATTATGGATGAAAAGCTTCATCCAAGAGCTGGATGTATTACCGAGTAATAAAGATCCTATCACACTCTATTGTGATAATACTACAGCGGTGGCACTTGAAAAAGAGCCAAGGTCACATCAGCGAACAAAGATCATACTTCAGAAGTATCATCTATTGAGGTATTTTTCTCAGAGAGGTGAAGTTGTAGTGAGTAGTATTTCCATGGAAGACAACATGGTGGACCCCTTCATTAAAGCCTTGACTCAGCAGAAACATGATCATCATGTGAGGTCTAGCGGACTAAAAGTTGTAGGCAGATGGCTCTAGTCCAAGTGTGAGTTTGTAAGGGTTGGTGTCCTAATAACCAACTGTTTTGTACTTTGATTACATAAATGTTCACTTATTATATATTGTTCATTGTTCTGCATGAATATAATATAATAATGTCCTGGAATATTTGTTGAATTGACAAGGTCATGGAAGATCCCCGCTATGATGATAAACTTGAAATTCTATAACAATATTCTTAAATAAAGTTCTACGGTTCGATGACATACTATGATAGGACACATAGTATACATACCTTCACGTGTGAGTACTCGTGAGAAGATGAGACTCTCTCTCATGGAGTTCGCACTTGGTAATCTCTAAGATGAGAGATTATAAGAACAGACCCGCCAGTAGTAATTCTGCATGTCTTGGTGTCATCAGACATTACTATCTGTGAGCATGTGTAATGTTCCTTAGACTGGAAGATTATCATTTACTCATGTCATGACTCATTCACTTAGATTTACTGATGAAAACCGTCACACAGACAGTCGGCGAGAAGTAGGGTATGTTGGGTGCGTCATGAGTGACCTGTTGTTAATGGATAATTCGAGGAAGGATTTGTCCCTTCCTTTTATGGAAGTTTATATCTCATCCCTTTGATTGAAATAGAAATGTCACATTATATTCCATGTCCATGGTGTAAACGACGAGTTTATTTCTTGTAGTCAGAGAATGACAGATCAACCATATAGGTTTTTCACACTACCATGAAACCTTCTTGATGAGATATCTTGACAAAGGGATTAAATTACACAGTAAGCATTCGTATGAGGTGATATGTCAATGCGGAATCAACTTCTTTCTCTTGGGTGCCTTTACCTGTTTCTAAACAGTAATCTTGGACTTTAGGCAAGCTCTCCTAATTCCAATGAGAAAAAGGCCTAGAGGGTCACACACTAAGTGTATTCAAGTATCTCAAGTATAATAAGAATTATTCATGTCCGTGGTTTAATAATTATTCAAGGAAGCCTAAATTTTTTTAATGATGGAGGAAGAAGGAAATGAAAAACAAGATATACACGCCGTGTATTAAAGATTACACGTCGTGTAGTTTTTCATGGAATACAAGTACACACCGTGTATTAATAATTACATACTGTGCAGTTTTCTTTATGGAAAGGAAATGAATAAATGAAAACAAGATATACACGCCGTGTACATTGAATGTAAGCACCATTTATTTTTCAATGAAAAACAAGTACACGCCGTGTATTTATTAATACATGCCGTGTAGTTTTTACAGTCGGGATTTTGAGGATATAATATTTTTTAAATGATATTTATTATAATCAGCATGGGCGCATGTCAAGGAATTAATTATTCGACATGGGGGTTTTAAATAAGAGTTAATGAAATAAATAAAATGTGTAACACGTTTATTTATTGTCATAATTCTACAACCTCAAACCTGATTATAAATATACTCACAACCCCAACTCTTTTCTGACACCTAAGAGAATCGTTGTGCACAACAATTCTGGAGAATTATTTCAAGCCCGAAAGAACCTCTTCCTGCAAGAACGCTCTCAAGACCGAGAGAGATCCTCTTCTATCAGATCAAGATGATCTAAGGCGGACAACGCAAGAAAAGGTTTCTCCACACTAGCACCTGGAGACTCCTTTGGAGACGTTGAGAGATACGAGGTACACGTGTGGATCACCGCTAGAGGAAGTATACACTTGGCTTCTACGACGCAACGACGAATCACATAGGAATGTGATTAAGAACATCAATGAAGAAAGAAAACCCAAAAGGTATTTATTTTCAATTGATTAAATTAATTATAATCAACTTGTAATGATCCTTGTTTGTGGTTCGGGGACAAACCTTCTTCTTTGTCTATTTCTGGGATTCGATCCGTGGAGACTGATGTTTATCATCATATTGATCCCGAATTGATCATCATTAATGACAAAAATCTAAGTGGGAACATCCACCCATGCACTTCTGCTGCACCAGGAATCTTTATTGATTAGGGGATACAGATTCATCAATATTTTCATAGTTAAACCAACATTCCAAATAAACACTGCATATAAAAGGTATATGACTTAAGAAAATACTCATATCGATGAAACCAGATTATGGATACATAATATATTAACAATTTTAAATGAAAAATGATCTCAAATGGGAATTAGGTACACCACGTAAGAATTATTAGGAGCACAATACAAAGTAAGTCACAATTAAATGGAAAATTGACACAAATCCCATTAGCACATTATAATCAATGATTTTGTGTGACCAAGAGTTAATATTTATGAAATGAATCATTGAATACCATTATAATAAATAGAATAATGATTTATATATCAAATGGTATTACACATATATCACATTCAAGAAATTATTGGTGAACAATGGAAATCTCACAGAATTAAAAGTGAGATAAGGAACCCCTTATCATATGCTCGAGTGTGTTCGTTTGTTTTAATGACCTGAATAATAAAATTTATATTCATTAATTAATAAGTCCATAAACTCATATACATTTAATTTATTTAGTATAACCTTATTAGGTTCATTCATTGATTTTTTATGGGTTTAAGAGGTTAAATTTTATTGTTTTTGAAGCATTTTCTTCCTTGGTTTCATGATTCGTTTACCTGTATTAATGAATGGAAGTTCATTTGAAATGTGGTTAAACATACATAATTGTTAATATATATTATTAGTGACATTAAATAGATATAAATCATCTTATAATTATTCTGGGTTATATACTTGAGGTTGAATCATTAGATAAAATTTATTGATAAATTCTTGGATTTAGCTTGGTTGTTTTGTGCAAAATGAACTTGTTTTGTATTATTATTCCATATTATGAGTGTGTAGGGGTTCCAGAACATTAATGAGATGAAATAAATATATTTGGATCTGGTTCAACCATAAATTTTTTTTCATGACCATAATTTAAGATCGTAACAAAAATTGATAACATGTCATCCTTGAATGTGATAAATCAACACATCTCAGATGGTGTTTTCATTTTTAGTATATGAGGAGGGGAATGAGATGATGATGAAATATTCCATTATCATAATATAATTATAGTTCATGTAAGGTACTGGAATTATCATGGCATATGGATTAGGGTATATTAGGAAAGAAGTATAAAAGAAAGGAACTCAAAATAGAAGAAAAATTGAAAAATCTCTCATGAAAATTCGGCAGCCTAACAACGTCACTTAAAATTTCATAAAATAGTTTGATGAGATAAAGGGTGTATCTCATAACTCTTACATAATATAGACAATAAGGGAGATATGGAATAACATATCCAAACATAATCCAAATAAAATCTAAAAATAATAACATAAAATGAATGAAAGGAAAGAAAACTAAAGAGGATGTTTACCTCTTGATCTCTTATACTTGAGATCCTTCTTAAGGCCTTTGGTTTTGGCCTTTTGGTGAGACCAGAAGCTATAGGACATGGGGAAGAGATCTTGGGAAGATTATTTGGTAGAATTTAGGTAATTATCAAGGCTTTATAGGTGTGGGATAAAGAGGGGAATGATGGTGGTATTTATAGTGGAGGAGAGGATGTATTTTTCATTATTTTAATCATTATTGTAATATTTTTGCTCAAGAGTATGTATAAATTTAATTCATGTGACCCAAAATAGTAATAATGGCATGTTTGTTTGAACCAAGTTGTATTAAATCACTTATTATGTCATAAATAGTGTATTTTACTCATAATTTGAATATACGGTATTTTACTATATTTCACTATTTATCAAAAATTCTAGAATTTTAGAAAAATCCTAAAAAATTATCCTAACCATTTTTCATTGTTAAGAATTCAAAAATGAACTCCATTTTTCAAAAATAATTTTCTAAATATTGTTAATTTAAATTTTAAATAAAATCATAGTTAATTTGAAAAATAACAATTTTAAAGGTATATTTAGTTTCATATCACATTGAAAAAGTAATTAATATTTCATTATCTTATTACCTTAAAAAAATAAAATATTATCATTGTTTCCCATTCATAAGGGTCATATTACTATTTATATTAATATTCATAAGGGTATGTTACTATTCACTAAAAAATCAGGTCAGTTTTATCAGACTCCAAATGACTTACTGGTCACTACACTTGATGACCATTTTTCGAAATTCAAAACATAAAAGTGTAATTTTTTTGTTTAATGGCTAGGTTTTGAATATCTCTTAAATAAATAAGTGTTGTTTCAAAGGAACAAAATGCTTTATAAAATATAGTCTATGAATAGAATGTATTTAATAGAAGCATGCCATAAAATTTTTGGGGTGTTATATTTAATACTCCACATCCCATAAAAACAAAACATGTCAGCAATATCTTAATGTATATATTTTTTGTTGTCAGAATATGTAAACTACTTAATATACACATTATAAAATTTACCAAAATTACAATCTATCGTTGATTTAGTAAATACATTTCTCCTTATCCACTTCGAATCATTATAATGGGATTTTCCTAGATTTCCCATAAACCCACTCACCTTATCAAATTAAATATTTATAGCGCACGTTAGAAATTGTTCAAGGTGGTCTAAAATTGTGAATCACAAAGGCATCACCAAAAACCAAATCCTTTAAATCCGATGTAGGGATTTGAGATTAGAGAAAACACAAATAGGTTCCACCAAGATACCTTTGGAAACTAAGATATTTTCTTCATTATTTCTCTCAAGAGACATACATATTTTATGTCATAAATCATAGACTAGTGTGAAGTCGTCAACCCCTTTTGGAAGTTGGTGAGAATGATAAAATCATTCCCAAAATCGGTAATAAAAATATTATATATTTTTAATTGACGAATCCATTTTAATATCTCCCTCTCTTTGTTAAGTATATAATTTCAATCACCACAGAGAGCAAAAAAAGTAAGTGAGATCGATCTACCCCCATCATGGATAAATCCCACTCCTTGTATGCACCAATTTGGAGATAAAACAAACATAATATGTTTGAGAACAAAAGAAATCATTTTAAAAGACACCTAATACACATTTAAGTTCTCATCATCATCCTCCAAATATCACATAGTCATGGCATGTCCCTATAAATCCTTCTCTATGGCCAATAACATCATGAATTTTTGGGATTTTTCTTCAAGAATGATATATTTTTAATCCATTTTAGCTCCGTATTCATGATTTGAAAATAAAATGCCTCATACATTCTCTTTATATTTTTGTTTTATGAAGTCTAATCTTCTATAAATATATACCAGATACACTTCTATAATCTCTTATTTATATGTATGATTGTTTTTGTTGAATAATAAGTATTTGGTTTTTTAAGGGACTATTTTTTAGTTATTTTAATTATAAAATGTGTTTTTTATCTCTGTAAAGACAATTTTCAAGAGGTTTCTACATCTTTATGGTTATGAAGAAAACATATGACATATTATTATTTTATCTTCAAGGTGTTTGGTCCATTTATTTTCACATAATAGATTAAAAGTCTACTATTTTGAAACATTTTTGATAGAATTATTTAATTTTTCTATAAATGATAGAATTTATTCTTATATTTTTTATTTAAATGTTATAGGTGAGACTATTATTGAACATGTTGTTAGGAAAGGGTGTAAGTGGATTTGATATAATCCAAAAACAATTTTATTAATTTCTTTTTTATCATTATGTTAGATGAACTTACAATATGTTAAATTCCAATAAAATGTTTATTTACAAATATATTTTAACCTGCAGGTCACCCTTAGATTATCCATTATTACATCAAGGGTGTTAATATTATTCTTGACTACAAATATGACTCTATGGTACTTCCCACCTCATGTAACTCGTGATACTGTTTATTCTTCTATTCTTTGATGAGTTATATATATCCAATATGTTTATAGTTTCTTAAATAATTTTCTAATGAATATGATATTTACATCTAGTTTCACACTTTAAATAGAGAGTTTCACACCTAAAACTAAATTTATAGACAATTCATGACTACATGTAGTTTGATTACTGCATCTACAATCTGATATGGATCAATGTTGATGATATATATTTTTTTGGAAACACTAATCATATAATTTATGAATTATGGAGTAGATTAACAATAATCTCTTTGAAAAAATATGATTTCAATCTTATACTGACAATTAGTTGATGGTGTGTATGGAATGACATCTTGATTTTTTACATTATGAATTTAAACACTTTTTATTGGGAAATGATATGAATTATTTTAACACATCAATTAGGTATTAATGAAGTTGTTTCTTACTCATTTAATGTGATGTTATATAGGTATCGATTTTTTTCACCACTGGTAATGAAAGTTATTTCTTGGAACCTCTATTTCTTGTTTGGTGTCTGAATTTTCTTTATATAGTGATTGATAAATATCAAAGATCTAAGGCCATGAGTATTGTGATATATTCTACTAAAGATTGGTTTGTTTTCATAACTAGTACTAATGATATTTTTTCATCTGATGTGTTTTGAAATATCAATAGGACTTGTTGGGTGTCTGAATGTTTTTCTTGTAGTTCTTGATAGAGATCAGAGATCTAAGTCCAAGGAATCTATTATATATTTTACTAAAGATTAGTTTGTTTACATGCCTAGTGTTAATGGTATTTTTTCATCTACTACATTTTAAAATATCAACAGAACTTGTTTGATGTTTTATTTTTCTTCATCTAGTGCTTGATAGAGATCAAAGATCTAAGGCTAAAGATATTGTTATATCTTCTACTAAATATTGGTTAGTTTACAAACCTAGTGATAATGGTATTTTTTTATCTTCTGCATTTTGAAATATTAAAAGGACTTGTTTAGTGTATAAATTTTCTTCATGAAGTGATTGATAGAGATAAAAGATCTAAGGTCAAGGATATTATTATATATTACACAAAAGATCAGTTAATTTACATACCTAGTGATAATGGTATTTTTTCATTTGATGCATTTTGAAATATCAACAGGACTTGTTTGGCATCTAAATTTTCTTCGCATAGTGCTTGATAGAGATCAAAGATTTAAGGCCATGGTTATTGTTACATCTTATAGTAAATATTGGTTAGTTTATATACCTAGTTCTAATAGTATTTTTTTCATCTACTAATTTTCAAATATCAATAGGACTTTGAAGCCAGATGTTTGGTTGGCCGATCTACTTGAGGATAAGAGTGTTCCAAAAATGTTAGGTTTTTTTAATTTGGAGGATAAGGTGGAATTTAATTTGAACAGATAATGTTTTTCAAAGTTAAGGTATTGGACTATCGTTTAAGTTCATATTCTATGGAAATAATTTAAGATATTCTAAGTAACAAATATTTACTAAAACTGATTTACTGGTAGGATTGTGGAAGTACTGTGGGGATATCATGGATATTTCTATTGGGCTATAACCATTAGAAATTATCCTAAAATAGTGGTTTTCATGGTCATCAAATAAATATGTATTACTTATCAGTATATACTTGTATGTATATAGTCTTTGTATTGTCATTAAAGTGAATGTTCCAGATTTTTTGAATGAATGTGTAACCTTATGAGAAGTTTAGAGACCATGAAAGATAGAAAGATTGATATATCAGTACTTTTGTGACATGAAGGCATGGGATGAGGTGATTTGTTTGGTTATATTTATTAATAGATATTGTTAAAGGTTTTTTATTGGTAGATGAACACTTTATAAAAAATAATAGGTATAGTAAAAAAGAAATACAGTGGTTTTCATTGGTAGTTTATATGTCTTTTTGGGGTTATATTCTGGTTTGGTTAGGATTTTTAATAGAGATATTTTTTTAAAAAAAAGAAACAGTCTAGCGACCACCTATGGTGTCCACTGGTCTATTTTTTATTGGGATTATTAGTGACTACCATAGGGAGTTTTTATATTCTTCACCAGAAACCACTGGCATGGAAGGTTGTAGACACATATAATGACTGCTTTTGGAAATCTTTATTTCCCTTTAGAGATGGGGCAACTACAACCACCACAAGCAGTCAGAATTCAGTTTCTAAAGGTTATTTTTTAGTAGTAAAGACTTGAACATCTAATCATTTAACACATAATAAGGGAACGCGAGTTTCCTAAATGAAAATCCATAATACCTAAATGTTTTTCATCCAGCTTAATACCAATGTATTAAGAGGAGGTTCAGATATTTACAATATAAGAATATTTTATATTAAAGTGATAAATTCATGAAATTATTTTCATCCCTTGATGAGTATACTACATGGATTAAAAAAAGGGTACAAAGAGATGGAATGAAGGTCTCTAATTGTTAAAAAACTATTTTGGTTGTAATGGGATAATCATAAGTATATTAAAAGAGATTAATTTAACATTTAGAATACATACCACAAAAGACTTATTTTAATGGAAAAGAAGATTAGAGTCTTCTTACTTAGGGATGTAACTTTTTAATAATTGTAAAGGGAAACATTATGACCTTGGGGAAATATTGGATGGAATTGAAAAATGATAAATGCATATAATTTCATACTTAAGGGATTTGGAATTTATATGAATATGGGGATCAATGGGTATTTATAATAAAAAGGGAGGGATTGTTTAATAATTTCTAAATATAAGTCTAGGAATTATAGGTTGTGGAAAATGAAAAAACATTGGCATACCCATGTTTTTAGAAAATTTAGTCATTTTTCAAATATTTTAATGAATTAGAACTAAAATCCCTTTTTTAGTATTACTTTTGTAATGGAAATGATACTTTTTCCCAAAATATAGTTTTTAAAATCTTAATTTCCATTTTATACTTTGGAAAGTCATTTATAGGTTTGAAAATTGATTTAAACCCATTAAAATAAAGGATATTAATAAAATAATATATTTTTGGTTTTGGACTCTATTTAATCAATTTTTATATCATATTACATGTTTATAAAGCCGTAAAACATATTGAAAACACAAAATTTTAATTTTACTATTCACAGAAAAAATATGTTTTCAAGAAATTCTAAAAATTTCACCCTAGAATAATTTTTATGGGATGATTTATAATATAATGTTTTTTTATAAAAATAATTTCCTAAATTTTATAGATTTATGTTTTAAATAAAAAACATAATTTATTTAAAAAGTAATCTTTATGACATAGTCAACCTTCTCACACATATAATAATTTTCCCATGACATTAAAAAACAAATTACCATTTATATTTAAATAAATAGTGTTTTATGATACTTATTTCGTAAAAATAAATTTTATTTAGAATACATTAATTTATTATAAAAGGGTATATATTTTCTAAAAGTAAAATTATGTTTTTGGTATCTAAAATCTATTTATGAAATTAATCTTATATTAGCGTGTATTTTATTAAATAAAATAATCATGAAAATTGGAAGAAGAAATAAATATTTCCTTAATTCAAATTAAATTACACTCTTAAATTACTAAGTCTTAGATAAATAACCCCTTATTACATCTGCATACTCCCTAAGGGTATGGTGTACGATAGTGGTAGTTTCATGGGGGTGGATCAGCTAACACTAGCCTGGTGGTGATCTTTGAAAACATGAACTTCTCATGTAGTTGATTCAGATCGAACCTTAATTATTGAATCTATAATTGGTATTGGTCAAGGGTGAACCCCATTTACAATGCATATCTCCCAAGTTTTAATAAATAAGATTGAAAAGTCATGATCCTACTGTTTGAGGGCATCATTTCTTCCTTCTACATTCAATTAACTCTTATCATTGCCCTTAATATAAATAATCCTTATAGTCACTTTATAAAGGCTACATTACCAATGGTCCAAATACCCAATAATCATATTGACCAATGATCTTGTAATATCACTGTAATGGTCATATCCTAATAGTCTCATTTTCATGTACATCCAATATATACCACAAAAAATAAGGTTTTATTAATTCATTCTCAATGGTTTTTATGATTCCTTTGATAAATTATATTATATTCTTAACATTTTCTTATATTAACATTTTTAATGTAGGTGAAATATTCATAGTAGAGTTTGATCCTAAGAAATATACAATTGTGTGGTCTCTATTAATTGGTTTCTATATCCTTGTACTAGTTATAGTTGTAGTAATTTTTATTATTAATTGATATGTAATATTTGTTTTGTAATATTATTTCGATGTAATTCCATTACGAAATAAAATAAAATAGTCATTATAAAAAATTATTTTGTTAATTATATAATGAATTTTTAGGTTGTTATAGTTGATCTCTCACATACCTTTGCATAAATAGAAAATTCAATATAAATACAAGAAATAGTAATATAGGAAACTGTTGTACATAATGTAGTAAGTGAACACATGAGAATTAACATGCTTTGGACCTTTCACTGTGTTCATGAGAGGAACCACTACAATTAAATTGATTAATAAGAAGCCTAAATAAATTACAATCAATTGAAAAACCAATTGGTAATAACTCATTACTGAATGATTAACACACTATAAAATTTAGATATATAGTGCATACATCAAATTTAATATTCACACACTTCTAATCATAATTATCTCAAGTCCCCACTTCCTTTTATAAGAATATTCAAATTAATTTCCAAGTCGCACTGCCTCCCAAAATTCATGGAGAACAACTCAAATGTAATTTCACTATAATCTCCCATAACACTGTTTAACTCAATTACTTTACCTTGTAAACACTAATTGATTCATATTTCCAAAACAAATTACTATAAGTTTCACCAAAATTATAGACCACTCTTTATTTTACAAGCAGTAAAAAACTTATGATAGACCAACTACCACTAAAGAGAAGAAATTTAGCTTCATACACATTTATCCAAACCATCTACAAATGATAAAAAAATTTATCCACATAAATATGATAGTATAAACATATGATGATATAAACTTATAATTGATCATAAAAAGGCTTCACATACAAAATAATGGAGAGTATATAGTGGAATTTTTTAGGGTACATATTTCACTAGTTTAGGATCATGCCCTGACTAGTGATCTGTAGTTTGGACTCTCCCTTCTTTGGAAGTATTCCCATCAGTTAAGAAAATAAGGGCATGACTAGGTGTTATTCTTGTTGTATTATATTAGGAGTACTAATTTGAATGGATATTTTTTATTATGTTTTAGTTTTCGCCTGAGAACCTAGGATTCCCATGATCAGTGGTACGTGTATATATTGTATTGATATTATTTCCTTTATTTTCTTAATAATATATTATCTATTTTTTCATGTTTCCCTTATTTTTTTGTTGTTTTAATTATTATTATTATTATTATTATTATTTATCCTTTCTGAAATTATACACTTTACTAAAGGGGAACTGTAGATTTAATGTTTGAAAATGGTTTGGAACCTTTATATTAATTCTTCAGAGAATAAGAACTTTTAAAATGTTTTAACCTATAAATTTTAAATGATTTTTTAAATGAAACAAGGGAAATAGACTGTTATAGGTTAGTAAAATAAAATTTAAAATCCTATTTTTGTAAATTATATTTTTAAACAACAATGAAATAGATAATTTGTTTAAAGGTCATGCATGGTGTTCGTTTTCCTTGAAATACCTACAAGGACTTGTGATCATGCTTATATACATTCCACTTTTAGGTTCATGTTAGTGTCAAGTCTCTCTTAGAGTATTCATGGTATTTAATATGGGTGGTGACTTGTGGAGTTGCATAGAGAATGGGTTGAGTTGTAGTTTACTTGTGTATTTTATTGTATCGAACAAGTCTACCACCTCTATATCAGATCGTGTATTAAGTTTATTTAATTTTATGAGTTGGATGTTTACTTATCTATTAAGTATATTTTGGTTATATTTTTTTATAATATATCTACTCTGATAATCATGGAACTCTAATATATAGAATGGTCTCGATGATATTCAAAGGGGCATTTTATTATTTAAAATTACTTATTTGGTGAAATCATGTCCACTCATGCATGTGTGATGTCTGGGCACTTGTTTCTAATCCATGGAGATCATGAAAATGCCTTTTGGATTTCTACAGACCAATTTGGATGCCTAGATCAATAAGATCTATATTGGTTTGTGATAAAATTGTATTAGATCCTAGGTTCTTAAGAGGGACTAGGTTCTAAAGTATCCTTTGTTATTTGGGAAGTAATGGTATATCAGAGATAAGACTATCATAACATGGAATCTATGTATGAGGAAGTGTTTAGAAAACATTTTGAATATTGATCCTTGAATTACCATGGGAACGTGGGATTATGAGTCATATATTTTCAAGTTTATTCTTAATTTATTCTGTTATATTATGATTTTTATTGATGATTTTCAAAATTATATAAATGATATACATATTATTAAAAATATTCCTATGTTTTTCAGAAAATGGGAGTTGAACTAGTGGTACACGATGAGATTAGATTGTATGGAAACCCATTTAGATCCTTAGTATATTTTTCAGGATAACTCTCAATGGAAATTTCATGACTGAATCATTGTTTTCCAAACCACACGGTTAGGTCATGCAAGATCACTAGTACTTATTATGTAAGTGTAATATTTTATGGTGTTTTAAGATATTTTTCATTATTTTAATTATATTTTGAAGGAGATTTTTTATTTTATTTTAATAAAAAATTTCAATTTTAAAATTAAAAAAATAAACTTTTCAAAATGGGGTAAAGTGGATTTGAAATTGAGATATGTGATAGATTTTTTTAAAAATGGCGGAATTTGGGTTTGGAATTTGAAAATGGTTTCTTGATGGAAAATTTGTTTTATAGGTAAAATGTGAATCTTTTAGATTTTATAAAAGGTTATCTAAGATGAATTTAAATAAAATCGGGGTTTAGAAGTGAGTAAATGATTTTAATAAGGAATTTTTAGGAAATATAAAATGAGTTATATGTTATAAGTGGTTGTGATTTGATTATATGGAGTGTTATTTTAAGTTAATATTTACTTATAGTTGGTAATGGTTTAAGTTGTGATGATTATTGATTCATTTTTTACTTTTTTTTTGTTTTTTAATGTATTCCTCCAAGAAATTATCAATAGGACATGGGAAGTCGGTGTCCTGGTATTATTTTCAAGACTCTTGAATATAGTTTCTTCTAGATTTTCACCTAACCCATACTCATGATGGACTGGTTTATCAAAAACACTTCTTTATGTTTGAGATTTACCTGATAACCCCTTATTTTTTCATCTCATTTTGGTGAGAATTATGAGACATCCCCTATGGAATTATAGAAACATTTTCCTTAGTTCTTGGTTGAGTCCTCTCTGAAGGATCAATAAATTTAGGCATAGTATCCTAAATTTTGGTCATAACCTAAGGGATATTGACCTGGGTGTCTCTTTCTTATTCCCTCTTTGCTTCATTTACCCTTTTTCAGATTTAAATTTGTGATAATCTCTACCAAGTTCTTATTAAGATATTAAGTTATTAGTTCTATGGGATAATATATACACTATTGATTGGGGAATTCTATTCTAGCATCTTCAATTGTAATTCAATTTATGCTTCAAAATGGTTCTTTTAGAGTGATTTTTTTCTCATGATCCATTATGTTAGTGTAATCCTTACATGTCTAGGAGACTAAGTATCAATCGTAGTATCTCTTTATACTGACTTTTGAAACTCAAAATTTCATTTAATATTGATTTATTAGTGTTGTATTTATATATATCTATGTATTTGAGGATTTTATTAGGCTGAAATAGTTTCATATCAGTTTTAGTTTTGATTTTGATCCTCTTAGGATCTAAAATTAGGATCTACACCCATGCAAATTTGTTTGGGAGAGGCATCTAACTCTTTTTTAGAAAATTGGTAACAGGAATTGGTCACCCAATTCATTATACAAGGAAAATTATTAAAAGAAATAAAAGTTACAATGAAAGAACAAGGTGTGATGAATTTACACCAACTGGTAATTAAGGTGATTACAAGTTGAAATTTCCAAGAGAATCATACCAAAGCACGAGTTACATAAATAGGTCTAAAACCTTATGTTATCAAGATATGTTGAGATGGAATTTTTAAACCATTGAAAACCCTGATAATGATTTATTTCAGGATGAAGATTTAGATAATCACTAAGAGATGAATACCCAATCCAATTATACACTTCTCCATTGAACAACGATGAATCATCAATTGAAATATGGGTTTTGTTAATAGTGTGTCATGATTATTGACATTATGTGTATTTCTTGGATATCATAATACTATTCCATGGTTTTTATAATCAAATTGATATTGAGGAGGATGAACCAAATTCATTTCTTAATCAACCAATCTAGCTAGAACTTTATGGATGAAAAAATTTGTATAGTGAGGAGAATTTACACACCCCATACATACCACCATGATCACTTAATTTATTTCCCAAGTTGTTTTGTTTCATATTTTCTATGTTTTTAGGTGTTGTGGGGGAGGTTATAGTTTAAAAACTCCGCACATTAGTGGTTCATACCATGATAGGGGGTGTCACACCTTAAAAAACCCTTGGGTAACACCTAAGGGTTCTAGATAAATTACATTCATGTTATGAATGTGGAATCTTGTCATGAAAGGATTGAAGAGAAGTATGATCATTCCATGAATTTACATATAAAAATTTTTACCTCCTAAACCATTCATCGTAGGGCACTCCCAAACCTTTGTTATGGAATCATGATAAAAACTCTTATTTCGTTCCATGAATGGTGTCTTCCCTTTTTTTAAATATGTATTTTAAAAATTTTACTCTATTAGGATTTAACCCCCTTAATTTATCATTTCCCCCTTGTATCTCGACCCTAGAAGTGCCTCCCCTGAAATGTTCCTTCCTCATATAGTGATCTCATGAAATTTATTTAAGTTATATAAAAGATTCTTGAATGTAATATTGTCCAAACCTATTTTCCTCCTTTTATATTATTTTTATTATTCCATGGATAGGTCATGTAGACCTAGGTAATCCCTTGAATAATTTTTAAATTGTGTATTTATTGATAATATGGTTTATTTTGGATCTTTTGGAGTTTTGCTTTCCATCTAGGGATGAATTAGAACCTCTCTTATAGAAAGTAATTATTCATGGTATGTTTTCCCAATGTATTAAAATTTAATTCTATAACCATTGACATTGAATGTTTAAATCCATAATATAGTTATATATTAGTAGTATTATATGTGTTCGTGGATTTTCTAAACACAAAATGGTCTTCTACTTGGTTTTAATGAAATTAAAGTGTGTTTTATTTTTTCAGAATATAGCTTAAATTTATTTCACTTGTTCACACTCACCAAAAATTTGATAAACTTTTCAAATTACCTTTTTAAAATATATACATTATTTAAAGAGGTCTTTTTGTCTTCAAAATGGTTTTCTTGAGTTTAAAATGGTGTTCTTGATTTTCTAAAAGAGGGTTCTTCAAATTACTAATTTTTTTATATATAATTTAATGTGATGTGAATGGTTTTCCAATTTGGTTTTGTGACTAATATGTTTTAAAAATTGGTTACAAGGTTCTTTTGGTAATATTAAATAATCTATTTTTAAGGAAAAACAACCTTATAACATGCCCCTCATCTTTTTTATTTTGAAATTAATGAAAGATTCCCTAGTAAGTGACATAAATTTTATTCCATTTCCTTATAAATGAGGTGTTATTATTCCATAAAGGTTAATCTAGCATGAGTATCATGTATGATTCTAGTTTTTTTATCCAAGAATGTATCTATTTTTATATTATTGTTTTTCACTGTTTGTTGGCTCACCCAGGTATTATACATAATGGTAAACCAATATTATCTAGTAGAGGTTTTGAGATAATGTGTTGAAGTACTTTAGTATCATGCTTTTACTAGTGGACTATAGTATGGATTCACTCTTCATTGGGATTTCCCCCCTCAGTTAGGCCAATAATGGAATTATAGAGTGTTATGGTGGTTAAAATTCATCGGACATGGCAATTTCTATTGTTCATTTTTAGTTTACTCTAGTTTCCCCCATATGCTCCTAGGATTCCCATGATCACTAGTACTTAGTTATATTGTATTGGTTATGTTTCCTTTGTTTTTATGAATGTAGACTATATATTTTTTCATGTTTACCTTATATTTTTATTAATATTATTATTTATCCTTCCTAAAATTATTATATTTTTTAAACATGAATTGGTGACTTAATGTTTGAAGATGGTTTGGAACATTTTATGTTAAATCTTGAAAGGACTGCGTCATTTAAAAAAAATTTAACCACTATATTTTAAATGATGTTATTTAAAAAAAGGAAATATAATTTTATTGTTTTCTAAACTAAAAGTGAAAATCCAGTGTTTTTAAACATTATATTTAAACTAGCATGAAATGGGAATTTTGATTAAATTTCATGTATGGTTTCTAGTTTCCTTATCACAACCACTACGTCTCATTATCACTCTTATATACATTATTTATTTAGTTTTAGGTTTAGTATATTTTCTCTCATTGAGAAATTTTTGTGTTGAAGCTGGTAGGTGACTTTCATATTCATATAGAGAGTAGAATATAACCTATGTATTTTTTTGTATTAGACAAGATGACCACCTCTGTATCAGATTCCATTTTTAGTTGTATTTATTTTCTAAGTTGGATTTTCATTTAACTATTATGCCTATTTTTGTTTTAATTGTTTAGTATATATAAATTATACTTCACATGGAACTCTGACAAACAGGATGGTCATGCTATACTTCTATGGAATTTATTTATTTAACTTTACGTATTGGAAAAAATCATTCCTAATCCTATATGTCCGATTACACGACACTACTTTTTATCCCCAACTAATAAATAATATGCATAGGCCTTGCCACATAATAGTTAGGGTACCCGTATTAAGGGAATCTAGGTTGGTTTTTGACAATCCCATCTTGTCTAAACTGGATACATAAATAAAATTTTTATTTTTGGTTGGAACATAATAACAATTTCCAATTATAGAAAAACTTTACGAGCTAGAAATGGATCATAAGTGTCGTTGTGCAATGTAATGAATCTTAATCTATTAATATCTTGTAAATATCCTTTAACTTTTTTTTAATTCCTACCTATCTTGAAGTCTGTTTTTGTCAATTTAAATGTGTGATGCACACTCAATATCTAATACCCATGATTCAGAGTTAGAAAAATTTATCTCTATAAAATTCACATTTATATACTCAGAATGATTAACTTTGATAACACTTCTCAACCATATGTATAAATCTAAAACAATTTTATAGGCCACCCCTATAAGGCATATCAATATGATAAACATGATGCACGCCGTAATCTAAAACAAAGGAATTTCAATGAGCGAGTATCATGTTTTTTATATTTTTATTATGGACTTTTAATGAAAATAACATGACTAAAAATGATCACCCCATACGGCATATTCATTTAGCGAGACAAAAACCTTATGTCATCACAAATTGCACTAATTAAGCATGTCAATAATCCATGGCTATAATTGGAAATAAACTATTCTCAATCATATCATATATGAATCTTGGATAACTAAGGGAATAAATCTCCATCCAAATATATCATGTGGATTCACTCTACTCTATTCTTCTAGTATCCCAATGGCTAGGGTTTCCTAGATAAGTGTAACCCAAAGAAAATGTCAATAATAATACACCAAATTGTAAGGTTCACCTTATTACCTTCTTTTCTTGCACAAGATAATCTATATAAGACCACCGGTCAGGGTCTCTTATATTGAATGACCAAGGTATTGATAAGTAACTCTTTGAAATAAATCTCAAAATTATTATTTGAGGAATTTTCTTTCAAAGTATCAATAAATTAATATGGATCATATGTATATTAAATTTTTAACTATTGCATCCACAGAATATTTATTATCTATGTTTTATTACATTATATAAGAATGTTTCTAGAAATATATTCTTAGAATCCCTATTCCATGCATCAAATTAATATATTTAAACAATATTAATTTTTATCTCTTAAAAACACACAATTTATGTTACTCACCAAAAAATAGAATCCAAACTTATTTACACATATCCAAATGCACCCTATGCATATGGTACATGAACATTTTGTAAAATGTTTAGAATTATATTAAATTAATAATCTATACATGAGTATTCCTAGATCCACAGATAACTAAACCCCCACTTTCTAGAATAAGGCATAAGCATCAAGGCTAGTGGGAAGTCTAACTCATATTTCCTCTACCTAGGGATACTTTACTCGAGAGAGATTTCAATTCATCAAAACTCTATTACCTAGTACGTATAAACTATATTTGATAAATAAATTAAATCTAATTACTTTAATTAAATATCTTGGTCAATGTAGATTAAAATAAATCATATGTTATGGTACCTATCATGTATTTTCTCACATGAAAATTTTTGAGCTGCAATTTATCCCATAAAATTAAAGCATGAAAAATATTCATATTTCATAAAAAATTTATAAAATCGAATATTAAAAAGTATTAAATAAATAAATAAACATTTTATTTATTTCATATACATGATATATATTAATATTAACATCTCTAGTTTTATTTATTATTGAAAGTATTCTATTTAAAATTCCAAACACTTATTTTTTATATACAAATTATAAACTATGTTTTTTACAGAATATTAAATTTATTCATTTTTTCTATAATCGTATTCTACGATTGATAGGGATATTATCAATCATAAGTCATAATTCAATCAAAGAGAACCCGTATGTATGTATTAACTCAAACACAAGGGAGTCGATCATGTAAAAGATACTCTCTTATGTGTAGTCCAATCGTAGTTGATGATATATATTATATCACTATTTCAATTCAATTCACTATTTATGTATAACTTGAATTTTAGTCATAGCCTATGATAACACATATCAAAGATTATTACATAGAGAAAATTTGAAAATTTTGGTGTATCATACTCTATGATACACAACAGTCATACCCTATAACTAATAGTGCACATTAATTTATCTTATAATGTAATTCCAGTTTTAGTGATACTATGATATAACAATTAACATTCATCCATTCCATATAATACACTTTGATATGGACTGAACCATATTATGATATTCATGTACTTAATGAAAATATAAAAATAAGATATCGATTCATTGATGATCATGTCCCAAATACCATTCATGGGTTTTTAGAGGATGATCATATCATCATGGAATTCAAAGAAACACATTTAAATTTCCCAATATATCATCAAGAATCAACATATAGTATAAAAAACATAAATAATTATAATATTAACTCATATGTAGTGTTTTACATCTCCATAATTATTTATGAATTATGATTGAGCATGATCATCTAGAGACAACTAAATGATTCCAACCTCCACAAGTAGTACACTGGACACTAAAATCGTTGTTTCTAATGAGAGGAACCCTGATCATATAGGTGTGTTAGCACCATATCCTTGAATAAAAATTTAGTATTATATTGTGAAGATAGTTTTGTACATGTACTATCTTAATCAAACACACAAAAAATAGAGGATCATATCATTTATAAAGGATCCGTTCAATCAATGGTATGAGTTTAGGGTAGGCTTACATCACATGGAAGCTGACATGTATTACCCATAACACATTCTGGTTGGGGTTCATCATCATTTTAACATCTATAATGATTATCAAATGTATGTTAATACATAAATGAGTAAACCTATTAGTTCAAAACCAAAGGAACCCATGCATAATTTGTGGTAGTGGCCATATACTCGATATCATATATATCATAATCATATCATATGTGATGATGAAGACATCTTATTCCTTATATAATATCAGGATATTATAATATATTATATGTATCAAATGGATATCATAGTCCATGAATTATGGTACATAATATAACATGATATACCCATTTTGGTGAATTTATGAGACATATATCATTGTTGTTCACTACTGGTTGATTTGTTTGTATTTACTTGTTCAGTTGTCCAAAAAACGAAATGAAGGGAATCACATGTTTCTTCCAAACTATTGAGATGATAAGGGTGGATCGACTTGTTGTTTGAGTTAACTACTATTAGAGTTTGGGTTTTTGTGAAGATGAATGTAGGATGAGTTTATTGAAGGTATGTTACTACAATAATTATAGTGAGATTTGGTTTTGTTTACCAAGTAATTGATGGTTATTCTATATTTTTGGATTACATGATGGTTATAACTATTTAGAGTTTTCAAACCATGACTTCACATGTTTGTGTCAGTGTAACGTTTCTATGGATTGGATGATATTGTGTATGCAAGTTTAGTTCTAGTTTTCCATTTTAATTATTCAATACTTGATGTTTATTTTTGTTGATATTGCATGGATGAGTTGGGTTTGGGGCTGTTTGATGTTAGAATTGCTACACTAAATAAACCTAGAGGATTTATCCATTTTGGAATAAAATTGTGGCTGAGTCTTATCAATGTTTATGATATGAACCAAAGTTATAAAATATATTTTTCTATTGTAATATGAATAATTTAGATGCCATTTATATGATGGAGAGGTGGAACATGAAGGATCTTACTAATGTGTTTCTTTCCATATGATGGTGTTATGATATCCTTATACATGTTTATGGATAATTAACCTTAAATTTAGTCTAATGGATATAACATTGTGATTTTAAGAAGTCCCTTTCCCATACAATTCAATTTTTTAACTTAAAATTTTTATATTTATAGATTATTTCTTAAAATAAGGATACATGATAGTAGTCCTCCTTTAATTAATGATATTTTAATTTTATTACCTTATTCTATTCTTTTTCAATACCATAATTCTTTTAAATTGGTGAAGTTATTGAATATAATGAAGGATGTGCTGATTGATGTTATCGTAAAGTTGACTATCAACATGTTCTTGGTTAAGGAGTCTTATTATTCACTGATCATAAAGGATATATTAATAAGTGCATTCATGAGGTTCTTTAATGAATTTATTAACCATAAAAAGTGAATAAATTATGTGGGATGATATTTTTATTGATTCCTGAAGTTTAAGATAATGGAAAAAGAGAATATTAAAGTAATGAAAAAGGAATTCATATAATTTCTTCCAAGGATTTAATTGTTTCCTCCAAACATCATTTCATTACATATCACTCATCACATTTCATATCTACTTATTTCATAGTTATTTTCATTAAAATTATACTTCATTATTACTTTATTTATTTTAAAAACACAAACATACACAATTCAAAAACTATTTATTCATTTATAATAAGTAAATAAATTTTCACACAAATAAATAGTGAGTAAAATAGATCCTCCTTGATAGACTGACCTCAAGTTTTTACAAAATATTTTCCATCACTTTAGGTAAATAAGAAATAAATATTGATAAGTGAATTATAATAAATTCAAATTTTCAATAATCATTATTTATTCTTAAATAATGTTATCATCTTTGGAAGTAGTCTAAATCCTTATATTCCCATCTTATAGTATTTTCAAAATTGATCATGTAGTGTAATATCTTATTCATCCATATTATAGATTAGGTTTCATCATATTAATTGGTAAGTGAACCCTCTTCTATCACATATTATTATAGTTTATTGGTTAGCAGTGAAATGGGGTAGAGTTAACCTAAACCTAAAATGATTTTCTCTAAAATAAATGTTTTTAGAACATAGTTTTTAACTAGATTTTCTCATAATTGAGTTCTATTTCCATTTTACTTATTATGACATATTATTCCACATGACACAAGTTATGATTTTTAACTTATTTGTACATCATATTTGGTATGTAATATTTCAATATGGATATTATTTTACTTTCTATATATGTTCTATCCTATTATTATAAATAGGTAATTATGAGGTAGATACTGTTATGAATTGATCACAACTTCCTCAGGTATCAACATGATTATAAAAAACAGTTATATATATGTTCCCATGACACATGATATAATACCCCCTCATCCCTAATGTTTTCTCTCCAATGGGAGCATGTATCCCCCTATCCCTGAGATAAATTTCCCTCCTTTGGGAAGATATAGTATGAATATTAATTTTCCATCTTGATTTAACCAATGATAATGTTACCCTTCTTTCTGGATTATGTTTTATAATCAAATCTAGTATAGTTAGTCCCACTAAAACTTAGATATAATGTGAAAACTAATATAAATGGTTAATAAATTTATTTAAATCCAATAATATTATAATAAATGATTCTTTTTTTAAAAGATAATTGTATTTTATTACTACCACTGTATATACTTTTTCTTATGATAAATATGTTGTGGTTGGGTGGTGAATGACTATTGGGTACATTGTACTCCCACCCTACATGTTTCCCCAACGATGTGCATATAAATTATTGTCTATGATCTTGGTAATGGAAAGGTACTAGATTTTACGAGTTATTAGAGTTTATTAATAAGAGTTGGAATGGATGTTTTGGATGGGTATTCCACTTTACTCATTTATAGTGTTATTTTACTTATTTTTTAGGATTAAATATATGTGCGTTATTTCATAATTGTATTTTATTGATAGATTGAAGCTATTTGGATTTATATTTTCATTAGTTTACATTTATAATCATTATTTTCTTATTTCTTATATAAATACGACAAGAACCCTTTAGTGTGTATGTTTCTAATGTTTTTAGTTTTTTGATATATAGTCGAGTCATGCCAAATTTTTTGTAGGATCTATAATTGACTCAACATAACTCTATAAGAGGTAAAATATCTTCCCATTCAATTCTATTTCTCTCTATACATTTGAACTTAACCCTCATGATATGGAATAACACCTAGGGTCTTATAGTGTTTTTTTTATAATCCATGGAATATGAATAGGGTTATTATATGCCGGTATCCAAGCAAATCAAGGAAGGGTTTGGAACTTTCTAGGTGATAATATTTTTGAGTCTCATAAATTAGTTATCACAAACCAACCCAAGTTACCCCTAACCCATCACCCAATATGACCCATGATATGTTCTTATGGTAAATCTTGATTCACATGGGCTAGAAACAAATTTCTATGCATTGAGGGCATACCATTGGGAAAACTATTTCCCATTAAACAAACCACTAATGGTCCATCATTATAACCCACCATGACTTTTAAATACATTGGAGATTCATAAACCCTAATGAGTAAGGAAACGTATAAATAAAAAACACAAACATGTAATAAATAAAGAATCTCATAATAAACCATAACATGTAAATATAACAAAAAAATTCATAACCTTTGAACGTAACTACAAAACTAATCATACTATACAGAATGATCCAAAAATTAAATCAAAAGGGAAATGATATGGGAATATAATATGGTGATACAATAGAAAATGACTACTACAAAACTAAATCTAAAAATAAACCAAAACAAATTCTACCCATCACAGTGAAACATGATGGATAACTCCAACCTTGTCACCTCCTCCAAACCTGAAATCGACTAACATAAATATCCATTGGATCTAAGAGGTGCCTTGACTTTAACTGTATCATCCATAAAAAGTTCTACATATACCTGTAGTGTGCATGTATTTTATGAACATAACTATCCAAATAGGATACCCCCAAGTGTTCCATTAGAAACATTTATTAGATATTACATGCATGGTAGTTTTAAAATAAATATGAAAATAAAATTTAATTTTGAGAAATAAGTAACATAGAGGAATGAAATACAAATAAAAAATAATAATGAATGTAAATATTTAGATAAACATGCATTTTCAACAAAGCATCATGGGATATTCACTAGGGTTATTAAGGTCAAGGCCTCCCACGATCCATATACTAATCAGCATCCAAACAAAATATATCAAACTATGCATAGGAATCTATATCGAGTGGCATCATAAACTAGTGATAAAAATCACTATCGAGAGTGAAATCCATCACTAGTGATGAAATATAGAGCTAGCTAGGAAAGGTTACATCAATACCTAGTAATTTACTTGTCCTGGGTTCCCCAACTAAGCACCCATGATTCCCATGAAACATAACCATTATTAAATAATTACATTCCATCACAACTCTATTTCCACTTAAAGAAGCTTTCTATCTCATATATTCATTTCTAAAGACCATTTGACAAATCCATAATATTGAAAATAATAATTTATCAAGAAAAATATAATAAAAAACTAGGGAAATCATTTCATCAAGCATTTTATATGCATCATCAATTTCCATATGAAAAAAAAATTTGAGGGACACTTTAATTATCCAAATCAAAAAAGAAAAGATTAGAGAATTACCATATAGATTATATTAGTCCTAAATGATGGAATATAACACCTTATAACAATTAAAAGTATCATTTTTAGAAATTAATCATATACTATTCTTCAAAAAAAAGGTAACTCACGAAACCAACTACATTAAATCAATGAAACCATTGACATATTGTGTAAAACCACTAAAATAGAGGAGTAACACCCCTTTAAACTTGATTAAAATCCCTAAACACAGAAACCCAACAATTAGAATTAATCCTATATATTTAATAGGATGAAATGGCCATAGTAATGGTAAATACCCAATGAAAGATAGAGGAGAAGATAAAGAAGAAGGTAATTAATGACTTACATAAGTATTTTTTATTTTATTTGATTAAGAATCTATAAAACATCCATAATTAAGAGATGAGGTAAAGGGGGAGGTAGATAGATAAGTAGAGAGTTAAATTGAGGAGATTGATAAAGATAGAGAAAATAGGGATAAATTTGAGTATGGAAGTGTTATAATTAAATAATTTTTAATTTCCAAGAAGACCACACTATTTACCCAATAGTGTGGAAACTGTGTGAATGTTTATAGAACCATTTTTAAGGAATTCATAATTTCCCCTCAATAAATATGATTAATCCAAATGGTTTCCCCTAACAAAGAGGTTCACACTATCAAGGGGTCACCCCTTGTGTGGATAAGATACACTATTACTACTAAATTTTCACTAACTATGTGCTGAAATTGTGGCTCACACTTTTCCCCATTTTACAAATTTTAAAGAAATTCACCTAGAAACCACAAAACAAGATTAATAATAAAAAGGTAATAAATTCCATACCTAAAAATTACTATGGGTGTGAAAATTCACCCCACCATATCACTTTTTCCACTATAAATTAAACCCAAAGAATGATAATCCATGAATATGTGATTATATTTCTTCCCTAAGAAGTATTAAAATTTAAATGCTTTATAAGAATCACTCTCATTCTTCAATAAATCCTAAACTAGAATAATATAATTCCTAAACAATACTATACTTTAGGATTTTAAAATTCAGATATCTTACTCAATCACGGAAACATCTAGATCTAATTATCACTTTTTCGACTCAATACTTGGGATGGATTAGGATGATATCACTTTAGTTGAGAAACATGTAATATATTATGAATCTAAATTTTCTGAGGCGGTAAATCTAATTGATATGTGACATTCATGATCCTTCCAATGATCCCAAAGGGGTCCACATACTTTAGTGTTTACTTTACTTACATACCAAGTCATTAGTGACCCAAAAAAGGTGGTACTTTTAAGAACACTTGGCCAAAAACTAAGAATTCCAAAGGGTGAATATGGTGATTAATATAAGATTTATAGTGGATCTAGGACATTACAGTTCATTTTTAGATAAATTAGATTTTTTCAGTCATCTTATGAACAATGATCAGTCCCACTAGAGAAGATTCACCGACCTTAGTCCAACAAAGTAATGATTGACTCAAACAACCATTTGAAGTTTCAAAAGGATCCTTTATTATAGAGTAATGATAATTATTATTATAATAAAACTCAACTAATGAAATTTTTTTATCCCATGACCCCCTATGTCTATTACACAATCATAAATAATTCCTTCCAGAATTTATATTTCCCTCTCCATTTTCCATTTATTTTCATATGGTATGTCATGTTTAATTTTAACTAGGATCCTATAAACTCTTAAATACAAATCCAAAAATTTTATGTGAATTAGGGGTCTCTATTAGAAATAATGATAAAACGATTCCCGATCAGTTTCTTGATCTCTTTCATGTACGACTTTACAAGATCATCCACCTTGGTGTTATCACTAATATCTCATCCCATTTTCATGTGGAAATAGGAAGAGGTGGAAGAAACCAAGATATATTATGTTTTTTATAATTTATCCCAATGACAAGTATAGAATCAAGAAATGAAATCTTCTATATCAAATCTCTTACAAAGACACTAATATCAGTGTTTCATATCATAATATATATTGGTGTATCTTTGATAGACTTTTAACTAAGAGTGATGGAAATATTTTATCAAATATTTCTTCATGGATTGAAGAACCACATAACAATTCATGAAATAGAAGATACTCCCAAGATATAGAGACCACTCACTGGTGGTATACACACTATATATGGTGTTCTACCAAAACATTTAATCCCATTATACCTTTGTTTCTCCTAATAAATAATCTCAATGAGAGTGTCTTTCAACTAAAAATGAGAAAAAAACATGTTCCCCTTCTCTTTACTTACCAATAAATTCATATTAGTAAACATGATGATCACGTTATTTTCAATATTATATTTCTTTAAGGAATGTTATGGTAACTTATTATTAGGCTCATCAAGAATAACCTTTATATTCCCTGATTTGTAGGTGATATCCAAATAAAATTTATTATGATACTCAACCAACCACCTTTTTTGAGGTTTAAATCCATTTTGGAGAAGATATAACTCAAGATTTTATTATCGGTATACACTATGAATTTCACATTTAAGAGATGGTGTCACCAACATTTAAGAGCATGAATAATCTAAAATTTCTTAAGTTCATAGTTTGGGTATTTATTTTCAATTTGCATAAGTTGATAAGAACTATATACCACTACATGATCGATATGTATAAGGTTTCAACCACTTCTTAAAAACATCAAAAATATATTTAAATTTAGGTACCCATTTAAATATCACCCCTTTTTAAGTGATAACTGTCAAAGTTAGTGAAATATTATAGAAATCATTCACAAATCACTGGTAATCCACTAGACATAAGTATCTATGATTATTGAAGAAATTATTTAGCTCTTCCTAAGATATAACAATTCTTACCTTCTTAATTTCAACCAAAATCACTCATTCTTCTATAAAAGTCCCAATAACTTCACTTCTTAGATCCATAAGTTACACAATGATGGTTTTTCATAAATTTGATGATCTTGAATAATTCCCAAAACAATTCTCAAGTGATTCTCATTCACTTCCTCGATTATGGAGTATATCAAGATGTCATACATGATTAAAATAAAATAAAATAGTCAAGTTAATAATGGATAATCTTGTTCATAGGGTCCATGAATACCACATGAGCATTAGTTTAGCCAAAAGGAATCACTAGGTATTCAAAGTTACCATACACACTTCTAAAAGTAGTATTTGAAATGGAAGATTTAGTGATGTAAAATGGATGGTTTTGGGAGGTAGTAAACAAGTTTTTTTTAAATTTTATGCACATGTGGGATTTAAAAATTAAAACCATAATTCTATACATCTTGAGTTATTAAGCCCTACCTACCTCACAATGTATTTAGGTAAGATTTTAGATAGTCCTGATTTTTTGTAAAAAATAATATTTTTTAATTAGCTCGTAATGGACCACAACTATTTGGGGGTAATACCACATGATATAAAAAAATATCTAAAAAATATATATTTAGTATCATATATTATAGGGATAAATAGTCTCTAAAAAAATATGATTCTATGTAGATTTTTTATTACATTTTATAAAATTTAGTCAACCTAATTTTCTCGACGATCGAAAAATTTGAGTTATAAGTGCCTTACATGTTTCACTATTTTACACTAAAATATACCAACTTTCTATCCAGAGTTAATGTTATTTTTACAGAAGAGTAAGATACACCTTTTAAATAAATAGATGAGTGTGTTGCATGATTTTCTTGAAATTTTCATGTGAATAGGGAGAGGTGGATATCTACTACATGACTCACAACTACCAAGAGATTTAGATCTCTTCAACATTCATGCATCATAAGAATATGAGCACAAATATCTATCACATGTGTCACAAAAGGGGAGAAAAAATTTGGATCTCTTCCATTTTCTATATGGGGAAGTACATGTCTAATTTGGAATTAAAAATCTAGGGGAACACATATGGATTTTAGTATTATTGTGTGGCATGATAAAGGGGGATACAGGTTTATTTTTAAATGTGTAAATCTAATTCTTGATATATGTGTATATATATATATATAATATCATATTCAAACATATATCTACATGGTTCTACCCACACAGTTTGACTACACATGTTAATAGTGTTTATAATCCAATTTCATATATAGATATATTTTAAAGACCCTGCCCCACCCCAACCCCACTTGTCCCGTGGGCCCATAACCTATATTTCTTTACTGGTTAAAGTAATTCACCATGCGGTGATGGTTCCCTAATTGATGTTTGATCATTAAGAACCACATAATCCAATTTAGTTTATGAAATAGGTCATAAATATAAGGAAATTGGTATTTATTCTTCATATTCACATGGTTTAATTTTCTATAGTCGATGAAAATTTGAAGAGTTTCATATCCTTTCTTTGGAAAATATTACAATTGTGGCCTCTGGAGATACATTGGGATGAATGAATCCATTTTATTCCAAATCTTCTAACTGAATCTTCAATTCCTTCAATTATTTGATTTTCATCTAATATGAAGGTAATAAAATCATTTCAATCACATATACCAAATCAATAGAGAACATGACTTCTTTCTTATGAGGTAACCTTTAGAAGTCTTCCGGGAACTGGTAAAAAACTCTTTAACCATAAGAGTAATCTCTATCCAAAAATTACCTTCATAGATATCTACTATAATATATGATATATAATAAATTAACAGACATACATCAATAATAAGAGGTCCCCCATCAACTTGACTATGGGACCCATAATCCTTAGAAGAATAGAGATCTTCCATTATAAGATTTAAAACTCACCCCCTCAATGATAAAAATCAATATAAGCCTTAAATAAAATCATCAAATCCATCCTCAGGATGATATTGAAATGTTTTATCTTGAGAATAAATAAATATCATGATATCTCCACCTTATATAAGTTGTAAAAGCATAAAGACTACTAAAATCCATGTTCTTTCTTCTACCCAAGAGGTGTATATATTTCCATAACATATGAAATAGGATAAAATAGAAGGTAAAAAAGATCTATAATTTGAGAAGATATAAATTAATGAGTGAAATCTGTACCAAATAAATCAATTTCTATATATGATGCAATAAGGATAGTACATCCCACAATTTTCTGTCCAACATCCAATTCCACATCTACTAATTCCTTCGCATGGAATTGCCTCACTTTTTCTGGGATCCTGAGGCATCCCACTAGACTGATGTATGGTCCTTGACTAACTATACCCCTAGGATGAACCACTTTTTCCTCTATATTATTATATAGTTAGGACCACATTTATTTATAATAATGAGATTATAAATGGGACTCATTAGGTTCCAAAGAACTATCTTGAATTCTTAGAATGAGGTTTTTTCTCTGAAACCTATAATGATATATGATATCCCCCAAGAATTAAAATTATTTGGGTACTATAGGAATCGTATTTTCACATTTAAAATCACACAACATTTATATAAGGCAAGATATTTTATCCCCATTGGGGTAGATGAATCTAACTATGATGGATTCATTCATCCACCACTACTACACCTTTTTGACTCATCTCGCTTCAGTCCCTTTTTAGGAAGGTCACCCTTTTTTATAATAGGAATATAAGTGGAATAAATAATCACTAATATCCATTCCTGGTATAATTCAACCATTAAGGATTGGTCCACCGCTTCCTTATAGGTGTAGAGTTTCAATATAAATAAATTAGATTAGATACTAGGCTGAAGATCCATTAAAAATTGTGATATTTCTACTAATCATTTGAAACCATCTCATATGAAAAATATAAAAGCTAAAAAAATATTAGTATACTACATAAGAGTTATATTTAATTATTTGGGGAAAAAACTCTTGACACTTCTCCATTTCTATAATTTTATGACAGAACTACAAGGTAAACATAACCATATATTCCTTCCATTCCAAATTCTAAAACAATTTATCCTAAATAATAAAATCCCAATAATTATGGATGGACCCTCCAAGTATAAAATCACCAAATATCACTTTAAATATGTTAGGGGTCTCATGGAATCTTAATTTTCTTTAAATCTACTCTAACAAATACCCTGCTTCCCAAAGATCATTTCTTCCTAAAAAGGATGAAAAATTATGATGATGAAATTATCAAGCTCGATCTTTATCTTAATCTAAACCAGAAATGATTTCTTATCCTAAGATAGTCTAAGTCCTACACCATGGTCCATATCTCTAATGGTTTTCACCAAGGTTTCATTAAAATTCTGATAAAATATAGGATTATATTTTGTAAAGTTATCTATATATCCCTCTAAAGGATTCACAGGAGCTCTTCTAGGGTGCATGTTATTACAAGAAATCCAATAAATAAGGAATAAGACATTAAAGAAATTAAATAACACTAATTAGAAGCATAAAAATCCATTGAAATTTTATAATAATCAATAAAAACATTTAAAATAGGTAAATCATAAAAATCACCCAATTTACATCTATTCATAGTTAGACCACATGGATTTCCAATCCATGAACTAATTATGAATGTATCATTGGATGGTTGAGATTTATCTGTAGAGTCTGTCCATGTTATTTTATAAACTATACACCAACCATGAAGATAACACTATAATTCTACTCTATAATGGCCAACATAGTTACCATATGGTTTGTAGCTCATACAAATTCATTGTGAACCCTATTAATTTAATCTAATCCTCAATTTTTTAACCATAAATTAATGAAAATCCAAAATTAAATGAAAAATAAAAATTTTAAGAACTCACTTCATGAAATCCCATGGAAATTTAAGTCTCATTTCATTAAATAATGTCTAGACACTCACCCTTAACATATACTTTATGTTCTAATGATCATATATTCTATCTACCATAACATTAACAAATAACATAAATCAAAAACTAGTATCTAATATCATTATTCCACAAACTGACATAGGATACCCCTAAATCAATACTCTATCTAACATAATATATGTCCCAAAGTGGGTTCTCAATCCCCATGTCTTGAAAATTGGGTTCTCATTATCAAGTAAATACCTTTGGGAGCCATTTCACCCAAAATAAATTATATGTGTCTATATAGGGAGCCCTATATAGAAACCATCACTTAACATACATTGACATTACATTATTTTTTTAGAATAATTAATAAATTACAGAGATAAATTCCTAAATACCATATTAGTTTAGTGCCTCTGGAAACATGTAAAAAATAAACACTTGTACATAAGTGAGCAACATTATCCCCATTTTGTTCTTTATGACTACCACCCTTCTTAAACCCATCATACATAATAAAAATCTTCATAACCTAGGGAAAGGAAATATAAAAGGGGTGATATCAGATGCTTATTAAGGGTAAAAAAGGTAGATATGTAATCATAAACATGAGCATAAGGGTATGTGAATTTTATCATAACATTAGAAGGGAATACCATTTATATCAAAGATATTAAACATGAATCAGGGAATAATTATTGGGAGTTCATAAGACATGAATCACAAGTGAATCAAGAGAATAATCATTGAAATCATAACATAGGAATAAGACATGTAATTTTGGTAGGTACATAAGAATATAAAATTATTTCCACAGTAGTCATGGATTAATTTCAAGGACTTCTTAGTGGAATGGTTTCAATCCCCAAACCATATTGGTATTCATGGTCCACTCCCATGACCATCTTTGTAGTCAAGGTTCACTCCTAAGACCATCTTAGCAGACAATGTCCTTTACTAAACCAATATCACTCCCCATTCCAACCATGTATATGTTATGTGATATAAATCATTACCCAATTCATTAGTGAGAGATATAAGTCCCACCCAACTCATAATTAAATCATACATATGTGTTCCACAAGATCATATTCAATCGTCATATAATAACCCATGAAAGGAGACTTGTATCATAAACATGTAATCATATCATAACCTAGGAAAAAGTGACAGGTTTCTTAATAATTTCATCAAAGTATAACCCATGAAAATAAGTGGGATTCATAAGAATATAATGAGTTAAATAGACACAATTTTCATAAACACTATGTCATCAAAACATAAATTTTTCAGAGAAAGAATATGAATGGAAACTTTAGATAATTTCCCATAAATTAATGAGTAAGACCAATGGATATCATATTACATGAAATATAATTTGGAAATATAATTTAGAAACATTACATAAGGAAAATATTTTTTAAAACATAAGACATTTTTAAAACCTTTTTATTTGAAAATGCCTTTGAAAAAATATCAATTTATATTTTGAAACCATAATTACTTTTTAAAAAATAATTTTTCCTTGAAAATGATCTTAATAGATCATTTTAAAAACATTTTTAAATTATTTTTGAAAACATGATTTTTTTTAATAAAATATATTTTTGACCAAAGAGAGAAATATGGTTAGATTTTATTAAAAACATTTACTTGTTATATTAAGTAAAAAATAGGGTAAAAATGGTACTAATTAATGAATATATCTTTAATCACCATAGGAGAATAAAATTCATGATTTTTCTTGAGATATGGATCATAATATTTCATCAATTGAAGCATAATCATAAACAATCCTGATAAATGATGAGATTATAGTAATAAACTCTTACCACTTCGGAAACTTTGAATCAAAATCTCTATGTAAGAAAATGACATTAAATAAATATTAAAATTTCATGAAAATAATTATATTAATTGTATAACATGTCATATTTTACTATATACACCTCCTAAAAGAATGTAGGTTAATAACAAAAGATGTGTTTCAAAGAAAGAAAATTGAGAAAAAAATACCTTACTATTTGGTAACTTTTGAACTATAAAACAACATGAAATAAATATCATAAAATGGGTATGAAAATACCCATAAATTTAAGGATAATAATCATCGAATATATTCATGGTAAGTATATACACCATTCAAAAGAAACAAATTTTGAAAAAGTTATAAGTCTCGTAGAAAAAAAAGTAAAACTAGAAATATCCTTTCCTTATGTATTTAATATCTTTGTACAAGTTAAAAAATACTATATAATAAATATAGGTTTATTATAAATCAATCATTAAAACAAATTAATTTATATAATTCCATTATTTATTTACTTATGACATTATATTACATATTTATTAACAATTCCATGTTAAAGTTACATTTCGGGTAATTACTGCTTTGATTTTCACATATGTTTTGATTTGTTATATTTATTCTCCTCATGATTATATCATGATATACAGAATGTAAAACAGGATATAAATATCATATTTATTCATTATATATGTATTTATAACAATATATAAAATATATAAATAGAAAACTAAATACACCATTCATGGAGATGATAGGTTGTATATATGCATGAATGTTGTTTCCATTTCATGTCATATTGAAAGATAAAAAAGTAAATGATACTTATATTATAATTAAAATAGTATAATTATGTCATATATATATCATATATGTTCCATAAACCCATCCTTAATACATTCCATGTAATGTTATACTGAATCACATCTCTTTGAGGAGCTGGTAGTCCACAGGTCCACAAACAAAGTTATCATATTTCCAAAAAATGGAAAACATGAATGTATGTGTTGTCTATTAATTATAGTAGAATAAATAAAACATAATTATCATATAAAAACATAAATTACATCACAACCTTTAAAGGTGATAATGTATGAATGAGCGACATCGGTCGTGAGGTCGTAGTTCGTTGTACACACGAACGATGATTGCATATCCCATTTGATGGAATTTTGTGTGAGTGTAGGTAGAAAATGTAACAATAAAAGGTATTAGTATATTTATGATACATATTTTAATATATAATCATGAAATTAGAATATATTAGGGGGTTTAGAATGAAAATAAAACAAAAGATCTTGTGGAAGGAAGTTACCTCTTCTTTGGATAACTCCTTTTGGTTTGCACCAAATGGATTTCTTGGTTGGATTTACTCTAAAAGAGATGGTATTAAGATGAAGGTATGGAATTTGGAATGATATTTGTGCATGTTTTGGATGATAAAAAGGGTCATGAGAGATGTTAATAATTAAGGGGGTGAGTTCCCCTTTATAGTGGAGGTGGAGTGGTATTCTTTTAAATATAAAAATCCAAACACTATTGAGTGGTCTCCCTTATATATTGCTCCTCCAATAATTTTCCATATTCAAGAAAATATGAGAATTTTTCTAAATATTTTTATGCAATTGCTTTTGGACTTATTTCTATGTTATTTTTCCACTTAAAATAAGGTTTACCTTCTAAGTAATCTTGTTTTTTCCTTAACCACAATAATTAATTTTAATAACTTTCACTAATATTTTGGTTAAAAAATAATACAACCTTATTAGGAATTATAAATTAGGTTGATTGAAAATAAAGAATCCATTTCTCCAAATTATAATCAAACAATTGTAACAAATTGATTTTAAATTAATCCCACAGTTGTGTCGCGACATCATGTTTTTTAAGTAAAAATATTTAAAATTTTGAAATGTTTTTACAGAAAATTTTAATTTTAAATTTGTTAAAATGAAATAAATTTGATTAATTTATTTAAAATTTATCTAATTTTTCTTTAAAATAAAAATAAAATATAATTTAAAATAAGTAAATAAATTAGATGAAAAATCAGTTTCAAATTAAAATTCAGTGTTTTCATTATTCTTCCAAAAATGATGTTTTTCAAAAAAATACAAAAATTTTACCCTAAGATAATTTTGAAATTGTGAATTGAAAAATGAATTTTATTTTATAAAATTTAATATCTAAAAGTGTCTAAAATTATTTTTATTATTGTTCACATAAGGACATAAAAAGTAATTCATTTGAGAAAATAGTATTTGAAAACATATAAAGGTTTTACCAAAAATTATATATTTAATTGTAAATATTTTTTATTTATGTAAAAAACTTTTAAATAATATTTAAAAATTAGTTATTTATATTCATATTACTATGTTTAATGGATATATTATAACTATCTTATTTAAATAATTCTAATAAAAGAATGTTGCTTTGTAGAAACTTAGTGTTGCATATGACACAAATCCAAGTCAGTGTGGCATGTAACACAATATTATCTTGGTGTAGCTTATAAAAAAAGATTAACTTGGGGTATCATTAAAAAAAAATACATCAAATAAATTAATTTATTCAAAAAAAAGTTTCATAAAAACTGAAGGTGTTACATTCTACCCCCTTAAAATTATTTTTTCCATTAAAAATTTTCATTTTTATACGAAAATGAGGATAATATTTCCTCATAATATCCTCGAGTTCCCACATAGGTTCATATAACTAGTTATATCTCTAAAAAACTTTTAATAGGTTAGTGGTCTTGTTTTTTATAACTTTATCTATATGATCAAGGATTTCAACTGGTTGTTCTTCGTAAAAAATATCCTAATTCAGTAGTATGACCTCTAAGTGTAGTACATGTGAAGGTTCATGTATTTACTTCCTGAAGAAAGATACATGGAACACATCATAGTCTTGAGAGTTATTTATAGGAGGTTCTAATCAATAGGCTACAATCCTGATATGATCTTGAATTTCAAAGTGACTGATATACCTAGGGCTTAGTTTCCTTTTCTTCCCAAATCTCATAACCTTCTTCTAGGGAGAGATTTATAAAAACACCATATCGGAAACTTCAAATTATAGATCATGCTGATGGTATCAACATAATGTTTCTACTGACTTTGAGTTACCTTGATGTGCTGCTAAATTTTTCTAACCATCTCAGCCATTTCTTCAGCTATCTCAGGTCCCAATAGCTTTGTCTCTCCAAAGTTTTCCAAACACATTGCAGATATACATGTCTTCCTTTAGAGGGATTCATAAGGATCCATATGAATAATTTATTGAAGTCTATTATTGAAAGAAAAATCAACTATTGGAAGGTGTTTCTCCAAAACACCTTTGAAATCCAGATAAAAAGATCTCTCAACACAACCTCTAGAGTTTGAATTATTCTTTCAGACTGACCATCCAACTGAGGATGATAAGAAGTTATGAAACTCAATTTTATATCACGGGATTGCCAGAGACTTCACCAGAACATTGAGGTAAACCTAATATCCTAATTAGATACAATAAAATATGGTACTCTATACAGCCTAACCACTTCATTAATGTATATCATCACAATCTAATCTAGAGAGAAGTATTATTTGACAATAATGAAATACACTGACTTAGTATAACAATACTTTACATCCCATATAGAATTATTCTATTTAGATATTTTTGGGTGTCTAATGAAAAAATCTATAGTGATGTTATCTTATTTTCATTCTGGTATTGGTAATGGATTTAACATCCTCTTAGAATTTCTTCTTTTAGCCTTAACTTGCTGGAATACCAAGAACCGTGATATAAACTCTATGATAACTCTCTTTTTTCCGTCCCATCAAAAGTATTCTTTAGAATATCTATACATCTTCATACTTCCGGGATGAATATAGAATGAAAAAGTATGAGATTACTCTAATAGATCCTTCTTCAAATTTGGTATGGATGAAAATAATACATAGTTCTCGAACCATAACAATCCATCATAATCATAGTTAAACTCAGGAACATTTCTATCCTTCTACTGTAGTTCTATATATTCATTATGTGCCTCTTTAATCTCCACTTGGATATAGGGTTGAACATTCAATTGAGAAAGATAATATTTTACCCCTTCCTTCAATATTTACATATCCATCCTTTTTAAATCAATAAATATTATATCTTTTGTGATCTTCATCATGGATAAGCTACAATGATCCTTTCCAATCGAAGCATCAACCTCCTATTTCACTTTATCAAGGTGGTAATGTATTGATCAATCATAATCCTTTATCATATCTAGCCATTTTATCTGGAACATGTTCAAATCCTTCTATGTTAAAATATATTTTAGACTTATATAATTGGTATATATATCACACTTTTCTCTATAAAGATAATTCCTTCTTATCATTAATGAAAAATTTACCACAACTAACTCCAAATCATGAGTTGGGTAAATTTTCTGATGAATATTATTTCATCCAGAGGAATTGGCTATAACCAATTTATTTTTCAAAGAACACTTCTCAATCCTTCTTGTATGCATCACTATAGATTATAAACCCCTCTACACTATAAGGGAATATAACCATATGTACACTGACTAAACCTATCTTTAGTTCCATGAAACTTTCCTCAGATTCAGTATATCTAGAGTAACTTGGAACCCTTCTGATTTAACTTAGTCATAGGATTAGATAGTCATGAGAAATTACCCACAAACTATTTATAATATCTGGATAAACTAAAAAACCTATAGATCTCTACCACCGTGGTTAGTAAATACCAATATTCCATAGATTTTTCATTGATGGATCTACTGTTATACCCTATCTTGAGATTATATAACACAAAAATGAAAACATTTGCAGCCAAAATTCACACTTTTTAAATTTTTCATACAATTTATCCTTCCTTAGTGTCTTTAGTACAATTATCAAGTTGTCTTGAATCTATTCTTTCTCATTTAATAGAAAATAATACCATCCAGAAAGACTTCCAAAAACTGATTAATTTAATCTCTAAATAATTTATTTAATAAATCCATGAAGATAATAGTTGAATTAGTAAGACTGAAAGGCATCACTATATATTCACAGTGTCCATACCTTGTATCTAATTTCATCTTGGGTATATCCTCCTTCTTGACCCTCAATTGATGATATCCATAATGATGTTCAATATTGAAAAAGTATTTATATCCACACAGTTGATCAAAAAATTCATCAATATAGGGAAGATGATACTTGTTCTTGATCGTGATCTTGTTCAAATCCCGATAATCAATATAGAGTTTCGTTGTTCCAAATTTATTTTTCAAAAAAATTACAGGTGAAACCAAAGGTGACACACATGGACGAATGAATCCCTCAACAAGGTTTTCTTGTAGTTTCTTCTTCAATTACTGCAAAATAGTTGGGGAAATTCTATAAAGAGTATTTAAAATTGGTGTGGAACCAGGTATGATTTCAATCAAGAAATAAACTTCATTTTTTTGTGTAAGGCTAGGAAACTCTTCCAAAAATACATCCATAAATTCCTAAAAAATATTCATATCATCGATATCTATTTTCTCCCCACCCATTTGAGATAAACAACACTTATTAATTGTAATAAAGACCCATACACTGGATATAATCTCTAAATGATGTTTATACTTATTGTTATATTGGTAGAAGATCATATGTTGGTTTGAAATATTAAACCTAACTTCACTTCTTTGAAAATTGATGTGGGATTTATGCATAGAAATCCAATCCATGCATAAGATGATATCAAATTAAACAAGAGGAAGAATGAAAAGATTTGCAGGAAGTACATTCCCATAAACGTCAACTGGAGAGGAATCATAAACATAACATGTAATCATTGTAAAAATAGGTATTTTTACTACTAATTAAAAATATAATCATTTTTATGTCATATTAATACCCTTAAAAATAATTTATATATGAAAGAGTGGGTAGATAGAGAATCAAATAAGATATTAATAGTTCTATAGTGGATGGTAAGTGTACCTTTCACTATTTAATTATCGTACCACACATTAGAAATAATGATCACTTGATATTTTCCCTTATACCTCGGTCTAAGAGGTTGAAATTTTCAATCATAATCCTTAACCTTATGTTTTGGGTTCTAGTTATCATAATTTTCATTCTACTTACACTTGTATCAATAAATCAATTTAAGTGTATTCTGTGATTCTTTCTCTCTATTCACATTGTTACCTAACTTCTCCACATCACTTCATAAATCAAATACATTATTCATTCCATTATTCACTTAAAACATTTATTAGAACCATTAGGACAATTTACTCCTAAATCCATCCAACACATAGAGAATAAAGTAAAGATCATCATCTTCTCTCCATGGTTTTTAGATTTTCCTTTAAACTCCATCTTCTATTTATTGTCAAAACCATGAGATTGATACATAACTCCAACCTCTATTTCAACCTTTATTACACAACACACAATCTATTAATACCTAATACAGTATATTACAGATAATTCCATTTTAAAAATTAGATTTAATCCAATGAAGAAACTATCAAATTTATATTCAGGTTGGATGATAATACCACAAGTGACCTAGTATTTATTTGGAAATTAGCCTGTTAGGTACCAATAGATTCATCATCCCTTTTATTTAACTTAGGGAAATATTTCCCCATATTTGTATGCATAATAACAGGAAAGTACATATTGAAAAATAAGTTCTTTAAATATTCCCAATACCTGGATACAATTTAATCTTTCTTCCTCATATTCTTGATTATAGTCAACCCTTGGTCCACTTCACCTTCTAATATATAAATAACTATAATTAATTTATCATGTTCAAAACACTAGAGAATGTAGAATATCATTCCATTGGTACTGATCCATTTTTCAAAAACAAGTGTATTGGAATACCCACTGAAAGAAGGTGGATGTTTCCTTCTAAAAGACTCAGCAAAATGTTGTTCCCTCATTTTATCATTTAGAAGTTTAACATGATTCATAGATTAAGAAAGATTTTTAATTGTAGAAATGATATTTTTTTATGCTAGATCCCATAGCATTTGGATGGTCAGTAGAATAATCATTGCATTGCTCATCACAATCATCATTGATGTGGTTCCTTCGTGTTCCATCCATTGACTAAAACCAAAAGGCATAGAGAAAGAAAAAAAATCATAGAGGAGAACCATATAATAATGAAAAACACTAATAGGATGTCTAAAATAGGAAACATTCTTTAATTTATATAAAAAATAGGTTTATCCATGTTTATTCATATCCAACTTATATTTAAATAATTCAGGATATTTCGGGAATAGTTTGTGAATTCCAAAATAATATCACTTTGGAGTCTCAAATGAGGTGTGTGGAAAGGCCCATTGTCGTGCATTTGTTCTTACTCAATTCTAGGTCAATACGGTGTCTTCGGGGTTGTTACCTCTTTGTAAATCTATTCCATAGCCACATCCACTTTTAGTATTTAGAAAGTTATCCATTTCTAGAAAACTAATCACTCTATCCTTTAATGAAATTCCAGACCATTTTCTTATAATTTGACTCATCCTTAGATTTATCCTTATATAAATGTTCTTAAGGATCTCCCTATTTTTTTCTCATCCTAGTTTCCAAATTTTAACCGAACTCTTTATTTGATACGAAATATAATGACCCTATCTTAACATATAGTAACATTTCATCATTTTATAAAATACTTAATACATTATACAAATACATTCCTAAAGACCACATTAGTTTAGTTCCTTTAGAAACATTGGAACATAAACACTGGTACATAAGTGAGCTAAATTATGTCCCACTAGGTTCTTTATGATTAGAATCCTTCTTACAAACATCATACATAATACATATCTTCATAACCAGGGGAAATGAAACATTAAAAGTGGTCATATCATATGCTTAGTAAGGGTAAAAAATAAATATATTGTAAGCATAAACATGACCATAAGGGTATGTGAATGTGATCATAACATTAGGAGGTCATACCCAACATATAAAAATCCATAAACATGAATCATGGAATAAATATTAATAGTTCATAACACATTGTATCATAAGGGAATCATGATCATAAGACATAAAAGCATAACATAGGAATATGATATGGAATTATGAAAGAAATATAGGAATATATAATTATTTCCATTATAGTCAAGGATTAATACCAAGTCTATCTTAGTAGGATGGCTTCACTCCCCAAACAATATTTGTAGTCATGGTTCACTCCCAAGAACATCTTAGAAGATAAATTCCTTTATTGAACAGAGTTCACTCCCTATTCTATCCAATTCTATCTCATGAGATATAAATATTTACCCAATTTATTAGATGGAGATATTGGTATCACCCATATCATAATGAAATCATACATATGTGTTCCACAAGATCATAAAAAATCATCATATCATAACCCATGAAATTAAATGGGTATCATAAACATCTAATCATATCATAACTTATGGAAACGATATAGGTTTTATAATCATTTCGTCAAAGCATAACCTATGAAAAGAGGTGGTATTAAGAAGCATATAACATGTGGAAGAGAACCAGGGTTCATAAACATCATACCATTGAAACATAAATCATTAAAAGAAAAAAAATGAATGGAACCTTTGGATAATTTCCTAGAATTTAATGAGTAAAACCAATATATTTCATATTATATAGATAATAATTTTTAAATATCTTTTAGAAACATTTCATGAGGAAAATTTCGCTTCTTTTTTGAAAAAAGTTTTTTAAATCATAAAAAAATGAAAACATTTTTTTTGAAAATTGATTTGAAAAATTATAAATAAAGATTTGAAAACAATAATTTTTTTAAAAAAAATACATTTTCCCTTAAAATTATATTAATTTATCATCTTATAAACATTTTTTAAAACCTGATTTTTTGGATAAAACTAATTTCTGATTGAAGAGAGAAATAAGGTCATATTTTCTTAAAAACATTTTTTTAACTATATTAAGTACCAACGAGTAAAAAAATGGTAATAATAAATTAATATATCTTTGATAACCATAGTATAAAAAACTAAATGAGTTTTTTAAGATATAGATCATAATATTTCATCAATGGAAGCATAACCATAAATAATTTCGATAAACGATGAGATTGATGTAATAAACTCTTACCACTTTAGTAAGTTTAAATAAAACTACCCATGTAATAAAATTACATTAAATTAAGATTAAAATATCATGAAAATTATTATATTCATGATGTAACATGAAATTTTTTAGTATATATAACTCATAAAATAATATAGGTGCATAACAAAACATGTGTCTCAAAGAAGGCAAATTGAGGCAACACTACCTTTCTAATTCTGTAATTTTTTAACTGTAAAACCCAATGAAATAGAGATCATAAAATTGGTATTAAAAAACACATAAATTTATGGATAATAATAATAGAATATATTTATGATCATTATATACACCACAAAATATAAACGAGTGGTGAATAAGTCATAAGTCTTGCAGAAATAAAAGTGTGGCTATAAATCCCATTACCTTATGTGTTGAATCACTTCATACTAATTAAAACCTATTTTATGATAAATATAAATTTATTATAAATATATAATAGAACCATATTAATTTATATAATACCATATATGATTTAATTATGACTTTATATTACCTGTTTATTAATAATTCCAAGTTAAAGTTACGTTTTAGGTAATAACCAATTTGTTTTTCAAATGTGTTTTGATTTGTTATGTTTTTGGCCCTCATACTTATATAATTTTATAAAGAGTTTAAATAATTATATAAATATCATATATATTCATTATAAATATATTTATAATATTCTATAAAATATATAAATAGAAAATGAAATACACCGTTCATGGAGACGGTAGGCCATACGTACTCATGAATGTTGTTTCTATTTCATGTCATATTGAAAGAAAGAAAAGTAAATGATACATATATTATAATTACAGTAGAATTATTATTTCATATATATCATATAAATTCACTAAACCCATACCTAATATATTCTATTTAAAGTGTGACCGGATCACATCGCTTTAAGGAGGAGGTAGTCCAAATGTCCACAAAAGAAGTTATTTTATTTCCCAAAAATGGTAAGAATGAAGTTATGTGTTATATAATAATTATAGTATAATAAACAGAAAATAAATATCATACATATCATATAAAAATATAAATTTATTGATTGTTTCGAACCTTTATAGGTGTAAATGGAAGAACGGTTGACATCGGTTCACAAGGCGGTAGTCCTCCGTACACACGAATGATGATTGCATATCCCATTTCATGGAAGTGTGTATGAGTTTAGGAAAAAACCATAACATAAAAAAGTTTCATTACATTTATGATTCTGATTCTATCATATAATTTTGTAATAATAAGATTTTTGGGTGTGGATAATGAATATAAAATAAAATAGATTGTGGAAGAATGTTACCTCTTCTTTGGTTAACTCCTTTTAGTTTGCACTAAATAGATTCCTTGGTTGGATTTATTCCCAAATTGAGTATTTGAGTATTAATTTAGGGAATTTAATAGGATATTTCTACCATTTTTTGGAAAATATAAAGGATATTTAAGTGTTTGAAGATGTGAAGGGGGTGAGTTCCCAATTATAGTGGTAGAGGAGTGGCATTCTTGTAAATACAAAAAGAAAAACATTATCGAGAAGTCTCCCTTACATCGTGTGCCTCAAATAATTGTCCATTTTAGATAAAATAGGGGAATGAGCCTAAATATTTCCAGACAATGGATTTTAGACATATTCAGATGTAATTTTTTCCCTTAAATTAAAGTTAATCTACTAAGTAATCTTGTTTTTACCATAATCATTGTAATTAATTTTAATTAATTTCACTAATATTTTTGGTAAAAAAATAATTTTATCTTATTATAAAATATAAATTATTCTGATTCAAAATATGGAATCAATTTTTCCAAATTATAGTCACATAAGTGGAAGAAATTAATTTATAATTAATCCCACAGACGTGTCACAACAATGAGTTTTTTAAGCGACAATGTTTACAAGTATGAAATGTTTTTATATCTGATTTCAATGTGAAATTGGTTCCAATGACCTAAATTGAGTTAATTTATGTAAAATTAATCTAATTAGAGTTTAAAACATAATTAAAATATATTTTTAAGACATAAATAAATTAGAAAAAACAGAAGTTTTGAATGAAAATTTTGTATTTTTCAATATTCATCCAAAAATAAAGGTTTTAAGAAAAATAAAAAAAATTACACATAAGATAATTTTGACATTATGAATTAAAAAATAAGGTTTATTTTATAAAATTAAGTTTCTAACAGTGTCTAAAAATTGATTTTATTATTATTCAGAGAAGGAAAAAAAGAAATTCATTTGATAAAATAGTATTTTCAAACATATAAAGACTTTACCAAAAATTATATTTGTTATTATAAATACGTTTTATTTATATAAAAACATTATTAATAATATTTAAAAATTATTTATTTATTTTCATATTACTAAATTTAACTGATATGTCATAACTATCACATTTTAATAATTATAATAATAAAATGTTGTTTCGTAGAAACTCAGTGTTGTGTGTGATGAAGGCCAAGTTGACTTTGCATGTAGCATGAGATTATATTGGTGTATCATAAAATGATTAACTTAGTGTATTGTGTAACAAAATAAATCAAAGAAAATAATTTATTCAAAAAAAAGTTTCATAAAAACTTGGGGTGTTACACCCTGTATGACCATTCCATACATTGTTGACTCATTATCCCAATTGATTAATGAAAAATATAAATAAAAAAAACAAACATGGACAAAATAACTAAGACCATAATAAAACATAAGATGATCAAATAATTGAATAAATATTTAAAACATTAAACATAAATAATATACTAAACATACTATATATAATGACCTAAAAAAAATCAAAAGGGATGTGATATGAGAATTTGATTATGTGATATAAGAGAAAAAGTATGTTATAAAACCTAATACCAAAAATAAACCAAAAAAACTAATACAAATCACTTTGTGACAAGAGGGATAACTCCCACTAAGTCACCATCACCAAAACAACACCCAACTACCATGAATATCCACCAACTCTAATCGGTTCATTGCCTTTAATTATATCAATTAAAATAAGGACTACATACATATGAAGGGTGTTTGTAGGGTATTAAAATAACTAGCCAAGGAAGATACACTAAATGTTCCATGAGAAACCCTTTTTAGATAATACGAGCATGCTAGTTTGAAAATTAACATATGAAAAAAGAACTTTTAATTTTGAGTAATAAGTAACAGAAAGCAAGGAAAGAAATAAGATTAAATAAAAATTAAGCATGAAAGTAAAGAACCATATAATCATGAATTTTCAAACCAAGAATCATGGGATATTACCTTGAGTAAATAAGTTCAATTCCTTCTAATAACCTTCTAATAATCCTTATCCAAACCAAGTTTATAAATTCTTGTGTTAGATGTTATCCATAATATCATCCTAAACTAGTGGTAAGAATCACTATACAATGAATAATCCTTCACTACTGATGTAATATAGAGCTAACTAAAAAGAGTTTCACCAATAAATAGTAATGTAATGTCATAGTTTCTCTACATAAACACATAGTATTCCTACTAATCATATCCATTATCAAATAATCACATTTCAACACAAATCCATTTCCACTTAAGGAATATTCTATTTTATATATTCCCTTTTCAAAACCATTTGACAAATATATATTTTTGAAAATCATGAATTATCAAGAAAAAATCCTTAAAACATGGGGAATAATTACATCAAACATAATATAGGAATCATTAAATTTTATATGAAAATAATATTTTAGGACCACTTTAATTATCCAAATCAAAAGAAAAGATATTAGATAACAACCATATAGATTATGTATATCCTAAAATAAGGAATATAACAGTTTTTAGTCATTAAGAGTATTGTTTTTAAAAATTAATCACATATTATTCTTCAAACAAAGTTAACTCATGAAATAACTTACCTTAAATCAGTGAAACCATTGTAATATGGTGTAAAAACACTGAAAAGAGGAATATGGACCATCTACCCTTGATTAAAATCCCTAAACCTAGAAATTCCTATATTATAAGTAAACTAATTAAAACCCTTCTCCATGATATCCAGAAGGAAGGAAAAAAACTTGGGAAATATATAGGATAAAATGAGGAAGAATAGAATGATACACTTGTTGATTGTTTTATGTTCTTTGATTAATAATCCACAAAAGACCATGAGGTAAGGGAGGATAGTAAGGGAGAAGGAGGTTGGATTTTTAAGGATTTCAAATAAGGCGATAGATAAAATATGGTTAAATTTAAGTAGAGGAAATGTTTTAATTACACAATTTTTAATTTCTGGGTAGTTCGTACGGTTTGGACAGACGGTTTGGAAAACCATGCACCAACCATACGAATGGTTATAGAACCAATTTTAAGGCACACATATTTACTTCTAGATACATTGGATTAATTCTAATTATTACTCTTAACTATTATCTAAATTTATACCACACACTTCCACAAGGTCACCCCATATAGATTAAGGTACACAATTACAACTATCCATTCTCTAACCATACATATTCCATTATCTCCATATTTTACAAATTTTATGTTTTTTTTAAAAGGTTGAGGTCGAAGCCTCATTTTTATTATTAAAGCAAAGCAAAGACCTCTTTAACTGGGTAGAGGGAGACCCATTACATAGCCCGAAGGCCCAGTGGGCATTTATCCCATTTATATGTGTGTGTTTAATGAAATAATTGTTGTAATAAATGGGAGAATTATATCAATTGATATGTTAATAATAAATAAATAGTATTTTTCCCTTAATTTTTTTAATTTTTGATTAATATTTAACTTCTAATGATTTATTTGAGTAATAAATTCCATTTATTAGCATTTAAAATAATTTTTCATGCTTATATCTAAGTTAATTATTTATAATGTTTTTAAATTAATATTTTAAGTTTTTGTAATATAATTAATAGAAATAAATGAGATTGGGGCTAGGATTATTTCCTAACCATTACAACACTATCCCTAATTCTATAACAATTTCCATCCCTCGATAATGAATCTAAAGTGAGTATATACTTAAATATAGAATATCCTACATCGATGAACATATAAAACTATATAATAAGGAGAAGATGATCATTCTTCACCCACTTGGCCTATAATTTTTCAACTATTCTTAAAGGTCCTTATGGAAATAATATATTTTTTAGGGAATAAATAACCTTAATAGGGACCTTCTACTACTAATTTTATATGAGACTTTTAGTTCACCCCTAAAATTTTAAGTTAATGTTTCACCATAGGAAGCAGAAAAATGGATAAAATATATCCATCACATCATTAAAATCATTGAGAAACATGATCAATATAAGGTATGATTGGAAAAATTTATACTTTAAGGGGTATTTAGTTTATATTGGTAAAGTATAATCAAATATAAAAAAGGAAAAGGATTGACCTGGAAAGGATTCTATATCTATTCTTTTTTTAATTTAACCCTGAAAAAATTTATCAGTTAAAGGACTTAAAATTTATAAAACTAAAGAAATCCACAATTAAAATGATGTATTATTTTTTTATATTCGCTAATATACTATTTTTTACACCCTACTTGAGTGGGGATGTGGAATCATATGTCTAAAGTCTCAAGATGGGTTTGAAAGAACCCTTATAGACTTAGGTGATGTTATTAAATCATTCGACCATATCTAAGGTAGTAAAAAAACCTTCTTATCTGAGATAGGTTCCTATGTAAGTTTAGGGGATAGTGGTTTACTTTCTGGATAAATCACAGTTGATGAATCCTCTATTGGGGAAAATGTTTTTTCAGAAGAGTTGAGTCGAGCTAGATAATTTCAATATAGCTAGGGTGAAATAACTCCTTAACCTCCTTTGAATATATATATTTCTATGTTATATGTGCTAATTATTATGGAAAACTAATCCTAACCATGACTTTGAACCAAATTAGTGTAATTTGTGTGGCTAGTATGATAATATTTTGTGGTCTTTCTGAATGAATTCCTTAGATATCATTGGTTAGTAGCCTCAGTAAACTCGTATATTTGATACCCATCCAGGTGGGAATTCAACTATCGGGATTCAATCAATTATTAATACATATAGTCAAGGATACAATTAATGTAGTAAAATAGAAAAAAATTATCTGATTTTATGATTACTGGTTTCATCCATTTGTACATCTTATGGGAACGTGAAGGGTCTATACTAATGATCAGTCTCCAGATGATGTGGGTGAAGGACATTCCCTTGTTGAATATATTATTTTAGTATCTTTCTCATATTCATGGACTTTGGTTTATACTAGGTATTATCATTCATTTATATAAAAGAAAGTTGTATCTATTCTATAATTAAAAGTGAAGGTATCTTTGAAACTGGTGGACATTGATGCTACTTTTGGAAAGCATATTGAAAGGAATAAAAAGTTTCCCTCTAGTACTATTTTTGAGTCAACATTTGGGTATAATTAGTATTTGTTCAATTGATAAATCAACACCTTTATAATTACCTGGGGTAAGGAAATGTTGAATTAGTTTTTAGATCCTTATTGTTTACTATCAAACACGAGGTTCTTTCTTCTCTATAATTGGAACATAGTGTATATTTATTAGAGAATTGGAATTGTGATCATTTCAATAAAGTACATATTAATGTAAGGATATATCTATCAATATTAAAATTTCTTGCTTGATACTCATTGATATGAATATAAATAACAAAGTGTATTATCTCCTGTGGTAGACCAATTCCCTAATATTTTTTATGAATATTTTTCCTAATTTCCTCCTAAAATAGGGGTATAGTTTTTGATAAAATTATTTTCTGAATAGTACTAATTTCCATTCCACCATATCCTATGACACAAACCGAGAAAATAGAATTAAAAATTTTATTAAAAAATCTTGATGATAAGGGATTTATTAATCCTAGTATTTATATTATGACCAAGAACGTGTTTTAGTAAAGTGTTATTCATTAAGAGATATTTTATTTAAAAAGAATAATATTGATGGTTAAATATTGTGATGTGAACATGTTTTTGGAACGATGGTGTTGGTTTTTATTATTCATCCATTAAATCATAATATATGTTATTTTTATTAGTTGGGTTGTTTATATTAATTTAAGAACATTTTAAAGTTCGTCCTAAGGAAGTTTGAGACTATTTAAAATAGTTTATAAAGTTTTATAGTATTTTTTGAAGCCTAGAGAATCACATTACAGTGGTCAAATATTATGTAGTGATTTCTTAAAGGAGGTGATGATATATGTAATAGTATTCCGGACATATGTGTCATGATAAAATTCTGAAGCTACGATTGATTTTTTTATTTTTTTATTACAAGAATTTTATTGTTTTATAAAGTAAGTATATGCACTATAAATATTTAATTTAACTTGCATTGTAAAGGTGTTGACAAAGTGATAAACATTTTAACTTATAGGTTTTTTGTTTCATTTCGATTAAAAGGCATAGTATTTAATCTAAGTATATTATGTAATAATTTATTATTCTATTACTTAATGATTATTTTGAGAAACATTGTTTTAATAATAGTTAAAAGTAACCCTTGGGTAACTATATTAATTAAACTATAATAGATATGATTATCCTATGATTTTTATTAAGAGATAAATTTCAGTTGTTTTAGTGATACGAACTAGTATATAACATATGAGTATTTTATTTATCAATTGTAAATGTCCCTTTAACATATTCAAGGTGATATTAAATTTAAAATGGACCTAACATATCATATTTAAGTATGTGATAATGTAAGTTGAATATGGAGATTAAATTTTGAATTTAAATTTCAAAAATTCAATATTTATAAGAAAATGAGTTTTATGTTGGTATGTGAATAGTATGATTCTATTGATTGGTATAAGAGACTATATAGAAATTATAGACAACCATCTAAATTGACTAATTCTTTCTATTCATCCTAAAAAATTGAAGGATTAATATCTATAATGAGAAGAAAGAAGGATTGAGTTATATATTATGTTTCTAAGTTTATTCTTATTGTTTGATGATTAATTAATCATTTACACATAATGATCTCTTAATTAAAGAAGGATAAATATTTTTTATTTTCTTGAAGAGTTGTTCATTCACTAAATTTCATAGTTTTAGTGTTTGTACATATACATATTTAATAGACCATTGAAAGTATATTTCGAAATTGTTATTGATGATAAAATATCCTAATTTATATACATCTGGAAGAGTTATCTTCTTTGCATATGGGATTACATCATACTATTCATGATACATTTAAACTCACATGAGATCAAGGATAAAATAGGCTTATTATAACCCATTTGATGATATTAGTGGATCATATAACAATGGATGATACCCATATAAGCCAAGGATATAAATATTCATTTTGAATAGAGAACCTTGTACATTATTATGTTCTATTTGGTTTGTGGATGTGAAAATGAAATCACGAAAATAGATTGATTCATATCATAATGTTTAGTATTAAAAATTATTTTATAAGATCAAATTTTTGTAATCATCTTAACTAATGATAAAGGTTTATTAGTGAAGAATCGTGAAAAAATTTATTCACTAATTCACCCCTATGAGTGAATATAATTTGTGAGAACTCACTATAATTGGTGCTATTGTTCTCTCTAATTAGTATCAGAGTAGTGTTTCAGTTTTATTCGAAGACGAAAATGTTATTTAAAGATAAAATTGTTAAGTACACACTCTTTATTACTGATGTCAGTCATGATTTTTTATATTCTATATGGATCATATTAATTCAGTAAAAAAATGTGTTACTACTTTTTATGATAAAAAGTACAATACTTGGAAGGAGGGAATAATAACATACTTTTACTTATTAGGTATATAATTAGTACATATTATAATTTATGGTTTTATTATTGTCAGGAATGATTCATTGATGAATCTAGATGATAGAAACAATATTGATATTGATAGATATATAAGAAATTATACTGTATCCTCATATTTAGATAATGAATTTATTAATTTTATGGGGCTCAAGATAGAAAAATTAATTTTGGAATAGTAGTGAAATATTCATGAAGAGAATTTTAGAGTGAAGGAAATTTTTTTTGAAATATGGAATTCTTGATTTAAAGAAATTAGTATTCTTGAAAGAGAAAGTAGGGATGATTTCTTTAATAAATTTAAATGACACTATGATATCCATTTAAGGTTTTAGAAAAACATAATAAGATTAAATGATTATCAAGAAGATGATTCACATCTTGTATAATAGGTTTAATGCTAACATTTCATATCTTAAAAATCCTGAACTAAATTTATTTGTACTAAATAACTTGAAATATATATTTTCTTTATATTAAATGATTAGAATGTTATTATTTTAATAATATAAGTAGTGGTGGGAAGAAAATATCATTTAAATCCCTAAAGAACAATAATAATTCTAAGGAGGACATAAAAGAAGATTCAAATTCAAATTCATAATGATATTGTTACATAAAGTTTTATAAGATCATGTCACTTATCACAAGAAGTTTCTAAAAATAAAATAGTAGATATCATGGTAAAAATCCTTTTAAGTGTTTTATATGTGGTGGTAATGGATATTTTAATGTGAATTGTATAATGTTAGAAGAATTGGAGAGTGAAGATATAGATGGGTTATCAAATAATATCTCTAGGATGAACACATAAATATTTATAAAGAATACTTAATTTTTGAATATAAAATAAAAAGAATGTGCTAATAATGAAAATGAAGAATATATATAACCTCATGATCATGGAGAAAAAGTATTGATTTCCAAGGTTAATAAAGGGTAGTTATCTAGTGAAGGATAAGATGAATAAAGTGACATGGAATTCATGATAAAGCATGATATAAATGAATGAGTCATGAAAATATCTAAATTGTATGATTAAAATAAAAAGTGGGGTAAGATAATTTAACTTTCAAATTATTCTGAGTAATAATAAGAAAAAAATGAGTCATAGTAGGAAAAAAACTTGTATTTTGACCATCTCACTTTCATAGGAAAAAAAACATGAATGATTCAATATGGTGGTCATAAAAGAAAAAAAAGAACTTTTTAATTATTTGTTATAATTTTTATATCTTAATGATCAATTGACGAAGATCAAGTTCAATTTAAATTATTTGTTCATGAAGTTTGTAAATGTTCAGAGAATAAGGATAAAACTAGTGAAACATCCAAAAAAATTTGTGATCTCGTAAATCCTTATAGAAATCATTATATGAATTGAAAAAAAAATTAATTTTCGGAGAAGAGGATAGACGGTAATGTTAAGGGAAAAATAAAAATAAAGTTGAATCAAAATAAAAATTCTACAATTTTAGAAACTCCAGTGATGGTAAATTAAAGATAAAATATTATAAAAATGGTAGGGTTATAAATTCAAATAAAAAAATATACCATGAAGGAGAAAATTTTAGGATAATTATATGATTTTGATTAATAAAAAGTAACTGAAGTCTATGGATAGAAAGATGAAAGTAAGCAAGTGTCACAATCTAGAAAATAATTATTTTTTTCTTTAATATTTTCATTTTTTCATATTTCTGGTATTTCAGTAAACAATATAATGTGGAAATGGATTTTTATTTCCCTTTAATATATTTATATAATTAAATAAGTAGTGGAAGTTAGTATTCTATGAGTATATTATCCTCCAAGAGAAAACAAGTTAAGAAATATGTTTAAAATTTAGATGTTCAAGTGAATATTCCGTCTAAATTTATAAATGAAGGTTTTAGAAGATATGATATGATGGATCACTCAGGTGAGTAATTCCTATCCATTTTTATAGGTACATTTATTATAAATTATTCTAAAATATTTTATAACAAATATGAAATAGTAAATGATAAATATCTTTTAGTGAAAGTATCCTTAAAATTATCTCAAAATAATCAACCTTGGATACTTGAAAAATGAGTTTTCATCGCATATGATGGGTAATATTTGTTTTATTAATATATTTTAGAAGTGTAGATAAGGATTAGTCACATATTATAATAATTTATCACTCAAATAAAAGGATTTGGATTAATAGAAATTAGAGACAATAAATTTGAAGTGAAAAATTACTGATTCTATTGTTAGTTTGAAGTATAACCCACTTAGTATTTTATAAAATTGAAGAGAATGAAATGATATGATCTTTTTTAGAGATGATTATTTGGTGAAAATTTTGATATATTAATTTTTATATAACTATAAGAGAGTAAATTAAAGGTATTATATTTCAATGAGTGGAAGCTAAAAATTCATACCATTTGATTAGAAAAGAATAAAATGAGTTGTGTTATAGAAGACTTAACCATATTGGTCAAAATATAATGAATATGTTGACTTGAAGATATATTGTTAAATATATGTCATTTATAAAGTGAAATTGGACATGTTAATGTGATATATTTCAAAATAGAAATATTATAAATTCAAATATTTTTAAACTATTATAAATGAAATGAATAATAAGTGATAAATACTTTGTCTCATTCATTTATGAGTTTACTCAAATCACATACATCATGTTCATGAAGAAAAACATAAGGAGTTTAAGTGGTTCAAGATTTTTTATAGAATTATATAAAAGGGTTATGGTCATTTGAAGGATAGATTCTGTTCATATAAAAGACATGAATATAGAAGTGAATAGGTTAAAGCATATTTGGAGTAACATATAAATAATCAGGAGTAGATTGAATTGTATAGTCCCATAATAAAATTGTACTTATGAGGGTAATAATGTAATTTTTATTGATATGGATCAGAAAAAGTTTTCTCAACGAGGAGCATATCATTTCTTTTGGGGGGGGGAAGCAATTCAGAGAATAGTTCACATTCAAAATTGATATCGATACTATCCTACATGAAATATGTTTCCCTGTGTTATATATTATATGAATACCCCAATATTGAATTATATAATGTCATTTGATATCCCTTGAATAATCAAAGTAATGGGTTTACATATAAGTATGTTTTATTACAGAGGAGTAGGAGGAATTTTCCTTAGATATCCACCAAAAAGAAGAGGATAACATTGATTTAACAAGGAATAAAAAATAATAATTTAAATTGATTATTTGATGTTTTATGAACACTAATTTAATGGGAACAAACAATAATTAACAATTTCTAAAATTGATGGAGATGATGAGAAATTTATTAGAAAATTATAATAAAATTATAGAAGTATAAAAGATATCAGTGATGGGTTTGAATAATATATTGACCCAACATTATCTAGTGATGAAGAAAAAATAAATTAGGTTCAAACGAGATTGAGGAACTAAGAGAAGGTCCAAAACATTATCATTTATTTTATATCATCAATTAAAAAAGGTGAACTTTGAGTAAAACATCATACACCTTATTGGTTTATCAACTTATACCATGAAGTGTGAATGAAGCATTGAAGTATAAATAGTGGATTCATTCCATAAATGAGGAATTTGATCAAATTTAAAATAAAAATACTATATATTGTGTTCCCAAATTAATACACAATAATGTTATTGGAATTGCATGGGTGTTATGTAGCAATTTTAATGGGAAGAGGGAAGTGATGATAAACAATACAAGACTTTTATGAAAATGGTATTGTTGTTTTTAAGGTATTGAATTTTTTGTGACATTTTATCCTATTTCTAGGCTGGAAACCGTAAGGATTTTTCTCACTATCACTTCTCAAAGGAGATACAATATTTTCTAAATGAATATCAAATTATCCTTTATCTATGTAGAACTATAATAGGAAGTATATATTGAGGCACCTAAAGGCATTCTTCTCAGATATGATGAAAAAAGTGTTTACAAGTTCATTAAAGAATAGAATGTCTTAAAAAATATCTAATAGAATAGTATTTGAAGATAGAATAATCATTGAATTCCCTAGAATTATTAAATGGAAGAGTACACTATTTTCATCATCAAAATAATTCCACAAACATTTCTGCATTACCAATGATAAAACCATCACTTAGATAACACATGTTAAGTTTGAGTAGAAATGTGTCACAATTTCGGAATTATAAATAGGTTATATTTCCATGTAACTAAATATTATTCTCACATGGATATATATTCCTTATAAACTTTAACTCATCCAATGTAATGGTGGTAAGAACCTACCACTGAGAGTAGGGAGTGGATTTGGGAAATTGCTAATAAAAAATTGATGCCTTAAAATGGAATTTAAGTGTATTTCGAGAATGTTTTTCATCTAAAAAAATTATAATAGGGAATATACACTATATTCAAGGGTTTATTTCACTATTCATGATTCTATTTGACTATTCATGGATTCCAAAAAAAACTTACGGATCAAAATTTGTGGACTTCATAAATCATGAAAATTTTATAAGGGAACTTGAGTTCCCATGAAATCCATTAATTTAGATCACTAACAAAATTACCTCTCCAAAATCTGTCACCCATCTCACATAGTACCTTAACCTAGATCCTTTACATAGTTATTTTCCCCATGTTTTATAATGGGTCTATATATACACTCCGAACTCTTATTTTAAAAAGAATGGAAAAAACTCCTGAAGGATGGATAGGGTAAGTGCTCTGATCTCCCTTATTGTTCACACATGAAGTAAAACACTAATTTGGTGAACTACTATGTATATCCCTCTATGACGATGAGGCCTAAAGTCCTCCCTCACTTGGGTGACCCTGCATGTAGAGACCCAAACATGACGTACATGGAAAATACATTACGTTTTCAGAAAACTAAATACATGACACAAATAGATGCCCAAATACCGTGTTAGTTTAGTGTATTTGGAAACTTGTAACATAATTTTCTAATCATGGTGAAAGATCTTCAACATCTCCCATAAAGATATTCCCCTTTTGTTTTCTTACCTAAAACCATTCTTTATATCCTGGGGGAAAGAAAACATAAAAAGGGTGAGCTCAAATTCTCTGTAAGGGTAAACATGAAGAACTTAAAAACAATCCATAAACATTTGAATGTAAAAACATGAACATAAAATATCAACATCTTGAGCAATGACATAAATCTTGGCAAGAAATAAGGCATATATCATAAAGTAACATTAATCATGATAAAATGGCATGGGAATATAACATGGAATTGTGGAAAACCATTATCATGTGATATTATTTCCATAGTAGAAAAGGCATTGGTGTCAAGACCATCATAGTGGAAGAAGTCCATTACTGAACCGGGTTTACTTGTCGTTCCAGCCCTATATTACTGAACCAGATTCACCTACCATTCCAGCCATGTTTATCTCATGAGAAATAAATCTTTACCCAGTGCATTGGAGGTAGATATAGGTCCCACCCATCTCATAATAAAATCATTCTTTCGTGTGCCACAAAATAATCATAAATCATTCATCATAACCCAAAGAATAATATGGGTTTCATAAAAATCATCACATCATAACATAATCCATATAAAACAAATGGATATCATTTCATCAGAAGAAAAATAAAACCATGTAAATAATATAGACAATATAATTAAAACACAAACATACTAAATAATTTCATCTTAGATGGAAAGTAGTTTTGATAAAACACTTGAAATGAATTCTTTAGGAAAATATCCCTTCTTCAAAATCATTTTATTTTCACAAAGTTACATGAAATTTTTAAAAGAACAGGATTTTTGTTGAAAATAATAATGAAATCTTGTAGAGGAATCTTGATGAAAATAATTCGTTATGAAACCGTAAAAATCCGTTCATGCCGTATAAGTTATAAAAAACATTCTTCTCATACTTTGGCTGAAAAAGTCAAAAAGTATCTCATATTGAAAATGACCAAAGATTACTCTCATATATTTTACTAAAAATTCACAAATAAGTGAAATTGGATTTAACCAATTGTAGGAGGATACAAATAATATTATATATTGAGGAAACATTTATGTGGATGATAAATATGCCCCAGTGAATACCGAAGTAAAAACAATCTCGTATAAAAATTGAGATTGTGAGATTTTCCCTTACCATATATAATCGGTGGAATAATACGTTTCATAAAATAAAGAAAATTAAATGTATATTTAAATATCATATCCTTAATAATAAAAATCATAAAACATTCATGGGAAGCATAAACACCATTCAAAATAAATAGGTGGTGATTAAGGCATATGTCTAACAGAAATAAAAGTGAGATGAAATAATCCATTACTGTAGGTACAATTTCTTCCATATGTGTCTGAGACTCATGTATAGTGGGTTTAACCATATTATTAACTTTTAACAGAACCATAATAATATTTATGATATCATATATGATTCACTTATGACTTTATATTACCCTTTCATTTGTCAATTCCATGATAAAGCTATGTTTTGGGTAAAATCGTTTTATTTATCGTACGTGTTTGGACTTGTTGTTCTTGATATCATTACTTATATCATGATTTACTTACTTCCAGAATGTAAAATATGATTTATATATAATATATATTCATAATATAATATATATAATAGATCGATAAATGGAATGAAATACACCATTCATGGAGACGGTGGGTCGTATGTACACATAAACATTGTTTTCCTTTCCTTATTAGCTTGAATGGAAGTAAGTAGATGAAATAAATGTATATATACATAAATCCAGTAGAATTATTATGTCATATAGTTCATTATTATTCATTATATATACTTTATAATCATTCTTGAATGATTAACATGGAGATTGAATCTCATTGCGTCGTGGAGACGGTAATCTGTGCGTACGCACGAGCGATGATATCGTTTCCATAATTATTGAATGGAATTGGAGTGGATGATATAATATCTAAAAATTAGTATCATGTGATAATAATCATATATCGTTATTATTTCCACCATTATACCCATCCAAGTAAGTTGGTGTTGGAAAAACATATTACACCACGACGTGGAGACGTTAATACGTACCTACGCACGCACAGTGGTTTCATTTTTCATAGGATGGATAGAAGGTGAAATAGGGTTGTTTCATATTTATAATAACATATCTGTATAATATTGATACTGATGTTATTACTTTATATTGAAACAAATAAATAAGAGTAAGTATAAGAAAGAATAAATTAGAAAGAATCGGTAAAGGATATTACCTCTTATTCGACGCGCCTCTTCTAAACCTTCTCTTAGGGCACTAAAGTTGGTCTTTGAAGATAACCAAGACCTCTAGTATGTTTCTAGGGAAGTGTATAAGAGAAATGTATAGGGTTTGTCCGAGATTTAAGGCTCAAAATCTTGTAAATAGGATAGGGAGGAGGTGCCCTTTTATAATAGAGGAGAGGGGCACTTTTTGAAACCTCAAAAATATTAATTTATAATAAACTAAAACACCACTTAAAACCCACCAAAAATGAATCATATCTGAATATGAGATGAGATAGTTTTGTAATATTATCATACAATAAAATTTATATGTTTTGGGAATTTATTTCAAACCTTATCAACTTGATTTATCCTTATTTAATCTATATAATTTTATTTGTGGTAATAATATTCTAAATTTTAAATTGTAATAAATAGTTACTTATGTGTTTTGAATTGTCCATAATTTAATACTTTATGAAATTTTAGACCATATAAATTTCAATTTATAATTTTTAAATATTTTTTTGATTTTTAAAAAATTTAATAATATGTTATTTTTATAAAATAACAATAGTGTCAATTTTGACACTATTCATTTTTTTGAATTTAAATAAAATCCACATAGAGGATATATTCAAACAAAAATATTTAATAGATTAATAACATGTCATATTTGTCTATAAAATTCGTGGATCACATTAAATAGTTTATATAATATTTATTTTAATATTTTTAAAACAATTTATTTGATATTTCAATCAATAAAATAATTTCTATATCACTGTTGTGTCACCTTTAATGATATTTATTTAATTACTACAAATTATAAATAAATTTACATCATGTAGATAATTTTATTAGAGTTGTGCTGACTTTATTTTAGAATTTTTATGAATTTTATCACTAAATTAAAATTATTACACTTATAAGATTTAAGAAAGTGACATGTTGTCACTTTCTTTGGTTTTAATAATAATTACATAATTTTCATGATCCAAAGTCCATGGAATAAATCTATTATGACCCTTATGTGATATGAGTTGACTTTTATTCATTAAAAAAAATTCGTTAGGTGTTAGGGTAATTTTATAATATTTGTTACCCTTAATTTCTTGATTTACCTTTAATTGTAGTAAATAAAATTTACTATAGTTACTATTCATAATGGCCAAAAATAAAATGTAGCCTTTTAACATAATTTGGACATACTGATTCAAAATATTGAATCCATTTTTTCAAATTTAAGACACAAAATATGCAGTAATTAATTTAAAATTAATCCTGTTGTGGAAAAAACGGGTTTTTATTTAAAACATTATAAAAGATAGAAATGTTTTTACCTATGAATTCAATGAAAAATTAATGATAATGAAATAAATTATATTAAATGGTAAAAATATATTCTATTTATACTTTAAAACCATTCAATTTTATAATTTAACCATATAAATTATCTTGATGAAAAAAGTTGTTTTTAATTGAAATTTAGCGTATTTTTACTATTCATCAAAATATGAATGTAATCATAAAAATATCAAAACTATATCCAACGTAAATTTTTATATCCTGATTCACAATAAGAATTTTATTTTTCTATAATTTAACTTATAAACTTGTTAAAAAATATATTTAAAATGGGTGTGCCATCAAAAGGCGGCAAAACATCATTTTTTTTAAAATACTTATTTTACTCAAAAAAATTATTTTGTCTCATAACATGATCTAGAAAATGTGTAAGATGAATGATAATGTTATAAAATTCAAAATTTAGTTAATACTATTCATAATGGCTAGTTCATAATAATATTATAATAATATCTCATTTAGTGAAACTCGGTATTGCGTACAACACACGATATCAAGGAAGGTTGCTCTTGCGTGTAATGCAAGCCAAGTCAAGGTTGCAGATAGTGACAGCTTCCTTTGGTGTTGCGTATAACATAATAAAAAAAATTAATTTATACTTTGATCAAAATATAAACTCAATGTTGTGTTGAATAATTTCTACCAAATGAACTTGAAATTGTGTGTAACACAAGCCATGAATAGTGTTGCGTATACTGCATGCTAATACAGTGTTGCATATAGCACAAGCTAATATAGATTTATACTTGAAACACAAACATACTAAATAATGTCATCTTATATGTAATGTAGTTTTGTTAAAACACTTGAAATGAATTCTTGAGGAAAATATCCCTTCTTCAAAATCATTTTATTTTCACAAAATGCCATTCAATTTTTAAATAAACAGGATTTTTGTTGAAAAAATCATGAAATCTTGTAGAGTAATCTTCATGAAAATAAGGAGTGATGAAACCGTAAAAATCCTTTCATGCAGTATAAGTTAAAAAAACATTATTCTCATACCTTGGCCCAAAAAGTCAAAAAGTATCTCGTATTGAAAATGACAAAAGATTCCTATCATATATTTTACTAAAAATTCACCAATAAGTGAAATTGGATTTAAACAATTGTATGAGGATATAAATAATATTACATATTGAGTAAACATGGACGTGGATGATAAATATTCCCCAGTAAATACCAAAGTATAAACAATCTCGGATAAAAATTGAGATTGCAAGATTTTCCCTTACCATTTATAATTGGTGGAATTATACATTTCATAAAATAAAGAAAATAACATGTACACTTAAATATCATATCCTTCATAATAAACATAATAAAACATTCATGGGAAGCATAAAAAACATACAAAAGATATAGGTGGTGATTAAGGCATATGTCTAAAAGAAATAAAAGTGAGACGAAATAATCCCTTAACGTAGGTCCAATTTCTTCTGTATGTGTCCAAGACTCATGTATATTGGGTTTAAGAATATTATTAACTTGTAACAGAACCATAATAATATTTATGATATCATATATTATTCACTTACTACTTTATATTACCCGTTCATTTGTCAATTCCATGTTAAAGTAGTGTTTTAGGTAAAATCGTTTCATTTATCGTACGTGTTTGGACTTGTTGTTCATGATATCATTAATTATATCATGATTTACTTACTTCCATAATGTAAAACATGATTACATATAATATATATTCAGAATATAATATATATAATATATCGATAAATGGAATGAAATACACCATTCATGGAGACGGTAGACCATATGTACGCATGATTGTTGTTTTCCTTTCCTTATTGGCTTGAATGGAAGTAAGTATATGACATACATGTATATATACATAAATACAGTAGCATTTATATGTAATATATTTCATTATTATTCATTATATATACTTTATAATCATTTTTAATGGTTAACATGGAGAATAAATCTCATCGCGTCGTGGAGACGGTAATCCGTACGTACGCGCGAGCGATGATATCGTTCCCATAATTATTGAATGTAATTGGAGTGGATGATATAATATATCAGAATTAATATCATGTTATAATAATAATATATAGTTATTATTTCCACCATTATACCCATCCAAGTAAGGTTGTGTTGGAAAAACATATTACACCACGGTGTGGATACGGTAAGCCATACGTACGCACGCACGGTGATTTTGTTTTTCGTAGGATGGATAGAAAGTGAAATAGGGTTGTTTCATATTTATAATAAAATATCATTATATTAGTGATACTGATGTTATTAATTTATAAAGAAACAAATAAATAAGATTAAGTATAAGAATAAATAAATTTGAAAGAATTGGTAAAGGATATTACCTCTTCATCGACGCGCCTCTTCTAAACCTCCTCATAGGGCACTAAAGTTGGTATTTGAAGAATACCAAGACCTTTAGTATGTTTCTATGGAAGTGGAGAAGAGAAATGGATAAGGTTTGGCCGAGATTTAAGGCTCAAAATGTTGTGAAGAGGAGAGGGAAGATGTTCTCTTTTATAAGAGAGGAGAGGGGCACTTTTGGAAACCTCTAAAATATTAATTTATAATAAACCCAAACCCCACTTAAAAACGTCCAAAAATGACTCAGATATAAATATTATATTATAAAGCGTTATAACCGCATCATCCAATAAAATTTAGACAATTTGGGAATTTATTTTAAACCTTATCAACTTGATTTATCCTTATTTAATCTATTTAATTTTATTTGTGGTAATAATATTCTAAATTTTAAATTGTTATAAATAATTACTTATGTGTTGTGAATTGTCCATAAATGGATACTTTAGGACATTTTATACCATATAAAGTTCAATTTATAATTTTTAAATATTTTTGTGATTTTTAAACAATTTAATAATATGCTTTTTTTATAAAATAACAATAGTGTCAATTTTGACACTATTCATTTATTTGAATTTAAATAAAATCCACATAGAAAATATATTCGAACCAAAATATTTAATAGATTTATAACATTTAATATTTGTCTATAAAATTCTTGGAGCACATTAAATAGTTTATATAATATTTATTTTAATATTTTTGAAACCATTTATTTGATATTTCAATCAATAGAATAATTTATACCTCACTATTATGTCACCATTAATGATATTTATTTAATCCCTAAAATTTATAAATAAATTAAAATTATGTAGATAATTTTATTAGATTTTTTTTAACTATTTATGTTCTAAGTTTTATAAAGTTTATCACTAAATTAAAATTATTACACTTATAAGATATAAGAGAGTGACATGTTGTCACTTTCTTTGGTTTTAATAATAATTACATCATTTTCATGTTCAAAAGTCCATGAAATGAATATATTCAGACCCTTAGATGATATGGATCTACTTTTATTCATCCAATAGAATTTTGGCAGGTGTTAGGGTAATTTTATAATATTATTGTTACCCTCAATTTCCGGATTTACCTTTAACTATGGTAAATAAAATTTATCGTAGTTACTATTCATAGGGCCAAAAAATAAAAAGTAGTCTATTAACATAATTATTACCTAATTATTCCAAATATTGAATACATTTTTCAAAATTTAAGACACATAAGATGCATTAATTAATTTAACATTAATCCCATTGCTGAAAAAAATGGGTTTTTATATAAAACATATCAAACGATTGAAATGTTTTAACCTATGAATTCAATGTAAAATTAATGATAATGACATAAAATATATGAAATGGTAAAAATATATTATATTTATACTTAAAAACCATTGAATTTTATAATTTAACCATATAAATTATCTTCATTAAAAAAATTTGTTTTTAATCAAAATTTAGCATATTTTTACTATTCATCAAAATATGAACGTTATCAGAAAAATATCAAAACTATATCCAACATAAATTTTTATATCCATATTCACAGGAAGAAGTTTATTTAGTATAATTGAACTTATAAACTGGTTAAAAATTATATTTAAAATGGGGGCGCCATCAAAAGGCGGCAAAACTGCATTTTTTTGAAAAATACTTATTTTACCCAAAAAAATTATTTTGTTCTCATACCATGATCTAGAAAATATGTATGATGAATTATAATGTTATAAAATTCAAAATTTATTTAATTCTATTCATAACTGCTAGTTCATAATAATATTATAATAATATCTTGTTTAGTGAAACTCGGTATTGCGTACAACACACGCTATCGAGGAAGGTTGCTCGTGCATGTATTGCAAGCCAAGTCAGGGTTGTGTGTAGTGAAAGCTTCCTTTAGTGTTGCGTATAACATAATAAAAACAAATTTCATTTATACTTTGATAAAAATCTAAACTCAATGTTGCATAGAATAATTTCTACCAAGGGAACTTGAAATTGTGTGTAACACGAGCCACAAATAGTATTGCATATACTGCAAGCTAATACGGTGTTGTGTATAGAACCAGATAATATTGGTGTAGAGTACAACATAAGATATCAAAGAAATTAAAAATAATGTATCTCATAAAATCTCGGGGTGTTACATTGCACTTGGGTAACCCAAACATGGGAGAACCACACTTGGGTGAGACCCTTAGGCAACCCACTACTTGGGAGACCAATTGCATATCCATCTACTTTGGTGAGACACTTAGGTATCCCACTACTTGGTAAAACCTTCACACAACCCTCTACTTGGGATAGAATTTTGGGAGACCCAATACATGGGTGACCATTTTCCCAACCCTCTACTTGGGAGACCCACTACTTGGGTGACCCTTTACCATCCCCATATTTTGGAAACCCATACTTGGGATACCCACACATGAATGACCCACACATGAGTAACCCACACTTGGGTGACCCTCACATGGGTGACCGACACTTGGGATACCCACAATTTGGTGACCCACACATGGATAGACCACACACGGGCGATCGTTCTCCCAAGTCACTCCACTTGGGATACCCTTCACCCAAGTCAATCTAATTAAGAAAACCTTAACCCAAGTCACCAACACTTAGACGACCTACACATGGGACACCCAAACATGGGAAACCATTCTCCCAATTCACTCCACTTGGATGAACCTTTAACCAAATCATCTAAATTTGGATACCCTTTAACCAATCCATCTCACCTGGGATATTTCCCAAAATCCCCCTATACATGGTATGAACATCCTAATGTTATCCCTCACTTTTTCTAGGCATATATTATATCCCTCACATGGGATAATCTCCTTCATTATCCCTTTCACATGTTATAAGCTCCTTGTCTAACCCTCTGTAACACCCCAAGCTTCTACGGTACGTTTCCCTTCGAATAATGTGATAGCGTGTGTTGTACGCAACCTCGAGTTCTAACACACACCACAACTAATTAAACTAGCCGTTGTGAATAGTTATACCTACTTTTTGAAACCATATATATTTTATATTTCAAAATGGACTTCATTTTTGGATTCGGAATATCAAAATTATCCTAGGGTGAAATTTTGGTACTTTTCGGATAACTTTTATATTTTGATGAATAGTGAAAATTACTAAATTTCAATTAAAAACAACTTTTTTAATCAAAATAATTAATAGTGATAAATTGTGAATTTGAGTGGTTTTAAAGTATATTTAGAATATATTTTTACCATTTAATATAATGTTGGTCATTGGACATAATTTTACAATTAAACCGAACATAAACAAGTGTCAATCTTTTGATAGTTATTATCTCTTAAAAACACGCTTTTTGTTTTGACAGCGGGAATTAATTTTAAATTAATTTCTGCCACTTCTGTGTTTTGAATTTAGGAAAATGGATTCCATATTTGGAATCAGGATGTTCAAATTGTGTAAATAGGTAACTTTTATTTTTAGACATTTTGAATAATTACTGCGGTAAATATTTTATTTACCATGGTTAAGGGTAAATCCGGTAAATAAGGGTTAAAAAAATAATATTATAATAATACTAAATTACCCTAAAACGTGTCTTAACCCTATGGGTTGATACATGGTCGACCATGGGAATCTTTGGGTCTATTTTGGGACCCCATGGATCCACTTGTATGTGATAATGACACATTATATTAATAAAGCTTAAATAAAAATAAAAATGGCATAAGCTTACATCTTTTAGAAGAACAATTTTTACATAGGGTTATACATGTTGGATTTTCGATTATAAATATTAATTATAAAGCTAAAAGGATTTCCTACATAATGATATTTTATTTATAATTTTTAGACATTAAATAAGTTATTTTATTTATGACACAATGATGATGCAGTAATTACTATAATAGTGAAAAATTAAAATAATTGATATTATAAATACCCAAATAAATATAATATGAAACTTTTAATGAATTAAACTAATTTTCTAGGATAATATGATATATTAGGATTGATTTAATTGACTTTGTTCGAAGTAATCAATCTGTTATGAGTTTCACAAAAATCAACTATTGAATAGTGTCAAAATTGACATAAAAGAGTTCTTAAAACAAATATTATATTATTAATTGATATTAAATTCCTAAAAATCTAAGGTTCGGCCAAGAGACTTATATTATGATAGGTTAATCATTAATGGACCACTTGGGGGTCGCTTGGATGTATATAGTAAGTTTATTAACCATATTATATAAAAATACAAAGAGACATTGTAAAAGTGAAACTGATTAACTTAGAGTTAATACTTAAAGATAAGGTTAATATAAGTACCCAAACCTGTCTAAATTCTATTGGATGAGTTTTTTTCGACCTATCCCTACCTCATCCTTTGAATAGTCAACTTTGGAGCTTTTGGAAACTGAATATGAATTTATTATAAATTAATATTTCTAGCTTTTCCAAAGGTGCCCCTCACCCCTCTTATAAAAGGGCACTCCTCCTTCTCTTTTCCTCACACCTCTCAAGCCACTTGGCTCGTCAAAACTCTGCCCACATACTCTCCCAACATCCCTCACTACAACCTAGAGGACTTAGTTTGATCAGAAAGCCAACCTAAGGAGCCCTTTTTATCAAATCAAAAGGAAGAACCCGAAGAAGAGGTAATGATTTCACCACCCTTTTCTAAGTTCATTTCTTCTTCCACTTCTTCTTCCTTTGTTCTTACCATTCTAAAATAATAACTCCAGTATCTCACATATACGGTGATGTTATTATAAGTATGGTACAACCATATTCAGTATTCTATCCACCCTTTGAATAACATGTCACCATACGTGCGTACGTACGGCTTACCGTCTCCACGTCGTGGTGTAATTGTTATTCAATATAATATTATTTGTATGGGTATAATAATGATGTGTAACTCATGTAAATAATAAATAGAACATGTTAATGATTCTGTATATATGATATACCATTCATTTATATATTATTTTAATATCAAAAGAATGATATTGTCGCTCGTGCGTACGTACGGACTACCGTCTCCACGAACGCGATGAGATTCATTCTCCATCGTAACCATTCAAGTATAATTATCATTTGATGATTTAAAAATGATGTTTAAGGACTAGATATCATTCTGGATATGAATAAGATACAACAACCATGGCTTATGTAACAAAACATATAAAAAAAATGAGTATGTTAACACCCGAAACGACGATAATTCTAAGATATTATTAACAAATCAATGTTAAAAGATCATATATGATATCATATTAATATATATGATTCTTGTATAATTTAATAACAATTATTTCACCATTATACAGGAGGTTGACCTACCCCAACCAAGGAAAATTACAAGGTAAGGTTTTACTTTACAACCTCTTCATTATCCAAGGTTGTTTATACGTAATAATCTACTCGGATCTCTTTATCATCCACATCCATGTTTCTTAAAAATGCATTTCAAAACATTTTTACTATTTACTAGAATATGAGTTAAAGTCATTTATACCCTTTTTGACTTTTATAAGTGGTTTATAAAGGAATATTTCGGTCGTTTTCAAAACAATGTCCTTTTTAACCTTTTCGACAGAATTAAGGTAAGAATGTTTTTTTTAACTTATACGGCGGGTGCGGCTATTTTCCGCCGTTATAAAATCTTCAAAGCTTCCCTTACAAGCTTATAAGAATATTTTCAAAGAAAATGTTTTATTTTATATGGATCTTAAATTATTTCAAAATAAAAGGAGATATTTCTTTAAAAAGAATTTTGATTTCATCTATGTCAACATCCTTTGATGGATTTTAAGATTATTTGAAGTTGATTTATTATGATACAAAACTTCTATATTGTATTGAAGGTTTTGTGATATGTTTGACTGTGGATGTGCTATTTTTATACCATTCATAGTTTATGGTGAAAGTATTGACATTTCATATGCTAGTTTTAATATGAATGTTTATGTTATGTTTAAACCTTTTCATATGGGAATGCATTGGACTTAATATGTGACGGGCGGAGCCCGCTATAGCTCCTCGATGCATCGGTAGGTCTCATGAGACAAACTAGTGTCTTGGCACAAGGCCTTGACAAAATCTTATTTGTAGTCTTGGCACGAGGCCTTGGCTATGTGGTTATGATAGTCTGGCATTATGCATTCCAACGTTATGAAAGTGGTTATTGATTTTTGCATGTGATTATTCGATTAGTAGAATATCCATGTGAATAAGTAAATGGAATTGTTTCATTTTATTTATGCCATACCATGTTGAAATTCAAGTTTAAAAGGCTTTTGTTTTAGTTATAAATTGCCTTAAATGTTTATTCTTATTTATGAAAGTTTCCGCTATATTGTTATCCTTACTGGGCATTTGAGCTCACCCCTTTTCTTTGTTTTATTTTTCCCAGGAAGTGAAGAAGTAAGTTATGAATGACCTGTAGGGATATTATGTGGGGATATGAGTGTGGATTATGGAGACAATATGTTGTTGTATTAGTTTTTCGTTTAATGATGTAATGTAAAACTTATGAATATATCTAGTGTTTCCAAGGCTACTAAACCAATCGGTCTTTCGAGATTTGATCTTTCTTGTGATCATGACAATGTTACGAAGTAATGCACCGACTCTGGGTAGCTGGGGTCGGGGCGTTACAGTTGGTATCAGAGGAAGTTTAGTACAAACCTTGGAAGCTAGATTTAGATAAACTCTGATTAGAGCACGTAGACCTAAGATGAACTTTGAGGATTAGTATAGAAGAACTTCCTAGAATTTTGGTATTGTAGAGATTTTGTGAGTTTTCCGAGCAATACATCCCTGTCTGGATACGAGCAGGTAGAGGCGGCTCTGGCACAGATGTACCTAGGGGTAAAACCCGAAAACACCGCTTTGAGCTAGACTCGAACGGGAACTGGTGCACGACAACGGGCCTTGCTGCACTCTTGGTTACGACACTCCCGGGGGATATGCTTAGGATAACTCTCACTTTCTTTACAAATCATTATGAAGGGTTTATGAGTATATACTTCCTCAAAGAAAACATATTTATGATTATGGATTATATCCATAGATAGTTCAATTTATGTTAAGTGTTTTATAACTATGGGATTATGTATTTTGATTCATAAACTAATCTAGTTTATGCCATTGTTTAGAAATGGAGCCTAGTGGAAGAAATGGAAACCGTATCAATACACGAACTCCATGTAGGGATTTCCCTCCTGCTCAAGATAATTATAGTGGAGCTGGTGATGCAACTGGTGCCGATCAGCTAATCACCATACTGGGACAACTTACTCAGGTTATGAATAATAACCTTACCCGTATGGAGCACCCTAATCTGCAGCGTGGAGGATCAATGTTAGATCGATTCATGAGGCAACAACCACCAACGTTCAATGGGAGTACAAATCCCTTAGTAGCTGAGTAATGGATATTTTCCCTAGAGAAAATATTTCAGGCTTTGGGGAGTAGTGAAAGGGAAAAAGTTACCATGGCAGTTTACCGCCTCACTGGAGATGCTGATCAATGGTGGTCATTGATTCAAAATACGAAGGAAGATGATGAAGTATCAAATATGGAATGGAGTGAGTTCAAAGATTTATTTTTAGAAAAATACTTTCCTCGCGACCATCGAGCAGTTATGGAAAGGCAATTTCTAAGTCTGAGACAAAAGGAGGATGAGAATGTCACAAAGTATGAGGCTAACTTTACAAGGTTAGCAAGGTATGCTGAAGATTATATTCGCAACCCAAGAAGTAAGATTGATCGTTTCTTTGATGGGTTAAAACCATTTCTCCACCGAGCATTAGTCTCACAATCCTTTTCATCGTATGAAGACATTGTATTATGTGCTATCAAGACCGAAAAGGAATTATCTAAGTCTTATGACTTTAAATCAAAGCAAGAGAAGAAGAGACCTGCTGATCAATCTGGGAATGGAAATAAGGGGAAGAAGGGAAAGGTTGAATATCCATCTTGTGGTAAATGCGGGAAGAAACATCCTGGTACTTTCTTGAAGGGAATGGGAGTCTGTTACAAGTGTGGTGAAAAAGGCCACCAAGCTCATGATTGCAAGGGGAAGAAGGAAGCTACCAACGTTCAGTGCTACAATTGCAGGGAGATGGGGCATTATGCAAATGCATTCCCTAAGCGTCAGGAGAACTTGCCTCAGAAAAGGCCAAGGGATCAAGGCCAGGCTTATGCTATCACTACTGCTGAGGTAGAAGCCCCGAAAGACGTGGTGGCAGGTAATTTAATGGTTTCCTCAAGTTTAGCAAATGCATTATTTGATTCTGGATCATCGCATTGTTTCATATCTTCCCAGTTTGCTAAGAAAATTAGATATTTCCAATTTGATTTAATAAGGGAGTTGTCAGTTAAAACTCCTAAGGGAAGTATCGTTGCAACAAAGTTTTGTGAATCAGTCCCCATTAGAGCACATAAATTTTCTTTATCTGCTGATTTCATCGTCATACCTATGATTGAGTTTGATATAATCCTCGGTATGGACTGGATTTCGGACTATGATGCGAAGATTTATTGTAAGAAGAAAGAGGTTACGATTCTTGATGATAATGATAAGGAGCACCTTATTTTTAGAGCAGAATCGTCACCACCTAATTCTTATTTAGATCCACCCCCAGTAGCTCAACTTAATTCAATTATTGGGGAGGAACAGAATGAAATAACGGTCGGTGAGGAAAGGAATGTTCAAATAGAGGATGTACCTGTTGTGAAAGAATTTGTAGATGTATTTCCGGAAGATTTACCTGGGCATCCTCCAGAACGAGAAGTTGAGTTTTCCATTGATTTGATTCCTTGATCAAGGCCTATATCGAAGACCCCTTATAGAATGGCCACTGTAGAATTAGTCAAACTAAAGAAACAACTAGAGGAATTGAGTAATAAGGGATTTATTCGCCCTAGTGTTTCTCCATGGGGAGCCCCTGTTCTTTTTGTTAAAAAGAAAGATGGATCTATGAGGTTATGTATCGACTATAGGGAGATCAATGCTATAACAATAAAGAACAAGTATCCCCTACCTCGTATTGATGATTTATTTGACAAACTGCATGGAGCTCACTACTTTTCAAAGATTGACCTTCGATTTGGATACCATCAGTTGTGTGTGAAGAAGGAAGACATTCCGAAAACAGCATTTCGAACCAGGTACGGGCATTACGAGTTTACTGTAATGCCGTTTGGATTGACTAATGCACCCTATGTATTCATGGATCTGATGAATAGAGTTTTCAAGGAGTATCTCGATGAATTTGTGGTGGTATTTATTGATGATATTCTGGTATACTCCAAAACCTACGAAGATCATGAAAATCACTTGCGCATTATCTTGAAGACTCTGAGGAGGCATGAATTATATGGGAAGTTTAGCAAGTGTGAATTCTGGCTTCAGGAGATTTCTTTTCTTGGCCATATTGTCTCTAAAGATGGAATCTCTGTTGATCCTTCTAAGACCAAGGCAATCCAAGAATGGCCAGCACCTACGAGTATAACTGAGGTACGTAGTTTTATTGGTTTGGCAGGTTATTATCGATGTTTCGTCCAGAATTTTGCCCGATTGGCTAACCCATTAACGAAGCTCACACGTAAAGGGGTTAAATTTGTTTGGAAAAAAGAGTGTGAAGAATGTTTCGAAGAACTGAAGAGAAGATTAGTCAATGCTCCTATATTGACTCTACCATCGGGGAATGATGGGTTCGTTATTTATAGTGATGCATCGAAGAAAGGACTTGGTTGTGTCCTTATGCAGAATGATAGAGTTATTGCCTATGCATCACGACAGTTGAAAATTCATGAACAAAACTATCCTACTCATGATCTCGAGTTAGCAGCAGTGATCTTTGCTTTGAAGATATGGAGGCACTACCTCTATGGTGAAAAATGTGAGATTTATACTGATCACAAGAGTTTGAAGTATATTTTCTCACCAAAAGAACTCAACATGAGGCAAAGGAGATGGCTTGAATTACTCAAGGATTATGATTGTACGATACACTACCACCCAGGGAAGGCAAACAAGGTGGCAGATGCTTTGAGTAGAAAAGACCATGGAGTTTTGAACAATATGAGAATTGAAAGGGATCCAATTTTCATGGATCTAGTGAAGATGGACATGGGAATAACCAGGGAAGGTGAAACATCAATGCTTTTTCAAATGGTTGCCAAACCATCTTTACTAGAAAGGATTAAGAGTTCTCAGACCGATGATGAAGAATTACAAAAGAAGATTAAAGTTGTGAATGATGGGAGATTGAGAGACTTTGTGTATGAAGAAGGAATTTTGAAATTCGGGAAGAGACTTTGTGTTCCCAATATACCTGATCTAAAAAGGGAATTGCTGGATGATGCTCATAGTTCCAATTTCTCTATACACCCTGGGAGCACCAAAATGTATAGAGATTTGAAGGAACATTTTTGGTGGGACAACATGAAGAGGGAGATTGCTGATTTTGTGTCAAGATGTATGGTTTGTCAACAAGTGAAAGCTGGAAGGCAACAGCCTGGAGGAGTCATGCAACCTCTTCCCATACCAGAGTGGAAATGGGACAATGTTACGATGGACTTTGTCATGGGGCTACCAAAGACTCCCAGAAGGAACGATGCAATATGGGTGATTGTTGATCGTCTTACCAAGTCAGCACATTTTCTTGCTATAAGAGAAGATCTACCCCTGGAACGTCTAGCAAGACTATATATTAATGAAGTTGTGAGACTTCATGGAGTACCCCTATCGATTATTTCTGATTGTGACCCCCGTTTTACTTCAAGATTTTGGAAAAGTCTTCAGAAATCCCTGGATACTGAACTTCATTTGAGCACTGCTTACCACCCTCAGACAGATGGACAATCAGAACGGACTATTCAAACCCTAGAAGACATGTTGAGATCTTGCTCACTTGACTTTCAGGGTATGTGGGATCAATATTTACCACTGGTAGAATTTTCCTATAACAATAGCTTCCATTCGAGTATTCAGATGGCACCATATGAAGCGTTATACAGAAAGAGATGTCGTACACCAACCTGTTGGGATGACGTTGGTGAAAGAAAACTTGTAGGCCCAGAACTGGTGGAGGAAACGGTGGAAAAGGTGAAAGTAATCCAAAATCACATCAAAGCAGCTCAAAGTAGGCAGAAGAGCTATGCCGATAATCGAAGGAAGGATTTGGAATTTCAAATCGGTGATCATGTTTTCCTAAAGGTATCTCCATGGAAGGGAGTCATACGTTTTGGTAAGAAAGGTAAATTGAGTCCCAGGTACATCGGACCTTTCGAAATTCTAGAACTAATTAGGGTTGTAGCTTACCGATTGGCAATGCCGCCAAGTCTCTCCAAAGTTCACGATGTGTTCCACGTATCTCTATTGAGGAAATACATGCCTGATCCGACGCATGTACTCACCTATGAGGAATTAGAACTGGAACCCGATCTGTCTTATTGTGAAGAGCCCGTCAAGATTCTTGATACGAGAGAACAAGTGCTGAGAAACCGGACGACGCGTCTGGTAAAAGTTTTGTGGAGAAACCATAAGATGGAAGAGGCAACGTGGGAACCCGAGGAACTTATGATGAAGAACCACCCGAGTCTTTTTATGCAGTAATACCCTAGAAATTGCGAGGACGCAATTATTTGAAGGAGGGTAGAATGTAACACCCCAAGCTTCTACGGTACGTTTCCCTTCGAATAATGTGATAGCGTGTGTTGTACGCAACCTCGAGTTCTAACACACACCACAACTAATTAAACTAGCCGTTGTGAATAGTTATACCTACTTTTTGAAACCATATATATTTTATATTTCAAAATGGACTTCATTTTTGGATTCGGAATATCAAAATTATCCTAGGGTGAAATTTTGGTACTTTTCGGATAACTTTTATATTTTGATGAATAGTGAAAATTACTAAATTTTAATTAAAAACAACTTTTTTAATCAAAATAATTAATAGTGATAAATTGTGAATTTGAGTGGTTTTAAAGTATATTTAGAATATATTTTTACCATTTAATATAATGTTGGTCATTGGACATAATTTTACAATTAAACCGAACATAAACAAGTGTCAATCTTTTGATAGTTATTATCTCTTAAAAACACGCTTTTTGTTTTGACAGCGGGAATTAATTTTAAATTAATTTCTGCCACTTCTGTGTTTTGAATTTAGGAAAATGGATTCCATATTTGGAATCGGGATGTTCAAATTGTGTAAATAGGTAACTTTTATTTTTAGACATTTTGAATAATTACTGCGGTAAATATTTTATTTACCATGGTTAAGGGTAAATCCGGTAAATAAGGGTTAAAAAATAATATTATAATAATACTAAATTACCCTAAAACGTGTCTTAACCCTATTGGTTGATACATGGTCGACCATGGGAATCTTTGGGTCTATTTTGGGACCCCATGGATCCACTTGTAAGTGATAATGACACATTATATTAATAAAGCTTAAATAAAAATAAAAATGGCATAAGCTTACATCTTTTAGAAGAACAATTTTTACATAGGGTTATACATGTTGGATTTTCTATTATAAATATTCATTATAAAGATAAAAATATTTTCTACATAATGATATTTTATTTATAATTTTTATACATTAAATAAGTTATTTTATTTATGAAACAATGATGATGCAGTAATTACTATAATAGTGAAAAATTAAAATAATTGATATTATAAATACCCAAATAAATATAATATGAAACTTTTAATGAATTAAACTAATTTTCTAGGATAATATGATATATTAGGATTGAGTTAATTTACTTTGTTCGAAGTAATCAATTTGTTATGAGTTTCACAAAAATCAACTATTGAATAGTGTCAAAATTGACATAAAAGAGTTCTTAAAAAACATATTATATTATTAATTGATATTAAATTCCTAAAAATCTAAGGTTCGGCCAAGAGACTTATATTATGACATTTTAATCATTAATGGACCACTTGGGGGTCTCTTGGATGTATATAGTAAGTTTATTAACCATATTATATAAAAATACAAAGAGACATTGTAAAAGTGAAACTAATTAACTTGGAGTTAATACTTAAAGATAAGGTTAATATAAGTACCCAAACCTGTCTAAAGTCTATTGGATGAGTTGTTTTCGACCAATACCTACCTCATCCTTTGAATAGTCAACTTTGGAGCCTTTGGAAACCGAATATTAATTTATTATAAATTAATATTTCTATCTTTTTTAAAGGTGCCCCTCACCCCTCTTATAAAAGGGCACTCCTCCTTCTCTTTTCCTCACACCTCTCAAGCCACTTGGCTCGTCCAAACTCTGCCCAAATACTCTCCCAACATCCCTCACTACAACCTAGAGGCATTAGTTTGATCAGAAAGCCAACCTAAGGAGCCCTTTTGATCAAATCAAAAGGAAGAACCCGAAGAAGAGGTAATGATTTCACCACCCTTTTCTAAGTTCATTTCTTCTTCCACTTCTTCTTCCTTTGTTCTTACCATTCTAAAATAATAACTCCAGTATCTCACATATACTGTGATGTTATTATAAGTATGGTACAACCATATTCAGTATTCTATCCACCCTTTGAATAACATGTCACCATACGTGCGTACGTACGGCTTACCGTCTCCACGTCGTGGTGTAATTGTTATTCAATATAATATTATTTGGATGGGTATAATAATGATGTGTAACTCATGTAAATAATAAATATAACATGTTAATGATTATGTATATATGATATACCATTCATTTATATATTATTTTAATATCAAAAGAATGATATTGTCGCTCGTGCGTACGTACGGACTACCGTCTCCACGAACGCGATGAGATTCATTCTCCATCGTAACCATTCAAGTATAATTATCATTTGATGATTTAAAAATGATGTTTAAGGACTAGATATCATTCTGGATATGAATAAGATACAACAACCATGTCTTATGTAACAAAACATATAATGAAAATGACTAAGTTAACACCCGAAACGACGATAATTGTAAGATATTATTAACAAATCAATGTTAAAAGATCATATATGATATCATATTAATATATATGATTCTTGTATAATTTAATAACAATTATTTCACCATTATACAGGAGGTTAACCTACCCCAACCAAGTAAAAGTACAAGGTAAGGGTTTACTTTACAACCTCTTCATTATCCAAGGTTGTTTATACGTAATAATCTACTGGGATCTCTTTATCATCCACATCCATGTTTCTTAAAAATGAATTTCAAAACATTTTTACTATTTACTAGAATATGAGTTAAAGTCATTTATACCCTTTTTGACTTTTGTAAGTGGTTTATAAAGGAATCTTTCGGTCGTTTTCAAAACAAGGTCCTTTTTAACCTTTTCGACAGAATTAAGGTAAGAATGTTTTTTTTAACTTATACGGCGGGTGCGGCTATTTTCCGCCGTTATAAAATCTTCAAAGCTTCCCTTACAAGCTTATAAGAATATTTTCAAAGAAAATGTTTTATTTTATATGGATCTTAAATTATTTCAAAATAAAAGGAGATATTTCTTTAAAAAGAATTTTGATTTCATCTATGTCAACATCCTTTGATGGATTTTAAGATTGTTTGAAGTTGATTTATTATGATACAAAACTTCTATATTGTATTGAAGGTTTTGTGATATGTTTGACTGTGGATGTGCTATTTTTATACCATTCATAGTTTATGGTGAAAGTATTGACATTTCATATGCTAGTTTTAATATGAATGATTATGTTATGTTTAAACCTTTTCATATGGGAATGCATTGGACTTAATATATGACGGGTGGAGCCCGCTATAGCTCCTCGATGCATCGGTAGGTATCATGAGACAAACTAGTGTCTTGGCACAAGGCCTTGACAAAATCTTATTTGTAGTCTTGGCACGAGGCCTTGGCTATGTGGTTATGATAGTCTGGCATTATGCATTCCAACGTTATGAAAGTGGTTATTGATTTTTTCATGTGATTATTCGATTAGTAGAATATCCATGTGAATAAGTAAATGGAATTATTTCATTTTATTTATGCCATACCATGTTGAAATTCAAGTTTAAAAGGCTTTTGTTTTAGTTATAAATTGCCTTAAATGTTTATTCTTATTTATGAAAGTTTCCGCTATATTGTTATCCTTACTGGGCATTTGAGCTCACCCCTTTTCTTTGTTTTATTTTTTCCAGGAAGTGAAGAAGTAAGTTATGAATGACCTGCAGGGATATTATGTGGGGATATGAGTGTGGATTATGGAGACAATATGTTGTTTTAGTAGTTTTTCGTTTAATGATGTAATGTAAAACTTATGAATATATTTAGTGTTTCCAAGGCTACTAAACCAATCGGTCTTTCGAGATTTGATCTTTCTTGTGATCATGGAAATGTTATGTAATAATGCACCGACTCTGGGTAACTGGGGTCGGGGCGTTACACCCTCACTTAGGCTAAGCACATTCGATATCTCTATCACTAGGGATAAGAACGTTATTTATCCCTCACTAGGGATTTGGACCTTTGATATCCCCTACTAGGGAAAGAATCATTGATTACCCTTGGTATGGATAAGCACAAATTCACACAGGTCTCATACATGGGCATTATTTCATTCCATATACATTCAGATTTTAGATTATCCTTTATGTATGGGCCTCATATAAGCCCCAAAAAAATAATCTCCCTTCATCATTGGTTTACTAGTATATGGGGGGAGATGATACATGGGTATCATCTTAGCTTTAAGAACCATCCAAATATTAAATTCCTATTAGTTTAGATACTCCTCGTGGTTCTGGATACATGGTAATCCTCCTAGTTGTAAGCCCAAACCAATCCTTCAATTAACCATGAATCTATATAATCTTATTTATTCCAGATAATTATGAATATCCTTGGTGTAATCCCCAACCAAACCTTCAATTCAAAAATATTAGAAATAATCCTCATGGATATAAATACTTGGGAATCCTCCTAGGTGTAATCCATAACAACACATTCAATTTACAAGGAATAGAGATACTTCTCATGGTTCCAGATACTTGGGAATACTCTTAGGTGTTAGAAAAACCAAACCATCAATTAACAATGAGTCAAGATACTCCCCATGGTTCTAGATATGTGGGTATACTCCAAGGTTTAATCACCAACCAAACCTTCAATTCACCACAAGTCGATAAACTCATCATGGTTCCAAATACTTGGGGATCCTCCTCAGTGTAATCCATAACCAAACCTTCAATTCAATATGAGTCTTGATACTCCTCATGGTTCCAAATACTTAGGTATACTCCCAATTTTATGTCCCAATGAAATCTTTAATTCACCATGATTCAAGATACTCATCATGGTTCTAGATACTTGGGAATCCTCCTAGATTAAAGCCCCAACAAAACCTCGGATTCCCCATGATTCGAGATACTCCTCATGGTTCCAGATACTTTAGAATTCTCCAAGGTATAATTTCTAACCAAACCATCAATTAAAAATGAGAAAAGATACTAATAATGGTTCCATAGACTTAGGAATCCTCCTAGGTGTAATACCCTACCAAACCTTTAATTCACCATGATTTGAGATACTCCTCATGGTTCTAGATACTTAGGAATACTACTAGGTGTAATCACCAACCAAACCTTCAATTTTCTAGGATTCGAGACACACCTCATGGTTTTAGATACATGGGTGTCCTCCTAGGTGTAATCCATAAGGAAAACATAAATTCATCATGATTTGAGATACTCTTCATGGATATATATGCATGGGAATATTCTTAGGTGTGATCCCCAAACAAACCTTCAGTTCATCATGTGTTGAGATACTCCTCATGGTTCCATAAACTTGTCCATACTCCTATGTGTAATCCCCAACCAAACCTTCAATTTACCTTGATTTTAGATACTCCTCATGGTTCTGGATACTTGGGAATCATCCTAGGTGGAATCCCCAACAAAACCATTAATTCAAAAAAAGTTGAGATAATCCTCATGGATCCAGATACTCGAGCATCTTCCTAGGTGTGAGTCCTAACAAAACCATTAATTAACCATGAGTTGAGATACTATTCATGGTTCCAGATACTTGAGAATATTATTAGGTGTAATCCCTAAACAAACCTTCAATTCACCATGATTCAAGATACTCCTCATGGTTCCAGAAATTTGGTCATCCTCCTTAGTGTAATCCCCAACTAAATCTCCAATTACCATGATTAAATAAAATCCCCATGGTTCCAGAAACATGGGTATCATCCTATGTAAAATCCCCCAAAAAATCTTCAATTACTATTTATTTGAGACCCTCCTCATGGTTACCATTATTCACCATGAGTTGAGATGCTCCTCTTGGTTCTAGAGACTTCTACATCATTCAAAAAGTAATCCCTAGTCTAAAACTCAATTTCCTTAAGTTGAGATACTCCACATTGATTTCTAGATCACCATTTAGTTTTGATACTCCTCATGAAATACTTAAACACAATCTCACCTGACCAACTTACTAGGTTAGGTATCTCAGGGAAGATCATGTGTAATGACCACATTCAAATCTAATGGTACACTCTCATGCAATGCAGATGATCTTATCTTGTCTCTTTTTTATCACATATTTCATGACTCACAAGGTCTTAGAGATATATGATGATAATTACATCAACATAATTAAAGTGCCTCCATTACAGACTTCCTTTTGAGGAGTAATACCTAACCATTCAACTAAATAATATGGGATCTAATTCTTGTTCTTACTAGGATACATATGATTCCTCCTTGATGTTTGATCCCAATATTATTCTCCCAATATCCATTCCATAAAAATATGTGTGTTCTGATACCTACTTTCTAGGATATATAGAGAACCTATTAATGGTTCAATCCTAACTCCAAAACCCAACATTATCCCTATATGGCCATAAACTATAGAGATCCCATTTAGTCACATTTAAACCAAAGCATCAAGAATTAATAAGATAAATATTTGTAATTTCTCATACATATATAGGTTTCCATCAAGAATAAGGTCATAAACAGATCATTGGAACTAAGGTAACTAGTCTCACACTAGGAATTTGGAAGGATTAACAAATATGTATTAAATATATAATAGGTCTTGGAGTAAGAAATAATCCTCCCCAAAAGGGTGTGGTGATACTAACCTCTCATCCTCTTGACCAAATAGTTTTTTAAGATGCTTCAAGTAAAGCCCCAAAAACCATCTGACTTTGGGAATCAGGACTACATTGACTAAAAATGGTTACGAGCATAAAATATGTAAAAAACATACACAAAAAAATCTACATCAAGGTAATCAAGGAGGTATCTCTCATAGACATTATTTTTTTGGTGAAATTATTTTTTATTGTAAATGAAGAAGTTATTTCTAAGATTTTTTCCACTCAAATAAAAGAGTTGTTTATGATGTTAATTCTTTGAGATATGATGCACTTCTTGAGATATAAACTAACTAAAGAGAGAGATCAAATCATTAAATTTTAGGGGAAGTATTCCTAAGAACTATTGAAAAAGTTTGTAATGGAGGATGAAAATATTATTTATACGCTAATTTTTATAGGACCATGACTTCAAAATATGGACATTAAAATAAGTTTAATCAAAAGGATTCTAAGAAAATTTTCGGTAGTTTACTCTATTTGAATACTTAAAGAATAGATGTTTTATATATTGTCCCATTGTGACCAAGGAATCAAATTTTTCATAATGAATCAGATTTCATAGTATAAAAGATAATTATATGGTATATCAAATTAATTATTTACTATTTTTTTCATATATCAAAAAATGAAACATGTATCTATTTAGTTAAGCTTATGTCAGTTAGAATTGTTAATTATTATAAGTCCATATCCGAAAGAGTTATTTTCTTAGAAGAAAGGTGTCTTAGATGGTATAAAATAATAAAAATTACATTACATTTATTATAGTTGAAGTTGAATATATTTTTTCAACTAAATAAATAACTCAACTTATTTGAATGATGTTTGAAAATTAAAATTTGAATGTACAAGTGAAGTTACCATAGTTAGTGGTGTTATCCAGAGCTATAGATGGAAAGATGCACTAAAGGGGAGTTAATAGTAATTTTAAACATTTATACTTAATTAACAGTTTATCATTACATTATTTGTTAACATAAAATAAACAATGATCATGATTATTGTGTTCAAATAGATAAGAAATTAGATAAAAATAAAGAATAAAAACACCAAGTTTTTTATAGTAGTTAGGTTCATAGAGAATATGTGTCTACTCTTCAATCACCTCTTACTATGTTAAGGGACTAGTAATCATTAAAACAAATAAATAGGAATCCTTTTACATGTGTGAACTTAATATAGTATTTTAGATGATCGAAAAAACCTTTCTGGACATTTTTGAGATAAGGAAGAACCAATTTTATTACAAGGATAAACAAAAATTATCAATGTATTTTATAAATGGTTGAGAATAACCTAAGTGATCATAATTTTTTATTTGGTGAGAATAACCAACACACTTCCTTATCAATGGATGTATAACCATGTGTAAAATATGAAATACCAACACTTACATAAAAAAACTAACTAGACAATTAAAAAATTTGATGAAGAAAGCTAGAGTAGATAATTTGTCTTCATCCATTAAAAAATTGATGAAAAACAAAGAAATATTGTGCAACTAGAATTAAATTAGTAAATATGTTGAGTGAAATTGTAGAACATTGTGGCTCTATTTTTTTATCTTCTCACTCCCTCTTTATAGATACACTTTTCAGAATATAGTTTTCCATAAAATTATGTGAACCATATCCACATTGGTGTTTCCTATTTCATAAACATATATTTAAAACAAATGGTTAAAAAGAAATATGGAAACATATTACCATTTCCTATATTTTGAATTATCACGCAAAAATTCAGTAATTAATTCACACACATCATTACTATAACAAACTAAAAAAACATCCAATAGTTTCACAAGTAGATAACTGTATAAACACTTTTCAAAGGTTATATATATATAATAATAATTTTTAGAATATTTAAAAAAATTAAACACTTGAAAAGAAAGATACGAAAAATGAAAATACCATAAATATAATGAAATATAGTAAATTGGATTTTAACAATCTTCAAAACTATGTAAGGGTAACTTACATGCATTCATAAGTGTAAAAACATTTAAACTCTTCATAATTGTAAAATAAGTTTTACATAGGCTGTGTAAGGGTAACAAGAATTTTTAAGTTCTATGTAAGGGAAATCATAGAGTTGTTTAATGGAAAGATGTAGTTAAAAACTATTTTTTAAAGGTAATTGGAAGTTCAATAAAGTTAAATATAAGTTTTTTAATGTTAAATAGAAGTTTTTTTAATATAACTAGATGATTACATATCCTACAAAAGGGTAAACACATATTTCTAGTACTGTGTAAGGGTAGATATAAATCTACATAAAGGTAAAAATAAAATTATAAACATTTTGTAAAGGTAAAATTAATTTTCAATATAGATTTTAAAGGTAAAAAAACTTTAATGTGATGTTTATGGGTAGATATCGAATTTTCATAAGGGTTAATAAGAACTAATACATTTTAAAGAAGTGTAAAAACTAGCTTATGTAAGGGTACAAAATTTTTTGTATAAGGTTATAAATAGATATAAAAGAGTAACATGAACTTAACCTATGTTACATAAAGTTAAACCAAAACAATTATTAGGGTAATGAGGTATTTATAAGGATTATGTATATGTAATACAAAGTTTATAAAACACACTTAAGGGTATAACTAAACTCATATAAGGTTTGTTTGATAACACCTTATATAGAAAGGAATTCATATGTAAAGTTATGTTTTTCCGGAAATTTTTTAATTTTTCTATAAAAACACATTAATTATAAAAAATGTATTTATTAGTGAAATAAAAATTAAAATCCTCTTTAAGAAATATTTTATAAATATTTTAAAACAATTTAATAGATCTAAATAATTATATAAACTTTAAACACTTAATATTTCCAAAACCTCTTTAAAAATGATATAATCACTTCAAAAATAAGAAATAAAATATTCCAAAAAGTAAATGATAAAATCAATTTATTTTAAATTTATAAAAGAAATAAAACTCAATCTATAAGAGGTTCTCAATTTATCAAAATAATAAAACTCAATTTACTAAAACATTTTAAAACCATAACACTAACAATCTCTACCTTTTGTAAATTGAAAATTTGAACTTTTAATTAAAAATTATAATAAATTCTCCCACATTTTAAAATTTATAAAAAAAGAAATTAAATGTTTAAATTTTATTATCCCACCTATTAAAATTCAACATTATCATTAAAAAAATAAATAATTAAATAATTATTAAATACTAAATAAGAATGAATCTTATTCACACAAATTATGTTAGATAATTAAAATCACAAGATGTAATCATATTCAGAAATAGAAAAAATCAATTACTAAACATGAGAATGCTTACATAAAATAGAGTAAATAATCTATTTAAACAAGAATTGAGGATCAACCCTATATGGTGATAACTCCCCCAAAATAAAATGAATTAGAGAGATAAAACTTATAATCCCAAATTAAAATTTGAACATATACAATAAAAAAATTCAAATAATTTAAAAATGTTACTTAATTTAAAACATAAGGGAAAACTTACCCTAAATTAATGTTATTACCCATAAAAAATGACTGTGAATAAACTTTCAAAGCATATATTCTCCTTTTGAATTACTGAATCTCTCAAAAAACTATTCAATTAATTCTTAATTATATTTGAAATGAATCAACAAAATTAATAATTTTCCAATAAATCAAAAATAAATAAGTTCAATAGGCTTACTATACATAAAGAGAACAAATAGTTTGATGCATTCCAAAATACCATATTTTAAAACAAAGATAATAAATTCATATTTTCCATAATAGAAAAACTTACCTAGGCATGTAGACAAGATTAAGACCTATTGGTTTTCAATATGATTCCTTTGGAACCCAATTTATACAAGTTATATTCCTCATAACATTGAAAGAATATTTTAAAATAAATAATTTTTATTTTCTAATTATAGAACATGTTATAGAGAGAAATTTGAAGCATAGTGTCAAAAAATTACACCCTTAAAACAAGTAACAATAGAACCCTTACCATTAGTGCTCTTAATAAACACAATATTATACATATTATGAATATACATATTATAAATGAATCCAGTTCTGTCCTTATTAATTCAATTCTTAAGCTCATATTAAATAAGAGATCCAATCAATTCATCTATAGTATATTGAGTAAAATTCTTTATTTATTTAATTGATACATTCTTTGTGTTCCACTTATTTTGTAATTATTGAAGTATTCTCTCATTAATTACTTTGTTCTTTATATTATCCTTGAGAGAAACCATTCCATTCATGATCCTAGAAAATCTATTATATATCTCACTAATGATATTATGATCATACATTCTGAATTCTTGATATTTATATTATTAATATAGTTCTATGAAACTTATTTATACCATGATGAGTGGATTTTAAAGTCCTACAAATTTCATAAGCAGTTTTTATATTGAAATATGACTATACATGTCTCTACTTAAAGAAAAATAAATTGAATTCATTACTTTATAATTAATCACATAAATGGAAGCATCATTTCCAGTAAGTGTATCCAAATGTACTTATGGAAATTTACATGTTTTATAATAATATTTTTATATTAATTATCTATGTTTTTAAAAATATCTCTATATGATCCTTAAAATATGCATATTCAATTCTATTGATGTGAGGTGATTTTAGAAGATGTATGACTTAATTTTATTAACTTTATATTGAAAACAAAAATTATATTTCCTTAAGATATTATGTATAAGATAGTGTTACAATAGTAAAAATGAAAAAAATCATAACCTATCCTATCCAAAAGAAAGAGAGTGTTATAATCCTTTAAAGAATCCCTCTTATTATCATGGTGTTAGGATAAAAAGCAGAGCATAAACTATCCATTAAGAAACCTCCTTTGAAACTTATTATTGGAAATAGTCATAAATGACAAGATAGAATAAAAGGTGGGTTAATGGTAATTTTAAACTATTAGAATTAATTGAAAAATTATCAGTGTATTATTTATTCAAACACAATAAAAGAAGATTGTGAGTGAAGTGTTCAAATAGATCAGCATCAGTACAAAAATAAATAATAAGAAAAATATGTTTACTATAATACTTCAATTCACAAATAACCTAAATCTACTCCTAAATCCCCTATAACTGAGTGATAAGAAAAGTACTTACTAAAAAAACATAGAGGAAGTATTTTAAATGTGAAGACTCAACTCATTATATTATAGGACATACCAGACATTTTATAACTTTTTGGGATTATGAAGAACTTGGTTTTTTATAAAGATAGACCAAACCTATCAATTCCATTTACAAATTAGAAATAATAGACTAACTGATCCTAATTTTTGGTCAGGTGAGAATAAACCAAAAAACAACATTTTGAATGGTGGTATAGTATTGTGTAAACTATTAAATACAAACACTTCCATAGAAAAATAAAACTAACCATAAAACTAGAATACTCTGATGAAGAAAGATAGTGTGAAGAATTGATCTTTGTCCCATCAAGAATTAATGTATAATAAAGAAATCTTAGGCAACCAACAATCCCTCGAAAAATCAGAATATTGACATTGTATAGTGGTGCGTATTTATTTTTCTATCTCTGTACTTCTTTGCCTCAACCCCTTTTTGTAAATGAACTTCTCAAAGGATCGTTTTCCATAAAATTTTATAAACCATATCCACATAGGTCTTTCATATTTATTTACCATGTATTTAAAAACAATGGTCTGAAAAAAATGGAAACATACTAATATTTCTTATATTTTGAAGTATCATTCTAACATTTATCAATTAATTCCCATGATTCATTCCTATATCAATCTAAAAACATTTGAGTAGTTTCTTTATTAGAAAAGTTTATAAATAATTCAAGTAGGTTCTATATTATTAATAATAAATTATAGAATCATTAAAAAAAATTAAATACATGAAACAAACATACAAGAAATTAAAATATAATAAATATCATAAAATAGAGTAAAATGGATTTTCCAAATTTTAAAAACTACGTAAGGATAAATTTACATGAATTTATAAGGGATAAAAAAATTTAAACTATTAATTAGGTAAAAAATATTTTTATATAGGTTGTATAAGGTTGATAAGAAATCATAAACACTATATAAGGGTAAGCATTGATTTTCCTAAGGTTAATCTTAGAGTTTCATAAGGTTAAGTTGGAGTTAATAAACACTACATATGGGTAATAATAAGTTGTATAAAGGTAAATATAAGTTTTTTAAAGGTAACTAGATGATTAAAAAGGATAAATAATTTTATACAGAGGATTATATATGATATATAAAGGTACAAAACAATTCTATATAAGGGTAAAATCATGTTTCCTATATTGATTAAGTGTAGATATAAATCTATATAAGGGTAAAATTAAATTTATAAACATTACATAAAGGTAACATTCATTTTCTCTATATTTGGTAAAGGTAAAAAACGTTCATGTGACATATAAGGGTGGATATAGAATTCAAGTGAGGGGAAAGAGGAACTAATACATGTTATATATGGGTAAAAATAGGCTTACATAAGGGTACAAAATAAGTTTCATAAGGGTAGAAATAGATATGTAAGAGTAACATGAAATTAATATATATTACATAAAGATAAACCAAAATTTATGTAAGGTTAAATAGGAATGTATAAGTCTTACATAAAGGTAATGAAAATTTTATAAAACAAATGTCAGGTTAAAACCAAGTCCATATAAGGTTAGTTTGATCTTACCCTTATTCAACTTTATAAAAACTAACTTACCCATAAATAGAAAGTAGTTCTTGAGTAAAGGTATGTTTTTTCTTAAAATTTCAAATTTGTATAATAAAACTTATTAATTATAAGGAAAAGTTAATATTAATAACAAACTAATTAAAATATTCTTTCCAAAAAATATAATTAATTTAAAACATTTTAAATCTTCCAAAGAAATATTTAAAAAAACACTTATCATTTCCAAAAACATGTCAAAATGATATAATCACTTTAAAAATGACGAAAAAATATTCCAATAATTAAATAATAAAATAAGATAATAGTTTCAATTTATAAACACAATAACACTAAATTTATAGTAGTTTTTCAAATTAAGAAAATAATAAAACTCAATTTACCAAAACTTTCCAAAACATCAACCATGACAAGTGGGTGATGATAATATAAGTGCCATTAATATTTTGAGAAATCCAGTTCAACATTCTCAATTAATGAAAATTTTTATATCAAGTACCATTTTATTATGTATGATATATAATAAGTATTTTTAATTATGGATTATATTCCTACAAAATAATATATTTTAACCAAACTACTACCCATGTATTCATTTTAGAAATTTATGTTGATAATGGGAGTTCAACCTTGACATTATCAAGGCTAACTTATGGAATGTCACCCCCTATTTCACTTGACTTTGTATTTTTTTTTTCAAAGGGTGTTTCCCCCATTCCTATGTGTTTTGAGTCATTAAAAACCTACTTTATAAAGGTAAGATATGGATGGTACATACCAGTGACACTTTAGGATGAAAGTTGGTTGAGAGGATGGGAGGCCAGATTACCCCTCAAGGGTTTTTTGATGCATATTCCAAGACTCACATTTAGATTTAATACTTAGTCATGAATCCTTTATTTTAATTATATTACTAATGGTTACCTCAGTATAATTTATTGATCAAATCCATAAATTAATGTGAACATATATATGTATCAAAATTTCTCCATCTTTGTTTCACAATTGGTTATACCATGGTTTAAAGCCATACAACTGAGTGATCTGGAATTCATTTCCATCTAGAAAGATGGTAGGTGTTGTGGAGTTCGGATCAATCTGATGAGGGGGGATTCTTATATATCCCTATGACTATAATCAAAACCCGCTCAATTTAGTTCCACTAAATGTTATATGTCATACCTTTTAATCCTATGTGAAAAGAACCATTATGGTGAATTCAAAGGTCATGAAACCATGACCAAGTGAATCTCCTTTTAAGGATCTAGGCCCAAATGAAGTGAATTTTAAGGTCAAGTGTTTAAGAACAAATGAATATCCTTCCAGGGTCATTTTTATAGGTCCAATTACATGAAGTTAACATCATAAAGAATTAAAGATAGGATATTTAGTTTAATTTTATACTTCTAGGACCATAAGTTTAAAGGTTCTTAGTAGTGGTTAGTGTGGGATTTTTTCATGAGTTTCCCTTTTTGGTTCATATTGTTTGTTGGTAACTAGATTGTAGCGGAAGTGATTGGGGATTATAGAAAATAGATAGACAATGTGTGGATGTATACCTATTTTCTTTTCATAACTGGATGGTGAATGGAGAATAAACTAATAGTTAATATGGACCAGTGTGTAAGGGTTGGAGATTACACACAATAGGAGTCCCATATAGAGGTATATAGATTATTGAGTGGACCAAGGAGGCTAACTGGGTGCTTGGGTACCCAGGATGATAATTACGATCCAAGGGAGGTTTCATCAGTATCCCAATGATAAGGACACTCATTTTCAAGGGAATACATTATTTTAAACAGATGTAGGTTCCTTTTAGTTAGAGGGTGAACTATGAGAATATTCATTATCATAAAAATACATGATCTAAGGGAAGTAATATAAGATTAAAAAAACTCATTATGTATTTTAAAATAACTTGGAGGAGGTCAGGGTTAGAAGGTTCTAATGGTATATGACTTATGAAAAATGGTGTATGGGTATTGAGACATAGCTAGAATGATGCCCATGTATTAGACCTAGGTGAAGTGTCACGCTAATATGGAAGTATAGGTGAGGCTACACACTAGTATAAACAATTTAAAGAAGTGTATCCTTATATAGAGTCCTAGGAAAATTTTCACCTCACTATGGAGTCTTGGGCTAAGTATCAACCAAAAATTAAGTCTTGGGTGAAGTTTTACCCTACTATATTGGTTTGGAGAAAGTGTCACCTTATTATGGACATATAGTAAAAGTGTCACCCCATTATGAAGGATTGGGATAATTTTCATCTTTGTATTTAGGCCTAGTAGAATTTTCACTCCTGTATAGTCATCATAGGATCGGTCGGGAATGTCATACCCTTGTATTAGAACTTCTAGGATAGGTACCTTCTATTTATACTTTAAGGAGTGTATGGGAAGTGGTACTTCATATTAGTTGTATTGTATAACCCTTTAAATGATTCAATTACCCTAATTTCCCATTATATTCCATAGAGTTACATTTAGGGAGTTACCTAAAGGAGGGGATAGAGAATAGGGTATGCATAGAAGTGGGTTTTTTATGAAATTTTTATAATAGGTCATCTGGGCCTCCTCATTCTTAATTTCCATAAAAATGGAAGTCATGGGGTTTATTAATAAGAAAAAGTTTAGTTAGATCCTAGATATAGTTGGGTAACTTCCCTTAGTACCCTAGAATTGAAAACCTCACATAATTAGGAATGTGCATAGAAAATAAGTTCTCAAATGTATTTTCACAAGGAGTCTAGGAAGCATGTATGATTAGTGCATAATGGGATTCATGACAGAAGGTCTATGAATATTAAGTATGGGCACAAGAAGGGATCTAAGTGCACATAAGGGGTTTTGGTGTATAGAAGGTACCTAGGTGCCACACATCCATTATCAAAAAATTTGATATCTTCAACCATAGAAAAATTAAGCACCCAAAAATTATCCCATTATAATTTAATTTTATTAGAACAAGTAGGATAAAATTATGAGGTCAAGAAAACTCTAGTGTGAATATGGATTTAAAAAAGGGAGTACATGCCCAAATTTGTGACAAGATCACAAAAATAATTATTAGGACATGTTATAAACTGATATTTGATTGAGTGAGGTTGCTTCATTACTATATATGTGCATGGTAACACTTCATCAATTCTTATCATATAACTTGATAGACTCTTGAAGACTCTACTCACTCATTTTACTTATGTCATATGTTATACTTTTGGTAATATTCACCCAACCCATTTTTCACTCTAGAATTGATATGATACAAAAGTCACACATCTTTTTGGGTGAGTCTAATATTAGTATGTCACCATACCTGGGTGAAACACCCTCGGTGAAGGGGTTTATTGATGTGACATAGGGGAGGGAGATAAGTGAACTTACTTTGGTGAAATTATTTCCCATAAAAAAAATTTCCCCAGTGATCATTATGATCAAAATTTATTTTCCATTATTTTTCTTCATTAACCCCTTACATATGCAATTGATTCCTTAAAATTACTTTTATGGTAAATAAAACATATTTCCAACATTATTCTATATATTGATACAATGATTAGTCAAGACATTGAATATTGAAAAACTAAATAGTGAAAGTCACATATATCAGCTCTCTCATAGGTCATGAGAGTATACTAATGGAGGGTTCCAACATTATATTTTCTCTCACCATATGGACATGTACTTTTTATAAACATGGACATCCCATGAAAAAAATAACTTTCCAGATTTTTAGCTCATAGGGTAGGCCATTTCGGGCCTAGAAAACATTTGATCAAGGGGACCATATATCAATGAGGAGGAGGAAACCCTTTCATACATATTGAATCATTCCAAGGTTTCCCTAAAAAACATAAAATATATATTAGAGTCTCAGAAACACTTATACTCGATTATTTTCCATCGATCAGATATAGAACAACATTATAGATGGATTGAGGATTGGGTCCTACGTCCCAGAAGTAGTGCCATGCCTGAATGGGTATAGGAATATTGGGTTTGATGAATATGTGATGAGTTAGAGAACCAAATAAAGGATGAAACAATCTATGAATATTATTAGATAGACATATGATTATAAGATCTCAAACCTTATTCCAGAACTTCTCTATCATTGGATCCCACAAGAAAACACATTACACATGGTACATGAATAAGTGGGAATTATTATATAGTACATCTATAAGGTTTACAGGATGAAAATTCTTGGATAAATATATAATTATTTACACCTCCCAAAATCTTATTGAAGATATATCATTCAAACACACCCTATTGGTTCAAGTGCTATTGATTGAATCTATAAACACTATGGGGAAGGTGACCCAATCATAGATAGACATTGATTTGGAAATATGGATGATGATAGTTTGGTTCTTATACGGAGATAATCCAACCTCAAGGATCCCAATGGGGTGTCCCTCCAGGAAGAAAAGGGGAATTTTGGGAACATATTTTCTTAATTTAGAGAGAGGATATTATGAGAAGTGGGGATATTATGTCAACCTAGTGATACCTAAAAAATTTTATATCATGAGCTTCCTTTACTAGTGGATAAATGGGTATATGTTTCTATTCTAGGACTCATACACTAATTTATGGACAAACACTTTTATTATAGTCTCTAGGCTAGAAGAGGGGAGGACAATAAGGTTGGCAGTGTTGGTTTGGGATAAGTTCAACCAATTCCAACTACACATATACAACATGAAGGCCCCATTTCTCATATTGAGGTTATTTCAAGCGTTTTGTGACTAGATAGTGGTAAACTTAAACATATATGGGATTCATGATCGGGAAAAAATTTCAATATGTAGATAAAATCCATTTATAAAGGAAATTTTCAATATATAACCATATTTATTAATTGATAAAATGGTTTTGAAGATATCGATTTTGAACTCAAAGTTCAAATTTCTCCCTTGTACTGACCCCCTTACTAGAATAATTATAGATGGCTATTATGGTAACTATAAAGAACATTTATACAAGATATCCATAAGGGATTTCATCCCAATGGACTAGATTTACTATGAGATTTTCTATGAGGCTTATGTTTCATATAGATTCCCAAATCAATTTAAATATGTTCAATAACTAATGTTGCATCACTAATAGATATCATGATGGAGAATCATCTGATACCAGTTTAACAACTATGGGTAATGATGGCCAAAGAGAATTCTTAGGTTGAGATTATCCACCCCTCCCTAAATGCATTTATCAGAATAATGTGCATATTTTATTATTCATGGATATCTTTATACCCCTTCTGGATTCTTGCGGGAAGCCTTCCTAGGGTCACTACTACTTTTTCCCTAGAGAATGGTAAATGTTCTCTTCTAAATTCAAATAAAATTTTTATGACTATAGTGGCTCTCAGAACTTTGGATCTACCCAAATTGAGGGCCTTTTGAAAAATTGATATTGAAGAACTATCAGATCATATAGGGGGAGCAAAGATGTTTCAGTTGATGATAGTAATTTAATGCCCCAGCTGAACAAGAGAGAAAATAAAAAAATAAAATGTAAGTGGGATAAGATCTCTTATATTATTTATACCTTGAGTCCATTCAATTATGGTTGAGGTCGCCCTTGGATTAAGATGTTGTGGGTCTATGGAAAAACCTTAGAGGTGGAATTCTTATTCCCCAACTTTGAATCCTGAAATCACTCTGGGACTTAAACTTTATGAGAAATCCTGAAGAAGACTTCAAGTATCTTAGAGAGATGGAGATTCTTATCCATGAAACATATGATAGGATCTCTATTATGAGGTGGTTGTAGGTTATGGTGGACCAGGAAACCACCAATGGGTTATCAAATGGTCTATTGATGAAAAGTGGGACCATATTTTCAATCCTAAATATATATGAAAGAAATTATTTTTAATAGATTGTCTTCGATTTTAGAAAACTTAATACATGAATCCTTGTTATTTTTGTTGATAGTGGATGTGGTGGAGACACTAATGAAGTCTCATAAATATTTTTTGGGTGGTACCCTAATGGGTAGTATCGTGGGGTCAGTCACCCCATATGAATAAGAGATCTCACATAGATCGAGGTTGAAGATAGAGGTGGAGGGGCATGATACATTCTACACCCTCCCATATCAAGGACCATTTTTTCAAAATTTGAGGCTAGATAAACCTCCTCCCTTGTCCAGGCATCATTTAAATGCTTAAATATTTTACAAGTACATTTTTACTGATTAAATATGTTAGTTTTAGATATCATCCTTATTTATCCATTCGAATACTAATAACATACTTAATTTGGTTGCAGAATATCACTTTTCAAAAAGGTTTCCTTATGGTCCAAACCCAGAATATGACAAATAGGAATTTCAATATTCTCTCCCACCCTCCACTAAATAAATATATTCACTAATAGAATATGGGATATTAATAATAGCTTCCCCAAATATCCATGTGAGGGAAGGAATGTATGGATTAGGTATACCCACCAGGTGAAACTAATTCTTTTCATACCACCCTTATTAATTTTTATGTCTTGAAAGGATTATCATCCTCACTATAGTTGTTAATGAAGTGGAAGATAACTTTTCAGTGATAAACATACACTACTTCCTAGAAATATTAAATTTTATTAACAAGGAAATGGATTGGTGTAAGTATTTATTGCTTATGCATTCCTAATTATTTCCCTACATGGTATATTGATTTACACTCCCATCTAATTTGAATTTTTCTACCAAAATATAACCAAGTTGATCCACCAATGTGAGACTATAATAATCTCACCTCTTTGGGTAGAGAAATCAACTACCAAATAATTTGAAAGGGTGGAGTCATTTTTATTTGTTGAAGAAGATTATAAAAATCCCATGGAAGTTTTTTCTCATCAGGATATCCCCACCTCACAAATAAATAAGGTGCCCATTGTGGGAGGGGGTCAGGATCTTCCACCTGATCAATCTATGAAAAAATTAAAGACTTCCCTGGTGGAACTGAACAATGGGACAATAATGCAAAATGAAATCCCTATCATAGAGGAATAGTAAACACCTACTGGATGATATTCTCGCATTATACCATTATAGGGGTGGAACTTGTTGAAAAAATAACACTATGGTGGAAGGTTAACAACTATAGTTACTTAGACTGAATTTTTCATTCAATATTTGGTTTATGTAATCTTTATATTATTGTAGTAATTCCTTCAATACCAGAGGGATGAGTTGAGGAGGCCACTATCCCAATACTCTTGTTACCAAAAAATATGGAGATTGAGGTTGTTTAGGTTACAACAATATGAGAGGTTAATGAACATATGATACTTTTCAGAGAACTAATCCCAGAATATATTTTAGTCTCCAATAATTACTCTGATACCAACTTGCAGTATATTTATTTTTGATATACATCACAACAACATATATGGGATCATATCTAGAAACTTTTATATAAAACCCTCATAAGGGGTTTGCATGAGAAATTTCATGAGCTTCACCACATTTTCATAACATTAAGATATGGTGGATTTGACTATCAAATAATCCATGTTTGCATGATGTAAATTATTCATGAATGGGATAAAGAACAGATTTCATAAAAATACCTCTATTAGGAAAAATCAATGGCATGTTATGAAAATATCAGATCTATTATACCTCACAAATCCTCTCAACATACGGTGGAAGAAGCTAAGAAAAACATTCAATCCTAGAATGGAGGAACCTAGTCAATCGAATTATTTGAAATCTATCCACCCCAAGAGAATAGTTTAGGAAGAAAAAATGATAATTGAGGAATCTGGAAAACAGGGATAGATTACATAGGAAGATTAGAAAGATTACTCCCAACCAGGAAGCTGAAATTGTAAAGTTCATTGAACATTAATTCAACATCGATGAATCTAGGTGACCAATCAATAAAATATTATCTTCATTATAGAATACTTTATAATTACCTATCACATGAAACACCCCTTATTTTTTAAATTTCAAGGGAGAATTCATATTTTAGATGTTCCCATTCTTATTTGATAAATGAAAAAACTTAATTTCACCTAAATTATTTCCAATTTCCTGATTTATGTTTCATTTCAACTATCAATTCATGACAATATATGATTTTTCTAAATAGTAATATAATAATAATTAAATTCACTTGAACATTGTTTGATAATGTATTAGGTAAATCATAATTTCCAAACACTGGAGTCATGGATGATGTGTATGAACTAGTCAATTATATTTTAAACATGTACCCTTAGTTAGATATAGATGGGTTAGATATGGTGGCATATATACTATCACCATATCCTAGGTTGAGTTTGTGAGAAAAAGGACTACAAGATGTGATTTCCTCTTTAAAGTGTAATCTTTCATAGATATATTTGGATTGAATACATGTGACATATATCATAACCTTAAGATAAGGGTAGTCTATTTGAATATGGGAGAGTAGGATGAATCATCACAATGAATATTTTGATGGAATATTTTGGATGAGGATTTCAATGACTAAATGGGCACAAGAACCTTGAGATTACACCTTTTTGAATTTCTAACAAATCATCTGAGCTAATATATGTGAGGCATATAAAGGGTTCAATAATGTTTTCCTTGGTCTATAAACTCAGTGAGCATAGTTTGAGTTTTTATGGGGTTGAATGGTGGACCCCATAAACTTCATGCCCTATTATATTTTTTCCAAAAAAAATCAATCCATTGATTTAGAATAGAATTAATTGGAAGAAACTTGGATTTTACTCAATCCCCCATTTAAGGGTTTTAAATTTGGAATGTTTTATCCCTTTTTATTTTTTCACGAACACTCAAAATATTTCATAAACTATAAGAGGTGAATGATTATAAAAAAAAGACTCAATTTTTTTTCTAGGATTCTCCTTATAGGTTTTCAACATGGAGAATACCACCTCTCTTGCATTTTTAATTTTTTGGTCTTACAAGTTGAACTAGTATAGATGATATTTAATCTTAGACAGATTTAGAAAAAATATGAGGTACTATATATAGAAAGAAAGATGAGGTATGTAACACCCGAGACTTTTATGAGAAATTTTTTTTTATGTTATATAAATCATAAAAGGAATCTTTCACTACACACAACACTATCTTGTCTATTTTTACATGCAATCGTGACCTTCCTCGATAGCTTGCGTTGTACGTAATACCAAGTTTCACTAAACAACGATATGCTATTAAAATATTATTAAAACTAACTGTTATGAATAGTAATACCCACTTTTTGAAATTTTTTACATTTTATTTTTCAAAATGGACTTCATTTTTGGATTCGTAATATCAAAATTAGCCTAGGGTGAAATTTTGGTATTTTTCTGAAAACTTTCAATTTTTGATGAATAGTGAAAACACTGGGTTACTATTTATAAAACCGACTTTTTATTTAAATAATTATTTATTTTATTTAAATTTATTTTAGGTCAAAATTGATATATAATACCAAAATAAGTTCAATTCAATTCATTAGAGTCATTTTATAATAATTTTATATATATATAAATTTTATTGAACTTTTCACCGTCTTTTACCCACCTCCTAAGAAAATTTCCAAATTCACATAAAACTTAATTTTACTGCTTCTGTGAGTGGAATTTTGAAAATTCGAGAGACATGGTTAATATCAAGGACTAAAATGTGGTTCTATGAGATTAAAATAATTTTTGGTTAATAGTAACTTTTTACTTTTTTTTACCACAGTTAAAAGTAAATAGGGTAATTAAGGGTACAAATGATATTATTATTACCCTAACACATGTCCTAATTCTATTGGATAAGTTTAATTCGACCACAATAAACCTTATGAATAAAATATGACCATTTAGGCCCACTTGGATTAGATTAGGACATTTAATATTAATTTATTTAAAGAAGGGTTTAAATAGTTAAAATCAAAGTTTAATAAGTAAATCATTTTTAATATAGGGTTATACATAATATAATTTCGACTATAAGTATTCATTATAAAGATAAAAATATTTCCTACATAATGGTATTTTATTTTTAATTTTTAGACATTAAATAATTTGATTTATGTATGACACAATGATGATGCAGTAATTATCTTATTAATGAAATATTGACATAATTGATGTTATAAATACCCAAATAAATGTAATTTGAGACTTTTTATGAATTAAAATATTTTCTAGGTTACTATTACATATTATTACTTATTTAATTAAATTTCTTAGAACTAACATTTCTGTTATGATTTTCAAAAAAATCAATTACCAAATAGTGTCAGAATTGACATAAAATAGTTTTCAAAACAAATATTATATTATTAATTGTTATTTTATTCCTAAAAATCTAAGGTTCGGCGCAATGACTTATATAATATTATATATACTAATAATAAACAACATGGTGTTAGTTTGGCTTGTTATAGTAATTTTATTAAACTTATAGTGTAAGAAAAAAAGACACTGTAAAAGTAAAATTATTTAACTTAAAGTTAAATCTAAATGATAAGGTTAAAATAGAACTGTAAACTTGTATAAATTCTATTGGATGAGAGTATTTCGACCCATCCCAACCTTAGATTCTAAATAAATCAATTTTGAGCTATTAAAAACCGAATATGACTTTATAATAAAATAATGTTTTTTGTTTTTCCAAAGGTGCCCCTCTCCTCTCTTATAAAAGGTCACATCCTTCCTCTCTTCCTCACACCACTTTTTGCCATTATGCTCAGCCAAACACAGAAAAATTCTGATTTCCATTTCCCTAGAAACATCCTAGAGGTCCTGGTATTCTTCAAAGACCAATTTTATTACCCTAAAAGGAGGTCTCAAAGAGGCGCTTCAAAGAATAGGTAATGTATGTTACCGATTCTTTCAACTTTATTTCTTCTTCCACTTCTTCTTCTTTAGTTGTTTCATTATGAAGTAATAACATAAGTATCACTCATATAATTATATGTTATTATAAGTATGAAACAACCCTATTTCACCATCTATCCATCCTACGGAAAATGAAATCACCGCGTGTGCGTACGTACGGAATATCGTCTCCACGCCGTGGTGTAATCAATTTTCCACCACCACCTTACTTGGATGGGTATAATGGTGTAGAGAATAACTATATATGACTATTTTAAAGTGATGTTGATTCTGAAATAGTATACATACACTCCAATACAATTCCACGATCATGGGAACGATATCATCGCTCGTGCGTACGTACGGAATACCGTCTCCACGATGTGATGCGACTCGTTCTACATGATATTCATTGCATATTGATTATATAAATTAATTGAATGAATGAATATGATATATATTACACTAATACCATTCTGTAAATGAGGTATCTATAACCTAAAAAGAATAATAATAATTTATTCGACAAAACACGCATAAGAACAAAAAGTAATAAACACCCGAATAACAAGTAGTAATGAGATATTACTAATAAGAAGCTAAGAATATGACCATATATGATATCATAAAAATAATTATGATTCTGGAATAAGTCAATGACTTTATTAAAATCATTATACAGGAGGTTTTGACACTTACGAAGCAAATCGGACCTAAGGTAAGGGAAAATATCACAATCTCATTTTTATCCGAGATTGTTTATACTTTGGTATTTACTGGGGTGTATTTCATCATCCACATCCATGTTTCCTCAATATGTAATATTATTTCCATCCACCTACAATTGTTTCAATCCAATTTTACCCTTAGGTGAGTTTTTAGTAAAAGATATGAAAGGAATATTTTGTCGTTTTTCGTACGAGGTACTTTTTGACTTTTCTGACAAAAGTATGAGAAGAATGTTTTTTTAACTTATACGGCATGAACGGATTTTTAAAACATTATTTCCAAGAAGATTACTTTACAAGTTTTCAAGTTTATTTTTAATCAACTTATTTTAGTTTAAAATTTTATGACATGTTGAGAAAGGAAAATGTTTTTGAAATAGAAAGGATATTTTCCTCAAGAATGGAGTTCAAGTGTTTTATCAAAATTATTTTCCATATAAGATAATATAGGGTTATATTTATATCCCTATTATTAAATTGATTTTATAATGTTGTGATTTAATTATTTTTATGAATTCCTTTATCTTATATGAATTGTTTTATGATGTCACGATGTTTAAGAATCCCATTTTTATTACATGGATTATGCAATGATGTATGATTTATGATTTTGTGGCACACATAAGAATGGTATCATTATGAGATGGGTGGGACCTATATCTCACTCCAATTCATTGGGTATATAATTATATCTCATGAGATAGACATGGCTAGAATGGCAGGTTAATCTGGTTCAGTGAAATAGGACTGAAACGAGGAGTGAACTCGGTTTAGAAATGGACTTTTTCCGCTAAGATAGTCTTTTCAATGAGTCTTGACTAATAAGAAATGATTCTCTATGATTATGTGTGTATGACACAAAGTTTCATGTTTTAAGTTATGATTATTGGGATTACATTTCACTACTATGATTTATCCCATGTTATGAAATTATGATCTCTTTTGCAGGTTAAGATTTCCAAAATGATATGTTCTTATGAATATGATGTGATTGATATTTCTTTTGTTTACCCTTAATGAGCATTTGAGCTCACCCTTTTGTATGTTTTCTTTTCCCCAGGCCAGGAAGAAGGATATTAAGTAGGATATGCCAAAAAGGGACTCTAGATATGATGAAATAAATGGGAGACAATGTAGATGATTTATGAACCAGTTTTTTATGTTTCCCAGTTTCTAAAGACACTATACCTATACGTTCCTTTAATGGTTTTGTTATATGTTGTAATAATTATGCTTCAATTTTGAAGTAATAACCATGTATGTAAAGTATGGGTCGTTATAGTTGGTATCAAAGGAAAGGTATAGTCAACCTTTGGAAACTTGGATGTGAAAGCCTTAGTAAGAAACCTAAGGATATGTCTAAGCATAGAACACAATCTTAGTGTTTTAGAAATGGCCATGAATAACCTATTATAAGACCTTAAGTGTAAAATTTTATTCTTGATTATGTGGTTTTCCTATTATAATTAGTGTTTCTCACACTATTCTTCTTGGTTTTAGTCAATGGCTGGAACCTGAAGGAACCGTGTTAATGCGGAATGTGAAGGGAAATGAAATGATTGTCCCCCTGAGTAACCAAACATTATGGGAGCTGGAATGAAAAATCTTGTAGCCATGCTCACACAACTTTATCAAGCTATGAATCATGTAGGACTTCCAAACGAGAAAAGGAAGGAGAAACATTCTTTTGAATCCTTCATGCGGAAGCGTCCACCCTCATTCAGCGGGTCTACTAATCCATTAGTGGCTGAACAATGGATCAGTACTACTGAAAAGTTATTTTCAGTTCTCCAATGTTCTGAACATGATAAAGTCATCTAAGCAGTTTATCGTTTGGAAGGTGAAGCTGATCAATTGTGGAATATTATCAAGAATATGAGGAAGAGGGATGAAATTGAGTCCATGGAATGGGACGAGTTCAAGAACTTATTTTTCAATAAGTACTTCCCTTGTATTATCCAAACAAAGATGGAGAAGGAGTTTCTTGAACTAAAGCAAAAGGATGATGAATCTACTGGTACCTACGAAGAAAATTTTACAAGACTTGCAAGGTATGCTTCTAGGATTATTATCCAACCTGAGAGTAAGATTGATCGATTGTTTAGTGGCTTAAAACGAAGTCTTCGAAGGGCGTTAGCCATAAGGGACTTCAATAGTTACGAGGAAATTGTTCGATGTGCTCTCAAGGTTGAGATGGAGATTGGAGAAACCCATCAGTCATATGGGTTTGATAGGAAGAGGAAAATGGAATTCAAAGGAAAATCTAAAGAGCACACTAAAAAGAAGATGATTTTTCCCTTATGCTCAATGTGTGGAAAGAAACATGGAGGGAGTTGTCTTAAAGGGACAAGTAAATGTTCCAAATGTGGAAAGGAAGGTCATCGGGCATTTGAATGCCGCAATAATGGGAAGAAGATGTCTAGTGATGCGAACAAATAAAATGCTACACAGAGTGCACCTCCTACACTTTAATGTTACAAGTGCAAGGAAATGGTGAATTATGCTAATCAATGCCCTTATCCAAGGGTTGTTGATGATGATAGACGTCAACAAACTCTTAAGGATAAAGACAAAGGAAGGCCACATGGAATTTATATCAGCGATGTGGAGTATGATAACGAAGTGGTGAAAGGTACACTTACCATCCACTCTAAAGTAGAAAATGTTTTATTTGATTCTGGATCCATCCACTCTTTTATTTATGAATAATTTTCTAAGGGTATCGCCGCATTACCTCAACAATTAGATGTTGAGTTAGCTGTAACAACCCCTAATGGAACAACAGTCGCATCAAAAGTTTATAATTCTTCTCCGATTGAAGTTTGTGGGAAAGTGCTTCCTGCAAATATTGTGATCCTTTCTATAGTGGAATTTGATGTGATTCTTGGCATGGATTGGATTTCTTTATATGGATCTCATATCAATTTCCAAAGAAGGGAAGTCACATTTAATATTCCAGATCAATCTATGATCTTCTATCGATGCAAGGATGAACATAACCTTCCAGTGGAAATTGTTGGACGGAGAGTGATGGCAAGAGGGGGGGTGAATTGCCTTTTAAAAAATAATTAACAATTTAAAATCAAAGTTAAAGGTGCAGCGGAAATAAAAGAGGCAAGACACAAAATTGATAACGGAGTTCGGCTTAAACCAAAGCCTACGTCTCTGCTCCCAACTCAACCGTTGAGAGATTTACTACTGCTTGCTTTTTAATGGTTTTAGCAAGAAACCCACTAGACTTTAAGGTAGTCTAGAACCTATTACAGCTTGCTTTTAATGGTTGAGCAAGAACCCACTAGCCTTCTTACAGGTGAAGTCTAGCTCACCTATGACTCAAGCCTTTTAAAGGGAAGGCTTAACTAACCTCTTCACACCTTGAAGGTGGTGTGAAAACCCAAACAAAATGAAGATGAGAAAAAGAGGGGTTTGTAGGCACAAACCCAAATTGATGCTCAAAATGATAAAATAATAAAAACCGTAATGTGGAGAATTCTTGGGCGCCAATGGATTGATGAAGTTGATGAAGAGCGCTCCCAAGCTTCTATGGTGGTGCTCCTTGATTGTGGAATTGAGTTGGAGCAAATGGGGATCCTTGAAGGTATGCGCCGGAGGTTCTCCAAATGATGGAAAAATGTTCCTGTGGGCTACCGTATATTTCCGGGGCTTCCTAGTCCTTTATTTATAGAGGGGGAACCCTGATATGGTCTTTGGAGGTCTTCGGAGCCGTTGGAGAGGCCTTCGGAGCCGTTGGGAGTCAAGTGGACAAGTCTGGTCAAAGCCCAACGACTAGTTTGACTGGCTCCACCGGCTGACCAGTACAGTGCCACCAGTTGGCCGGTGCTTGGAAAAAGGAGGGGCCTTCTACCCAGGCACCACCGGCTGGCCGGTGAGGAGGACACCGGTTGGCCGGTGAGGAGGAAGTAGGTGTCCGGCCTGTCTGGGTTCCACCGGTTGGCCGGTGGTCTGGACAGAGGGGATGCCTTCTGTCCAGGCTCCATCGGCTGGCCGGTGGTCATCCACCTGTTGGCCGGTGGACTGAAAATCAGTCCACTTCTGCCTTCTGGCTTTCTTGACCCAATTCCTTGGCAACCTGAAATCATGCCTATCATCCAAAAACACTTAAAACAAGATTAGATAAATAAGAGAGTGATTGTGATCATGAAAATTAAACCACGAGGGGTACGAGAGGTACAACAATCTCCCCCTATTTTGATGATCACAATCACTAAAACAAGCAATGTAAAAGATTGAAATTAAAGGCATGCTTTAAAGGATAAATTGAAAAAGTAAAGCAAAGCTTGAGAGAAAGAAATCTCCCCCAATCAACCAAGAATTTCTCCCCCTTTGTGATTATGAAAATAGCACGGGGCATAAAACTTGATTGAGGGAAAGGATTGAAAAACAAGATAGAGATTTTAAACCAATTGAAATTTTTGAAATTTGAATTGAAAGTTTTGAAATGAAAGTTTTGAATTGAAAATTTTGAAAATAAAGTTTTGAAATGAAAGTTTTGAAATTGAAAGTTTTGAAAATAAAGCAAAAAGGATTAAACGATCCTAACTCCCCCTAAATAAAAACAACAAATCACTGGGGAGAGGATTTTAGAACTGAGACAAATTTTGGTCCGGTGAGACTCGCTAAAAGGGATTTTTCAATCCATACTTGTCTTGTGACGGGTCTTCTCCTATGAAATTCATCACTAAAGGAAATGGTTTTGGGCCTTCCATACCGGGCATTTTTGCAATTGCACTCATAAATTAAGTGCCCGGGTTTTTTACAATAGTTGCAAAATTTATATTGGGAGCTCCCCCTTACAAAAATAGTTGGAGCATGGGAAGAGGAAGCTTGCTTGGAATAGCCAAGCCCTTGGGTGGTTCTAGCCGAATGTTGAGAACCTAGCAATTTGGTCAAATTTTGTTCACCTTGGGTGAACTTGGCAAGAGATTCCCTTAAATCTTTAATAGTTGAATTCAAAGAATCAACATTTGGAATATCTTGGACCTTAAGGGAAAGTTCCTCATTCTTTTTGAGAAGTTGATCTTTTTCAGAAATTAAAATTTTGTGTTTCTTTTTTAAGGCAATAAATTTGGAAGAAAGTTCGTGAAAACCATCCTCCAATTGATCTCTAGCATGTTGGAGATCCTCATAAGATAAATGATTGAAAGAATTTGCAGAACAAGAGGAAGAGGATTCGGAAGAGGTTACCTCATGAAATGCCATTAGGCATTTTTAACCGTTGTCACTTGAGGAGGAGGAGGAGGAGGATGTGGAGCTATCACTCCATGTGGCCTTGAATGCCTTCTTCTTTTCCTTTTGCTTGGCCTTTTTCTTGTTGAGTGGACAATCGGTCTTGTAATGGCCTTTCTTGCCACACTCGTAACATGTTACCTCGGGCTCGGATTTTTCGTTGGGTTGAGCCTTGTGGGATTTATTCTTCTTGTACTTCTTCATGAATTTGTGCATTTTGCGGGAAAGATTCTCCATTTCTGAATCTTCGCTTGAAGGGGAAGACGATGAGGAGGAGGAGCTTTCTTCTTTTTGAACTTTGAAGGCGATGTTCTTTGGAACTTTGATCGGTTTGCCTTCCTTTTCAGCTTGCCTCCTCATGGTGATCTCGTAGGTCATGAGGGATCCGATGAGCTCTTCGACCGGCATGTTCTTGATGTCTTTTGCTTCTTGGATTGCCATGACTTTTCGTGCCCATGTGCTTGGTAGGATCCAAAGGATCTTTTTGACCATCGTTTCTGCAGAAACATCATCTCCAAGAGATTTTCTTCCATTGCAAACGTCAGTAAAACGTGTAAACATATCAGAACTATTTTCGGATGGATGCATGGTAAAAGACTCAAAATCTTGGCGATACATATCCAATCGAGTATCCTTGACTTTGTTGGTCCCCTCATGGGTAACCTCCAATAGTTTCCAAATTTCATGAGATGAAGTGCATGTGGAAACTCGATTGAATTCATTACGATCAAGGCCGCAATGAAGAGCGTTCATGGCTTTGCCATCAAGCTCGAAATTTTTAATATCGGCTTGAGTCCATTTGGATTCATCGAGAGAATAGAGAGAGTAACCATGCATGACAATTTTATAAATAGGATAACCTATACTTATAAGAAAAGTGGTCATGCGGGTTTTCAAATAGGTATAGTCGGTTCCATCAAAAAATGGAGCACGACCCAATGAATAACCTTCGGGGGCGAAAGAAGATGAAGTCATCACAAAGGATCTTGAATTTGAAACCGGTGAAGGTATTACTCAAATTTTTCCTTTGATACCAATTGTTGGATGGAGTGTGATGGCAAGAGGGGGGGTGAATTGCCTTTTAAAAAATAATTAACAATTTAAAATCAAAGTTAAAGGTGCAGCGGAAATAAAAGAGGCAAGACACAAAATTGATAACGGAGTTCGGCTTAAACCAAAGCATACGTCTCCTCTCCCAACTCAACCATTGAGAGATTTACTACCGTTTGCTTTTTAATGGTTTTAGCAAGAAACCCACTAGACTTTAAGGTAGTCTAGAACCTATTACAGCTTGCTTTTAATGGTTGAGCAAGAACCCACTAGTCTTCTTACAGGTGAAGGCTAGCTCACCTATGACTCAAGCCTTTTAAAGGGAAGGCTTGACTAACCTCTTCACACCTTGAAGGTGGTGTGAAAACCCAAACAAAATGAAGATGAGAGAAAGAGGGGTTTGTAAGCACAAACCCAAATTGATGCTAAAAATGATAAAATAATAAAAACCGTAATGTGGAGAAGTCTTGGGTGCCAATGGATTGATGAAGTTGATGAAGAGCGCTCCCAAGCTTCTATGGTGGTGCTCCTTGATTGTGGAATTGAGTTGGAGAAAATGGGGATCCTTGAAGGTATGCGCCGGAGGTTCGCCAAATGATGGAAAAATGTTCCCGTGGGCTACCGTATATTTCTAGGGCATCCTAGTCCTTTATTTATAGAGGGGGAACCCTCATATGGCCTTTGGAGGTCTTCAGAGCCGTTGGAGAGGCCTTCGGAGCCGTTGGGAGTCAAGTGGACAAGTCTGGTCAAAGCCCAACGGCTAGTTTGACTGGCTCCACTGGCTGACCGGTACAGTGCCACTGGTTGGCCGGTGCTTGGAAAAAGGAGGGGCCTTCTGCCCAGGCACCACCGGATGGCCGGTGAGGAGGCCACCGGTTGGCCGGTGAGGAGGCATTAGGTGTCCGGCCTGTCTGGGTTCCACCGGCTGGCCGGTGGTGGGAAACCGGTTGGCCGGTGGTCTGGACAGAGGGGATGCCTTCTGTCCAGGCTCCATCGGCTGGCCGGTGGTCATCCATCGGTTGGCTGGTGGACTGAAAATCAGTCCACTTCTGCCTTATGGCTTTCTTGACCCAATTCCTTGGCAACCTGAAATCATGCCTATCATCCAAAAACACTTAAAACAAGATTAGATAAATAAGAGAGTGATTGTGATCATGAAAATTAAACCACGAGGGGTACGAGAGGTACAACAGAAATTTCTTCCATCTTATGGGTCTTGATTCCCCTAAATGAAAGATATTTATCTCAAATGGTTGGTGAGAAACTAATGATTAAGAATATTCCCATTATACGGGAGTTCGACGATGTCTTTCAGGAGGAATTTCCAGGTCTTCCACCAAATTGTGAAGTTGAGTTTTCAATAGAACTCATACCGGGTGCTTTACCTATTTCAAAGACACCTTATAGAATGGCCCCAATTGAGTTGTAGGAATTGAAGAAGCAAATCCAAGAGAATATTGATAAGGGATTCGTACGCCCTAGTGCGTCACCTTGGGGATCACCTATTCTGTTTGTTAAGAAGAAAGATGGATCAATGAGACTCTGCATTGATTATCGAGAACTTAACAAGATCACTATCAGGAACAAATATCCTCTCCCGCGCATTGATGACATATTTGACCAACTACGTGGAGCTCAATACTTTTCCAAGATTGATCTTCGTTCAGGGTATCATAAATTAAGGTTCAAAAGGTAGGATATACCAAACACGGCTTTCCCTACAAGGTATGGACACTATGAATTTATAGTGATGCCATTTGGTCTTACTAATGCCCCTGCTATCTTCATGGATCTGATGAATAGAGTCTTTAGAGACTATCCTGATCAGTTTTTGGTAGTCTTTATAGACGATATTCTTGTATATTCAAAGAGAAAGGAAGAACATGAAGATCACTAGAGAATTATATTGAAGACCCTGAGAAAGGAGAAGATTTATTCCAAATTTACCAAGTGTGAATTTTGGCTTCAAAAAGTTTCATTATTTGGGTCACCTAATCTCAAAAGAGGAAATATCTATGGATCCATAAAAAACAGAGGTTATCGAAAGATGGTCGAGACCAACAACAGTAACCGAGATCTGAAGTTTTCTTGGTTTGGCTGGATATTATCGACGTTTTGTGAAAGATTTTTCACAATTATCTAATCCACTCAACAAGTTTACTTGGAAAGGAGTTAAGTTTGTTTGGACGGAGGAATGTGAAGAGAATTTCAAGGAGTTGAAAAGAAGGTTATCATGTGCACCTGTACTCACACTTCCTTGTAGTGGAGAAAGGTTTGTGATCTACAGTGATGCATCCAAGAAGGGGCTGGGGTGTGTTCTTATGCAAAATGATATGGTGGTAGCTTATGCCTCATGATAGTTGAAAATCCATGAGCAAAATTACCCAACTCATGATTTGGAGTTAGCTGCAGTAATCATTCCATTAAAGATTTGGAGGCATTATCTTTATGGAGAAAGGTGTGACATTTATACTGATCATAAAAGTTTAAAGTATATTTTCACAAAAAAGGAGCTGAATATGCGCCAAAGAAGATGGTTGGAGCTGATTAATGATTACGACTTCTCAATTCATTACCACCCTGGGAAACCAAACAAGTTGGAAGATGCATTAAGTCGACAAGACCATGCTAGCTTATCCATGATGAGGATCAAAAAAGATCCAATATTTATGGATTTACAAAGGATGAATATTGGAATTATAATGGAAGGGTAAAAATTGTATCTTTCTGAAATGAATGTTCAACCATCTATACATGTGAAGACTAAAGAGGCACAAAAATAATATGTAGAGTTACAAAAGAAGGTGAGAAATGTTCTTGAATTCAACCTTGATTGTGATGGGATAATAATGTTCAGGAATCAGGTTTGTGTTCCTCCCATCCCCGAATTAAAGAAGGATCTGCTGGATGAGGCTCATAGTTCTTCATTCTCTATTCATCTTGGAAGCATGACGATGTATAGGGACCTGAAATAGTACTTCTGGTGGGATGGCATGAAAAGAGATGTTGCTGAATATGTCTCTCGATGCTTGGTTTGTCAGCAAGTTAAAGCTGAGAGAAAAAAGTCTAAGGGGATGTTACAACCATTACCCATACCAGAATGGAAATGAGAAAACATCACTATGGACTTTGTCACCAGACTTCCTAAAACATCCAAAGGCAATAATTCTATCTGGGTCATAGTTGATCGTCTTACAAAGTATGCAGACTACATTGCTATTAGAGAGGATTTCTCTCTAGATAAGCCTGCTAAGATATATGTAAAGGAAGTGGTAATATTGCATGGAGTACCATTTTCCATTATATCTGATCGGGATACGAGATTTACCTCGATGTTCTGGCGAAGTCTTCAGCATACTCGGGTTACAGAGTTGAGTTTCAGCACTGCTTATCATCCTCAGAAAGATGGTCAGTCTGATAGGACAATTGAAACTCTAGAAGATATGATGAGAGCTTGCTCTATGGATTTCAAACGTGGTTGGGATCAACACCTACCTTTGGTATAATTTTCTTATAATAATAGCTTTCACTCCAGTATTTAGATGGCTCCTTATGAAGCTCTCTATGGAAAGAAATGCAGGACTCCAACTTGCTGGGATGAAGTTGGGGAAAGAAAGCTATTAGGACCTGATCTTGTTGATGAGATGGCAGAAAAGGTCAGATTTATTCAACAACACATAAGATCAGCTCAAAGTCTACAAAAAAGTTATGCCGACAACTGAAGAAAAGACCTAGAGTTTGAAGTGGGTGACAAAGTGTTCTTACGAATATCTCCTTGGAAGAGAGTAATGAGATTTGGAAAGAAGGGAAAACTGAGCCCTAGGTATATCGGTCCTTTCGAAATACTAGATCGTTTTGGGAAGGTAGCTTACCAATTGGTGCTTCCACCGAATCTCTCTCAAGTTCACGATGTGTTCCATGTATCTCTCCTGAGAACGTACATACCAGATCCTTCAGATGTACTCAGATCATACTTTGTACCGCTGGAACAAGATCTTTCTTATGAAGAAACAGCCAATAGAGATTCTGGATCATAGTGAAAAATTCCTAGGGAACATGACCACTCGCTTGGTAAAAGTTTTATGGAGGAACCACCAATTATAAGAAGTTACATGGGAGTTTAAGGATATGATGAGGGAGTGGTATCCTTATCTGTTTGTTACAAAGTGACGAATTTCGAGGGCGAAATTCATTTTAAGGGGGGTAGAATGTGACACCCGAGACTTTTATGAGAAATATTTTGTTTTTATGTTATATAAATCATCAAAGGAATATTTCACTACACACAACACTATCTTGGCTTTCTTTACATTCAATCGCGACCTTCCTTGATAGCTTGCGTTGTACGCAATACCGAGTTTCACTAAACAACGATATGTTATTAAAATATTATTGAAACTAGCCGTTATGAATAGTAATACCCACTTTTTGAAATTTTGTGAATTTTATTTTTCAAAATAGACTTCATTTTTGGATTCGGAATATCGAAATAATCCTAGGGTGAAATTTTGGTATTTTTCTGAAAACGTTCAATTTTTGATTAATAGTGAAAACAGTGGGTTACTATTTAAAAAACCGACTTTTTATTTAAATAATTATTTATTTTATTTAAATTTATCTTAGGTAAAAATTGATACATAATACCTATATAATTTCAATGCAATTAATTGGAGTCATTTTATAATAATTTTAGATATATAAAAATTTTATTGAACTTTTCACCGTCTTTTACCCACCTCCTGGGAGAATTTCCAAATTCACATAAAACTTAATTTTACCGCTTCTATGAGTGGAATTTCTAAAATTTGAGAGACACGGTTAATATCAAGCACTAAAATTTGGTTCAATGATATGAAAATAATTTTTGGTGAATAGTAACTTTTTACTTTTTTTACCACGATTAAAAGTAAATAGGGTAATTAAGGGTAAAAATGATATTATTATTACCCTAACACATGTCCTAATTCTATTGGATAAGTGTAATTCGACCAAAAAAAACCTTAGTAATAAAATATGACCATTTAGGCCCACTTGGATTAGATTAGGACATTTAATATTAATTGATTTAAAGAAGGGTTAAAATAGTTAAAATCTAAGTTTAATAAGTAAATAATTTTTAATATAGGGGTATCCATAAGATAAATTCCTCTATAAATATTAATTATAAATCTAGAACTGTTTCCTACATAATGGTATTTTATTTTTAATTTTTAGACATTAAATAATTTAATTTATGTATGCCACAATGATGATGCAGTAATTATCTTATTAATGAAATATTGACAAAAGTGATGTTATAAATACCCAAATAAATTTAATTTTAGACTTTTTATAAATTCAAATAATTTTATAGGTTATTATTACATATTATTACTAATTAAATTAAATTTTTTCGTACCAATCTTTCTGTTATGAGTTTCACAAAAATAAATTACCAAATAGTGTCAAAATTGACATAAAATAGTTTTTAAAGAAAATATTATATTATTAATTGTTATTTTATTCCTAAAAATCTAAGTTTCGGCAAAATGACTTAGATAAGGTTATATATATTAATAATAAACAACTTGGGTTCTTTTTTCTTCTTATAGTAAGTTTATTAACCTTATAGTGTAAGAAATCAAAAAGACACGGTAAAATTAAAATTATTTAACTTAAAGTTAAATCTAAATGATATGGTTAAAATAGAACCCTAAACTTGTCTAAATTATATTGGATGAGAGTATTTCGACCCATCCCCACCTTATCTTAGAAATAAATCAATTTGGAGCTATTAAAAACCGAATATGACTTTATAATAAAATAATATTTTTAGTTTTTCCAAAGGTGCCCCTCTCCTCTCTTATAAAAGGGCATCTCCTCCCTCTCTTCCTCACACCACTTTGAGCCTTAAAGATCGGCCAACCCCTGACAAATTATCTTTTCCATTTCCCTAGAAACATCCTAGAGGTCCTGATCTTCTTCAAAGACCAATTTTAGTGCCCTAAAAGGAGGTCTCAAAGAGGCGCTTCAAATAAGAGGTAATGTATGTTACCGATTCTTTCAACTTTATTTCTTCTTCCACTTCTTCTTCTTTAGTTGTTTAATTATGAAGTAATATCATCAATATCACTCATACACGAATATGTTATTATAAGTATGAAACAACCCTATTTCACCATCTATCCATCCTACGGAAAACGAAATCACCGCGCGTGCATACGTACGGAATACCGTCTCCACACCGTGGTGTAATCTATTTTCCACAACCACCATACTTGGATGGGTATAATGGTGTAAAGAATAACTATATATGATTATTGTAAAGTGATATTGATTCTGAAAAAGTATACATACACTGCAACACAATTCCACGATCATGGGAACGATATAATCGCTCGTGCGTACGTACGGAATACCATCTCCACGATGTGATGCGACTCGTTCTACATGATCTTCGTTATTGATTATATAAATGAATTGAATGAATTAATATGATATATATTACACTAATACCATTCTGGAAATGAGGTATCTATAACCTAAAAATAATAATAATAATTTATTCGACAAAACACGCATAAGAACAAAAATTAATAAACACCCAAATAACAAGTAGGAATGAAATATTACTAATAAGAAGCTAAGAATATGACCATATATGATATCATAAAAATAAGTATGATTCTGGAATAAGTCAATGACATTATTTAAATCATTATACAGGAGGTTCGGACACTTACGAAGCAAATCAAACCTAAGGTAAGGGAAAATATCACAATCTCATTTTTATCTGGGATTGTTTATACTTTGGTACTTACTGGGGTGTATTTTATCATCCAAATCCATGTTTCCTCAATATGTAATATTATTTCCATCCACCTACAATTTTTTAAATCCAATTTTACCCCTAGGTGATTTTTTAGTAAAAGATATGAAAGGAATCTTTTGTCATTTTTCGTACGAGGTACTTTTTGACTTTTCCGAAAAAAGTACGAGAAGAATGTTTTTTTAACTTATACGGCATGAATGGATTTTTAAAACATTATTTCCAAGAAGCTTCCTTTACAAGTATTCAAGTTTATTTTTAATCAACTTCTTTTAGTTTAAAATTTTATGACATGTTAAGAAAGGGAAATGTTTTTGAAATAGAAAGGATATTTTCCTCAAGAATGGAGTTCAAGTGTTTTATCAAAATCATTTTCCATATAAGATAATATAGGGTTTTGTTCCTATACCTATTATTATATTGATTTGATTAAGTTGTGATGGAATTATTTTTATGAATTCCTTTATCTTATATGAATTGTTTTATGATGTCACGATGTTTAAGAATCCCATTTTTATTACATGGGTTATGCAATGGTGTATGATTTATGATTTTGTGGCACACATAAGAATGGTATCATTATGAGATGGGTGGGACCTATATCTCCCTCCATTTCATTGGGTAAAGAATTATATCTCATGATATAGACGTGGATGGAACGGTAGGTTAATCCAGTTCAGTGAAACAGGACTGAAACGAGGAGTGAACTCTGTTCAGAAATGGACTTTGTCCACTAAGATAGTCTTGTCAATGAATCTTGACTAATAAGAAATGATTCTCTATGATTATGTGTGTATGCCAAAAAGTTTCAGGTTTTATGTTATGATTATTGGGATTATTTTTCACTACTATGATTTATCCCATGTTATGAAATTATGATCTCTTTTGCAGGTTAAGATTTCCAAAATGATATGTTCTTATGAATATGATGTGATTGATATTTCTTTTTTTTACCCTTATTGAGCATTTTAGCTCACCCTTTTGTATGTTTTCTTTTCCCCAGTTTAGGAAGATGGATATTAAGTAGGATATGCCAAAAAGGGACTCTAGATATGATGAAATAAATGGGAGACAACATAGATGATTTATGAACCAGTTGTTTATGTTTCCTAGTTTCTAAAGACACTATACCTATACGGTCCTTTCATGGTTTTGTTATATGTTTTAATAAGTATGCTTCAATTTTTAAGTAATAACCATGTATGTAAAGTATGGGTCATTATATTTGGTATCGGAGGAAAGTTATAGTCAATCTTTGGAAACTAGGATGTGAAAGCCTTAGTAAGAAACCTAAGGATATGTCTAAGCATAGAACAAAATCTTAGTGTTTTAGAAATGGCCATGAATAACCTATGATAAGACCTTAATTGTATAATTTTATTCTTGATTATGTGGTTTTCATATTATAATTAGTGTTCCTCACACTATTCTTCTTGGATTTAGTCAATGGCTGGAACCTGAAGGAACCATGTTAATGCGGAATGCGACGGGCAATGAAATGATTTTCCCCCTGAGCAACCAAACCTTATGGGAGCTGGAATGAAAAATCTTGTAGCCATGCTCACACAACCTTCTCAAGCTATGAATCATGCAGGACTTCCAAACGAGCAAAGGAAAGAGCAACATTCTATCGAATCCTTCATGCAGCATCGTCCACCCTCATTCAGCGGGTCTACTGATCCATTAGTGGCTGAACAATGGATCAGTACTACTGAAAATATATTTTCAGTTCTTCAATGTCTTGAACATGATAAAGTCATCTTATCATTTTATCGTTTGGAAGGTGAAGCTGATCAATGGTGGAATCTTATCAAGAATATGAGGCAGAGGGAGGAAATTGAGTCCATGGAATGGGACGAGTTCAATAACTTATTTTTCAATAAGTACTTCCCTCGTATTCTCCGAACAGAGATGGAGAAGGAGTTTCTTGAACTAAAGCAAAAGGATGATGAATCTGTTGGTACCTATGAAGCAAATTTTACAAGACTTGCAAGGTACGCTTCTGGGATTATTGTCCAACCCGAGAGTAAGATCGGTCGATTCTTTAGTGGCTTAAAACCAAGTCTTCGAAGGGCGTTCGACATAAGGGAATTCAATAGTTACGATGAAATTGTTCGATGTGCTCTCAAGGTTGAGATGGATATTGGAGTAACCCATCAGTCATATGGGTTTGATAAGAATAGGAAAATGGAATTCAAAGGAAAATCTAAAGAGCACACTGAAAAGAAGATGAGTTTTCCCTTATGGTCAAAGTGTGTAAATAAACATAGAGGGAGTTGTCTTAAAGGTACATGTAAATGTTTCAAATTTTAAAAGGAAGGTCATCGAGCATTTGAATGACGCAATTATGGGAAGAAGATGTCTAGTGATGTGAAAAAAGAAAAGGCTACACAGAGTGCACCTCCTACACTTCAATGTTACAAGTGCAAGGAAATGGGGCATTATGCTAATCAATGCCCTAATCCAAGGGTTGTTGATGATGATCAACATCAACAAACTCTTAAGGAAAAAGACAAAGGAAAGTCACATGCAATTTCTATCAGCAATGTGGAGTACGATAATGAAGTGGTGAAAGGTACACTTACCATCCACTATAAAGTATCAAATGTTTTATTTGATTCTGGATCCACTCACTCTTTTATTTCTGAAGAATTTTCTAAGGGTATCATCGTATTACCTCAATAATTAGATGTTGAGTTAGTTGTGACAACCCCTAATGGTACAACAGTCGCATCAAAAGTTTATAATTCTTCTCCGATTGAAGTTTGTGGGAAAATGCTTCCTGAAAATCTTGTGATCCTTCCTATAGTGGAATTTGATGTGATTCTTGGAATGGATTGTCTTTATTTATATGGAGCTCGTATCAATTGAAAAAGAAGGGAAGTCACATTTCATATTCCAGATCAATCTCTGATCGTCTATCGATGCAAGGATGAACATAACCTTCTAGTGGAAATTTCTTCCATCTTATGGGTCTTGATTCCACTAAATGAAGGTTATTTATCTCAAATGGTTGGTGAGAAACTCATGATTAAGAATATTCCCATTATACAGGAGTTTGACGATGTCTTTCCGGAGGAATTGTCGGGTCTTCCACTAAATCGTGAAGTTGAGTTTTCAATAGAACTCGTACCGGGTGCTTTACCTATTTCAATGACACCTTATAGAATATCCCCAATTGAGTTTCGGGAATTGAAGAAGCAACTCCAAGAGAATCTTGATAAGGGATTCATACGCCTTAGTGCATCACCTTGGGGAGGACATGTTTTGTTTGTTAAGAAGAAAGATGGATCAATGAGACTCTGCATTGATTATCGAGAACTTAACAAGATCACCATCAAGAACAAATATCCTCTCCTGCGCATTGATGACTTATTTGACCAACTAAGAGTAGCTCAATACTTTTCCAAGATTGATCTTCATTCAGGGTATCATCAATTAAGGGTCAAAAGGGAGGATATACCAAAGGCGTCTTTCCGTACAAGGTATGGACACTATAAATTTATAGTGATTCCATTTGGTCTTACTAATTCCCCTTCTATCTTCGTGGATCTGATGAATAGATTCTTTAGAGACTATCTTGATCAGTTTGTGGTAGTCTTTATAGATGATATTCTTGTATATTCAAAGAGCAATGAAGAACATGAAGATCACTTGAGAATTATATTGAAGACCCTGATAAAGGATAAGCTTTATGCCAAGTTTACCAAGTGTGAATTTTGGCTTCAAAAAGTTTCATTTTTGGGTTACATAATCTCAAAAGAGGGGATATCTGTGGATCCAGCAAAAACAGAGGTTATCGAAAGATGGTCGAGACCAACAACAATAACCGAGATCCGAAGTTTTCTTGGTTTGGATGGATATTACCGACGTTTTGTGAAATATTTTTCACGATTATCTAATCCACTCACTAAGTTGACTCGGAAAGGAGTTAAGTTTGTTTGGATGGAGGAATGTGAAGAGAATTTCAGGGAGTTGAAAAGAAGGTTTTCCAGTGCACTTGTACTCACACTTCCTTATAGTGGAGAAAGGTTTTTGATCTACAGTGATGTATACAAGAAGGGGTTGGGGTGTGTTCTTATGAAAAATGATATGGTGATAGCTTATGCCTCATGACAGTTGAAAATCCATGAGAAAAATTACCCAACTCGTGATTTAGAGTTAGCTGCGGTAATCATTGCATTAAATATTTGGAGGAATTATCTTTATGGAGAAAGGTGTGACATTTATACTGATCATAAAAGATTCAAGTATATTTTTACACAAAAGGAGATGAATATGCTCCAAAGAAGATGGTTAGAGATGATTAAGGATTATGACTGCTCAATTCATTACCACCCTGGGAAAGCAAACAAGGTGGTAGATGCATGAAGTCGACAAGACCATGCTAGCTTATCCATGGTGAGGATCACAAAAGATCCAATATTTATGGATTTACAAAGTATGGAGCTTGGAATTATAATGGAAGGGGAAAATCGTATCTTTCTCAAATGAATGTTCAACCATCTATACATGTGAAGATTAAAGAGGCACAGAAAGAAGATGTAGAGTTACATAAGAAGGTGAGAAATGTTCCTGAATTCAACCTTGATTGTGATGAGATAATAAAGTTCAGGAATCGGGTTTGTGTTCCTCCCATCCCAGAATTAAAGAAGGAGCTACTGGATGAGGCTCATAGTTCTTCATTCTCTATTCATCCTGGAAGCACGAAGATGTATAGGGACCTGAAACAGTACTTTTGGTGGGATGGCATGAAAAGAAATTTTCTTGAATATGTCTCTCGATGCTTGGTTTGTCAGCAAGTTAAAGCTGAGAGACAAAATTCTAAGGGGATGTTGCAACCATTACCCATACCGAAATGGAAATGGGAAAAAATCACTATGGACTTTGTCACCAGACTTCCTAAAACATCCAAAGGCAATAATGCTCTCTGGGTCATTTTTGATAGTCTTACAAAGTCTGCACACTTCATTTCTATTAGAGAGGATTTCTCTCTAGATCATATTTCCAGGATATATGTAAAGGAAGTGGTAAGACTACATGGAGTACCACTTTCCATTATAATTGATCGGGATCCGATATTTACCATGAAGTTCTGGAGAAGTCTTCAGCATACTCTGGATACAGAGTTGAGTTTCAAAACTGCTTATCATCCTCAGACAGGCGGTCAGTCTGAGAGGACAATTCAAACTCTAGAAGATATGTTGAGAGCTTGCTCTATGGATTTCAAAGGTTGTTGGGATCAACACCTACCTTTGGTAGATTTTTCTTATACTAATAGATTTCACTCCAGTATTCAGATGGCTCCTTATGAAGCTCTCTATGGAAAAAAATTTAGGACTCCAACTTGTTGGGATGAAGTTGGGAAAAGAAATCTATTAGGACTTGATCTTGTTGATGAGATGGAAGAAAAGATCTGATCTATTCAACAACACATAAGAGCAGCTCAGAGTCGACAAAAAACTTATGTCGATAACCGAAGAAAAGACCTAGAGTTTGAAGTGGGTGATAAATTGTCCTTACGAATATCTCCGTGGAAGAGAGTAATGAGATTTGGAAAGAAGGGAAAGTTGAGCCCTAGGTATATTGGTCCTTTCGAAATACTGGATCTTGTTGGGAAGGTAGCTTACCGATTGGTTCTTCCACCGAATCTCTCTTAAGTTCACGATGTGTTCCATGTATCTCTCCTGAGAAATTACATACCTGATCCTTCACATGTACTTAGCTTAGAAGTTGTACCGCTGGAACAAGATCTTTCTTATGAAGAACAGCCAATAGAGATTCTGGATCGTAGTGAAAAAGTCCTACGGAACAAGACCACTCGCTTGGTTAATGTTTTATGGAGGAACCACCAATTAGAAGAAGCTACATGGGAGCTTGAGGATATGATGAGGAAGAGGTATCCTCATCTGTTTGTTACAAAGTGACGAATTTCGAGGGTGAAATTCATTTTAAGGGGGCTAGAATGTAACACCCGAGACTTTTATGAGAAATATTTTGTTTTTATGTTATATAAATCATCAAAGTAATCTTTCACTACACACAAAACTAGTTTGGCTTTCTTTACACGCTATCGCGACCTTCCTCAACAGCTTGTGTTGTACACAATACCAAGTTTCACTAGACAACGATATGCTATTAAAATATTATTAAAACTATCTGTTGTGAATAGTAATACACACTTTTTGAAATTTTTTAAAATTTATTTTTCAAAATGGACTTCATTTTTGGATTCAGAATATCGATATTATCCTAGGGTAACATTTTCGTATTTTTCTGAAAACTTTCAATTTTTGATGAATAGTTAAAACACTGGGTTACTATTTAAAAAACCGACTTTTTATTTAAATAATTATTTATTTTATTTAAATTTATTTTAGGTGAAAATTGATACATAATACCTATATAAGATCAATGCAATTCATTCGGGTCATTTTATAATAATTTTAGTTTTATAAAAATTTTATTGAACTTTTCACCGTCTTTTACCCACCTCCTATGAGAATTTCCAAATTCACATAAAACTTAATTTTACCACTTATGTGAGTGGAATTTCAAAAATCCGAGAGACACTGTTAATATCAAGGACTAAAATGTGGTTCAATGAGATGAAAATAATTTTTTGTGAATAGTAACTTTTTACTTTTTTTACCACAGTTAAAAGTAAATAGGGTAATTAAGGGTAAAAATGATATTATTATTACCCTAACACATGTCCTAATTCTATTGGATAAGTGTAATTCGACCAAAAACAACATTAGGAATAAAATATGACCATTTAGGCCCACTTGGATTAGATTAGGACATTTAATATTAATTTATTTAAAGAAGGGTTAAAATAGTTAAAATCAATGTTTTATAAGTAAATAATTTTTTATATAGGGTCATACATAAGATAAATTCAACTATAAATATTAATTAGAAAGCTAAAAACATTTTCTACATAATGGTATTTTATTTTTAATTTTTATACATTAAATAAATTAATTTATGTATGACACAATTATGATGCAGTAATTATCTTATTAATGAAATATTGACATAATTGATGTTATAAATACCCAAATAAATGTATTTTGAGACTTTTTATAAATTATAATAATTCTATATATTAATATTACATATTATTACTGATTTAATTAAATTTTTTCTAACTAATATTTCTGTTATGATTTTCACAAAAATCAATTACCAAATAGTGTCAAAATTGACATCAAATAGTTTTTAAAACAAATATTATATTATTAATTTTTATTTTATTCCTAAAAATCTAAGGTTCCTCCAAATTACTTATATAATGTTATATATATTAATAAAAAACAATTTCGGGTTCTTTTTTGCTTTTTATAGTATGTTTATTAACCTTATAGTGTAAGAAAACAAAAAGACATGGTAAAAGTAAAATTATTTATCTTCAAGTTAAATCTAAATGATAAGGTTAAAATAGAACCCTAAACATGCCTTAATTCTATTGTATTAAAGGATTTAGACCCATTACCACTTTAGCTTATAAATAAATCAATTTGGAGCTATTAGAAACCGAATATGACTTTATAATAAAATATTATTGTTAGTTTCTCCAAAGGTGCCCCTCTCCTCTCTAATAAAAGGGAACCTCCTCCCTCTCTTACTCACACCACTTTGAGCCTTCACGATCGGCCAACCCAAGACAAATTCTCTTTTAAATTTCCCTAGAAACATTATAAAGGTCCTGGTATTCTTCAAAGACCCTTTTTAGAGCCCTAAAAGGAGGTCTCAAAGAGGCGCTTCAAAGAAGAGGTAATGTCTGTTACCGATTGTTTCAACTTTATTTCTTCTTCCACTTATTATTATTTAGTTGTTTCATTATGAAGTAATAACATCAGTATCACTCATATAATTATATGATATTATAAGTATGAAACAATCCTATTTCACCATCTATCCATCCTACGGAAAATGAAATCACCGCGCGTGCGTACGTACGGAATACCGTCTCCACGCCGTGGTGTAATCTATTTTCCACCACCACCTTACTTGGATGTGTATAATGGTGTAAAGAATAACTATATATGATTATTGTAAAGTGATATTGATTCTAAAATAGTATACATACACTCCAATAGAATTCCACGATCATGGGAACGATATCATCGCTCGTGTGTACGTACGGAATACCGTCTCCATAATGTGATGTGACTCGTTCTACATTATCTTCATTGAATGATGATTATATAAATGAATTGAATGAATTAATATGATATATATTACACTAATACCATTCTGTAAATGAGGTATCTATAACCTGAAAATAAGAATAAGAATTTATTCGACAAAACACGCATAAGAACAAAAAGTAATAAACACCCAAATAACAAGTAGTAATGAAATATTACTAATAAGAAGCTAAGAATATGACCATATATGATATCATAAAAATAAGTATGATTCTGGAATAAGTCAATGACATTATTTAAATCATTATACAGGAGTTTCAGACACTTACGAAGCAAATCGGACCTAAGGTAAGGGAAAATATCACAATCTCATTTTTATCCGAGATTGTTTATACTTCGGTATTTACTGTGGTGTATTTTATCATCCACATCCATGTTTCCTCAATATGTAATATTATTTCCATCCACCTACAATTTTTTAAATCCAATTTTACCCTTAGTTTACTTTTTAGTAAAAGATATGAAAGGAATCTTTTGTCGTTTTTCGTACGAGGTACTTTTTGACTTTTCCGGCAAAAGTACGAGAAGATTGTTTTTTTAACTTATACGGCAAGAATGGATTTTTAAAACATTATTTCCAAGAAGCTTACTTTAAAAATTTTCATGTTTATTTTTAATCAACTTCTTTTAGTTCAAAATTTTATGACATGTTAAGAAAGGAAAATGTTTTTGAAATAGAAAGGATATTTTCCTCAAGAATGGAGTTCAAGTGTTTTATCAAAATTATTTTCAATCTAAGATAATATAGGGTTCTATTTCTATCCCTATTAATATATTGATTTGATTATGTTGTGATGGAATTATTTTTATGAATTCCTTTATCTTATATGAATTGTTTTATTATGTCATGATGTTTAAGAATCCCATTTTTATTACATGGGTTATGCAACGATGTATGTTTTATGATTTTGTGGCACACATAAGAATGGTATCATTATGAGATGGGTGGGACCTATATCTCCCTCCAATGAATTGGGTAAAGAATTACATCTCATGAGATAGACATGGCTAGAACGGCAGGTTAATCTGGTTCAGTGAAACGGGACTGAAACGAGGAGTGAACTCGGTTCAGAAATGGACTTTGTCCGCTAAGATAGTCTTGGCCATGAGTCTTGACTAATAAGAAATTATTCTCTATGATTATGTGTGTATGACACAAAGTTTCTTGTTTTAAGTTATTATTATTGCGATTACATTTCACTACTATGATTTATCCCATGTTATGAAATTATGATCTCTTTTGCAGATTAAGATTTCTAAAATTATATGTTCTTATGAATATGATGTGATTGATATTTCTTTTGTTTACCCTTACTAAGCATTTGAGCTCACCCTTTTTTATGTTTTCTTTTCCCCAGGTCAGGAAGAAGGATATTAAGTAGGATATGCCAAAATGAGACTCTATATATGATGAAATAAATGGGAGACAACATAGATGATTTATGAACCAGTTGTTTATGTCTACCATTTTCTAAAGACATTATACATATACATTCCTTTGATGGTTTTGTTATATGTTTTAATAATTATGCTTCAATTTTGAAGTAATAACCATGTATGTAAAGTATGGGTCGTTATAGATGGTATCAGAGGAAAGGTATAGTAAACCTTTAGAAACTAGGATGTGAAATCCTTAGTAAGAAACCTAAGGATATGTCTAAGCATACAACACAATCTTAGTGTTTTAGAAATGTCCATTAATAACCTATGATAAGACATTAAGTGTAAAATTTTATTCTTGATTATGTGGTTTTCCTATTATAATTAGTGTTTCTCACACTATTTTTCTTATTTTTAGTCAATGGCTAGAACCCGAAGGAACCGTGTTAATGTGGAATGCGATGGGAAATGTAATGATTGTCCCCCTGAGTAACCAAAAGTTATGGGAGATGGAATGAAAAATCTTGTAGCCATGCTCACACAACTTTCTCAAGCTATGAATCATGCAGGACTTCCAAACGATCAAAGGAAGGAGCAACATTCTGTCGAATCCTTCATGCGGAAGCGTCCACCCTCATTCAGCGGGTCTACTGATCCATTAGTGGGTGAACAATGGATTTGTACTACTGAAAAGATATTTTCAGTTCTTCAATGTTCTGAACATGATAAAGTCTTCTTAGTAGTTTATCGTTTGGAAGGTGAAGCTGATCAATGGTGGAATCTTATCAAGAATATGAGGCAGAGGGATGAAATTGATTCCATGGAATGGGACGAGTTCAAGAACTTATTTTTCAATAAGTACTTCCCTCGTATTCTCCGAACAAATATAGAGAAGGTGTTTCTTGAACTAAAGCAAAAGGATGATGAATCTGTTGGTACCTACGAAGAAAATTTTACAAGACTTTCAAGGTACACTTCTGGGATTATTATCCAACATGAGAGTAAGATCGATCGATTCTTTAATTGATTAAAACCAAGTCTTAGAAGGGCATTGGCCATAAGGGACTTCAATAGTTACGTGGAAATCGTTCAATGTGATCTCAAGGTTGAGATGGAGATTGGATTAACTCATCAGTCATATGGGTTTGATAAGAAGAGGAAAATGGAATTCAAAGGAAAATCTAAAGAGAACACTAAAAAAAGATGAGTTTTACCTTATGCTCAATGTGTGGAATGAAACATGGAGGAAGTTGTCTTAAAGGGACAAGAAAATGTTTCAAATGTGGAAAGAAAGGTCATCGGGCATTTGAATTCCGCAATGATGGGAAGAAGATGTCTAGTTATGCAAACAAAGAAAAGGCTACACATAGTGCACCTCCTACACTTCAATGTTACAAGTGCCAGTAAATGGGGTATTATGCTAATAAATTCTCTAATCTAAGGGTTGTTGATGATGATCAACGTCAATAAACTATTACGGCCAAAGACAAAGGAAATTCACATGCAATTTCTATCAGAGATGTGGAGTACGATAACGAAGTGGTGAAAGGTACACTTACCATCCACTCTAAAGTATCAAATGTTTTATTTGATTCTGGATCCACCCACTCTTTTTTTTCTGAAGAATTTTCTAAGGGTATCACCATATTACCTAAACAATTAGATGTTTAGTTAGCTGTGACAACCCCTAATGGCACAACAGTCACATCAAAAGTTTATAATTATTCTCTGATTGATGTTTGTGGGAAAGTGCTTCCTGCAAATCTTGTGATCCTTCCTATAGTGTAATTTGATGTGATTCTTGGCATGTATTGGCTTTCTTTATATGGTGCTCATATCCATTTCCAAATAAGGGAATTTAAATTTCATGTTCCAGATCAATCTATGATCGTCTATCGATGCAAGGATGAACATAACCTTCCAGTGGAAATTTCTTCTATCTTATGGGTCTTGATTCCACTAAATGAAGGTTATTTATCTCAAATGGTTGGTGTGAAACTCACGCTTAAGAATATTCCCATCATACAGGAGTTTGACGATGTCTTTCCGGAGGAATTTCCTGGTCTTCCACCAAACCGTGAAGTTGAGTTTTCAATAGAACTTGTACCGGGTGCTTTACCAATTTCAAAGACACCTTATATAATGGCCCCAATTGAGTTGCAGGAATTGATTAAGAAACTCCAAGAGAATCTTGATAAGGGATTCATACGCCATAGTGCATCACCTTGGGGAGCACCTGTTCTGTTTGTTAAGAAGAAAGATGGATCAATGAGACTCTGCATTGATTATCGAGAACATAACAAGATCACTATCAAGAACAAATATCCTCTCCCGCGCATTGATGACTTATTTGACCAACTACGTGGATATCAATACATTTCCAAGATTGATCTTCGTTCAGGGTATCATCAATTAAGGGTCAAAAGGGAGCATACACCAAAGACGGCTTTCCGTACAAGGTATGGACACTATGAATTTATAGTGATTCCATTTGGTCTTACTAATGCCCCTACAATCTTCATGGATCTGATGAATTGAGTCTTTAGAGACTATCTTGATCAGTTTGTGGTTGTATTTATAGAAGATATTCTTGTATATTCAAAGAGCAAGGCAGAACATAAAGATCACTTGAGAATTATATTGAAGACCCTGAGAAAGGAGAAGCTTTATGCCAAATTTACCAAGTGTGAATTTTGACTTCAAAAAGTTTCATTTTTGGGTCACATAATCTCAAAAGAGGGGATATCTGTGGATCCATCAAAAATAGAGGTTATTGAAAGATGGTCGAGACCAAGAACAGTAACCGAGATCCGAAGTTTTCTTGGTTTGGCTAGATATTATCGACGTTTTGTGAAATATTTTTCACGATTATCTAATCAACTCACCAAGTTGACTCGGAAAGGAGTAAAGTTTGTTTGGACGGAGGAATGTGAAGAGAATTTCAAGGAGTTGAAAAGAAGGTTATCCATTCCACCTGTACTCACACTTCCTTGTAGTGGAGAAAGGTTTGTGATCTACAGTGATTCATCCAAGAAGGGGTTGGGGTGTGTTCTTATGAAAAATGATATGGTGATAGCTTATGCCTCACGACAGTTGAAAATCCATGAGCAAAATTACCCAACTCATGATTTGGAGTTAGCTGCGTTAATCTTTGCATTTAAGATTTGGAGGCATTATCATTATGGAGAAAGGTGTGACATTTATACTGATCATAAAAGTTTAAAGTATATTTTCACACAAAAGGAGCTGAATATGTGCCAAAGAAGATGGTTGTAGTTGATTAAGGATTATGACTGCTCAATTCATTACCACCCTGGGAAAGAAAACAAGGTGGCAGATGCATTAAGTCGACAAGACCATGCTAGCTTATCCATGATGAGGATCACAAAAGATCCAATATTTATGGATTTACAAAGGATGGATCTTGGAATTATAATGGAAGGGGGAAATAATATCTTTCTCAAATGAATGTTCAATTGTCTATACATATGAAGATTAAAGAGGCACAAAAAGACGATGTAGAGTTACAAAAGAAGGTGAGAAAGAATCGGGTTTATGTTCCTCCCATCCCAGAATTAAAGAAGGAGCTATTGGATGAGGCTCATAGTTCTTCATTATCTATTCATCCTGGAAGCACGAAGATGTATAGGGACCTGAAAGAGTACTTCTAGTGGGATGGCATGAAAAGATATGTTGCTGAATATGTCTCTCGATGCTTGGTTTGTCAGCAAGTTAAAGCTGAGAGACAAAAGTCTAAGGGGATGTTACCACCATTACCCATACCAGAATGTAAATGGGAAAACATCACTATGGACTTTGTCACCGGACTTCCTAAACCATCCAAAGGAAATAATGCTTTCTGGGTCATAGTTGATCGTCTTACAAAGTCTGCACACTTCATTGCTATTAGAGAGGATTTATCTCTAGATCAGCTTGCCAGGATATATGTAAAGGAAGTGGTAAGATTTCATGGAGTACCACTTTCCATTATATCTGATCGGGATCCGAGATTTACCTCGAAGTTTTGGCGAAGTCTTCAGCATAATCTGGATACATAGTTGAATTTCAGCTCTGCTTATCATCCTCAGACAGACGGTCAGTCTGAGAGGACAATTCAAACTCTAGAAGATATGTTGAGAGCTTGCTCTATAGATTTCAAAGGTGGTTGGGATCAACACCTACCTATGGTATAATTTTCTTATAATAATATCTTTCACTCCAGTATTCAGATGGAACCTTATGAAGCTCTCTATGGAAAGAAATGCAGGACTCTAACTTGCTGGGATGATGTTGGGGAAACAAAGCTATTAGGACCTGATCTTGTTGAAGAGATGGCAAAAAAAGGTCTGATCTATTCAACAACACATAAGAGCAGCTCAGAGTCGACAAAAAAGTTATGCTGACAACCGAAGAAAATACCTAGAGTTTGAAGTGGGTGATAAAGTTTTCATAAGAATATCTCCTTGGAAGAGTGTAATGAGATTTGGAAAGAAGGGAAAGTTGAGCCCTAGGTATATTGGTCCTTTCGAAATACTTGATCGTGTTGGGAAGGTAGCTTACCGATTGGAGCTTCAACTGAATCTCTCTCAAGTTCACGATGTGTTCCATGTATCTCTCCTGAGAAAGTACATACCTGATCCTTCACATGTACTCATCTCAGAATTTGTACCGCTGGAACATGATCTTTCTTAAGAACAACAGCCGATAGAGATTTTGGATTGTAGTGAAAAAATACTATGGAACATGACCACTCGCTTGGTGAACGTTTTATGGAGGAACCACCAATTAGAAGAACCTACATGGGAGCTTGAGGATATGATGAGGGAGAGGTATCCTCATCTGTTTGTTACAAAGTGACGAATTTCGAGGGCGAAATTCATTTTAAGTGGGGTAGAATATAACACCCTAGTCTTTTATGAGAAATATTTTGTTTTTATGTTATATAAATCATCAAAGGAATCTTTCACTACACACAACACTATCTTTGCTTTCTTTACACGCAATCTCAACCTTCCTCGATAGCTTGCGTTTTACGCAATACCGAGTTTCACAAAACAACGATATGTTATTAAAATATTATTAAAACTAGCCGTTATGAATAGTAATACCCACTTTTTGAAATTTTTTAAATTTTATTTTTCAAAATGGACTTCATTTTTGGATTCGGAATATCGAAATTATCCTAGGGTGAAATTTTGGTATTTTTCTGAAAACTTTCAATTTTTGATGAATAGTGAAAACACTGGGTTACTATTTAAAAACCGACTTTTTATTTAAATAATTATTTATTTTATTTAAATTTATTTTAGGTCAAATTTGATACATAATACCTATATAAGTTCAATGGAATTCATTGGAGCCATTTTATAATAATTTTAGATATATAAAAATTTTATTGAACTTTTCACCGTCTTTTACTCACCTCCTAAGAGAATTTCCAAATTCACATAAAACTTTATTTTACCGCTTCTGTGAGTGGAATTTAGAAAATCCGAGAGACGCGGTTAATATCAAGTACTAAAATGTGGTTCAATGAGATGAAAATAAATTTTGGTGAATAGTAACTTTTTACTTTTTTTACCACTGTTAAAAGTAAATAGGGTAATTAAGGGTAAAAATGATATTATTATTACCCTAACACATGTCCTAATTCTATTGGATAAGTGTAATTCGACCAAAAACAACCTTAGGAATACAATATGACCATTTAGGCCCACTTGGATTAGATTAGGACATTTAATATTAATTTATTTAAAGAAGGGTTAAAATAGTTATAATCAAAGTTTAATAAGTAAATAATTTTTAATATAGGGTTATACATAAGATAAATTCGACTATAAATATTCATTAAAAAGATAAAAATATTTCCTACATAATTGAATTTTATTTGTAATTTTTATACATTAAATAATTTAATTTATGTATGACACAATGATGATGCAGTAATTATCTTATTAATGAAATATTGACATAATTGATGTTATAAATACCCAAATAAATGTAAATTGAGACTTTTTATAAATTAAAATAATTTTATAGGTTAATATTACATATTATTACTGATTTAATTAAATGTTTTCGAACTAATATTTTTGTTATGATTTTCACAAAAATCAATTACCAAATAGTGTCAAAATGAACATAAAATAGTTTTTAAAACAAATATTATATTATTAATTGTTATTTTATTCCTAAAAATCTAAGGTTCGGCCAAATGACTTAGATAAGGTTATATATATTAATAATAAACAACTTTGGGTTCGTTTTTCTTGTTATAGTAAGTTTACTAACCTTATAGTGTAAGAAAACAAAAAGGCACGGTAAAAGTAAAATTATTTAACTTAAAGTTAAATCTAAATGATAAGGTTAAAATAGAACCCTAAACTTGTCTAAATTCTATAAGATGAGAGTATTTCGACCCATCCCCACATTATCTTAGAAATAAATCAATTTGGAGCTATTAAAAACTGAATATGACTTTATAATAAAATAATATTTTTAGTTTTTCCAAAGGTGCCCCTCTCCTCTCTTATAAAAGGGCACATCCTCCTTCTCTTCCTCACACCACTTTCAGCCTTCAAGCTCGGAACAACCCTGCAATATTCTCTTTTCAATTTCCCTAGAAACATCCTAGAGGTCCTTTTCTTCTTTAAAGACCAATTTTAGTGCCCTAAAAGGAGGTCTCAAAGAGGCGCTTCAAAGAAGAGGTAATGTCTGTTACCGATTCTTTCATCTTTATTTCTTCTTCCACTTCTTCTTCTTTATTTGTTACATTATGAAGTAATAACATCAGTATCACTCATATAATGATATGTTATTATAAGTATGAAACAACCCTATTTCACCATCTATCCATCCTACAGAAAACAAAATCACTGCGCGTGCTTACGTATGGAATACCGTCTCCACAATGTGGTGTAATCTATTTTCCACCTCCACCTTACTTTGATAGGTATAATGGTGTAAATATTAACTATATATGATTATTGTAAAGTTATATTGATTATGAGATATTATACAAACACTCAAATATAATTCCACGATCATGGGAACGATATCATCGCTCGTGCGTACGTACGGAATACCGTCTCCACTATGTGATGCGACTCGTTATACATGATCTTCATTTCATAATGATTATATAAATGCATTTAATGAATTAATATGATATATATTACACTAATACCATTATGGAAATGAGGTATCTATAACATAAAAATAAGAACAATAATTTATTCGACAAAACACACATAAGAACAAAAAATAATAAACACATGAATAACAAGTAGTAATGAAATATTACTAATAAGAAGCTAAGAATATGACCATATATGATATCATAAAAATAAGTATGATTCTGGAATAAGTCAATGACATTATTTAAATCATTATACAGGAGGTTTGGAAACTTATGAAGCAAATCAGACCTAAGGTAAGGGAAAATATCACAATCTCATTTTTATCCGAGATTATTTACACTTTGGTATTTACTGGGTTGTATTTTATCATCCACATCCATTTTTCCCCAATAGGTAATATTATTTCAATCCACCTACAATTTTTTAAATCCAATTTTACCCTTAGGTGAGTTTTTAGTAAAAGATATGAAAGGAATCTTTTGTCGTTTTTCGTACGAGGTACTTTTTGACTTTTCCAATAAAAGTACGAGAAGAATGTTTTTTTTAATTATACGGCATGAATGGATTTTTAAAAAAATTATTTCCAAGAAGATTTCTTTAAAATTTTTCAAGTTTATTTTTAATCAGATTCTTTTAGTTTAAAATTGTATGACATGTTAAGAAAAGAAAATGTTTTTGAAATAGAAAGGATATTTTCTTTAAGAATGGAGTTCAAGTGTTTTATCAAAATTATTTTCCATCTAAGATAATATAGGGTTCTGTTTCTATCCCTATTATTACATTGATTTGATTATGTGGTGATGGAATTATTTTTATGAATTCCTTTTTCTTATATGAATTGTTTTATGATGTCACTATGTTTAAGAATCTCATTTTTATTACATGGGTTATGCAACGATGTATGATTTATGATTTTGTGGCACACATAAGAATGGTATCATTATGAGATGAGTGGGACCTATATCTCCCTCCAATGCATTGGGTAAAGAATTATATCTCATGATATAGACATGGTTGGAACAGAAGGTTAATCTGGTTCAGTGAAACAGGACTGAAACGAGGAGTGAACTCGGTTCAGAAATGGAATTTGTCTGTTAAGATAGTCGTGGCAATGAGTCTTGACTAATAAGAAATGATTCTCTATGATTATGTGTGTATTCCACAAAGTTTCATGTTTTATGTTATGATTATTGGGATTACATTTCACTACTACGATTTATCCCATGTTATGAAATGATGATCTCTTTTGCAGGTTAAGATTTCCAAAATGATATGTTCTTATGAATATGATGTGATTGATATTTATTTTGTTTACCCTTACTGAGCATTTGAGCTCACCCTTTTGTATGTTTTCGTTTCCCTAGGTCAGGAAGAAGGATATTAAGTAGGATATGCCAAAAAGGGACTCTAGATATGATGAAATAAATAGGAGACAATGTAGATGATTTATGAACCAGTTTTTTATGTTTCCCAGTTTCTAAAGACATTATACCTATACGGTCCTTTCATGGTTTTCTTATATGTTGTAATAAGTATGCTTAAATTTTTAAGTAATAACCATGTATGTAAATTATGGGTCGTTATAAGGTAAACCTGATTTGAATACAGGGCCTAGTACTATCATATATATACTTAAGGGAAGTTTTACACAATTTAAGGTCATAATAATCAAACCAAAAAATTTTAAGGCGTAAGATCATAAAAGTTTGACCAGAGGATGAGGTATCATTTTCAGAAAGGGTATTATATGCCTAAGATTAATTGAGATTAAAATTATAGTATCGATAATCTAATAAATGGGTGCACATTGTTTAAGGTCATGATGCTCATACAAATTATGGAGGATGCGTTATGACAACCCAAATGGGGATCAATTTCCAAGAGTAGGGAAATAACTTTTAAATAAGGAGTAAAAATGATGTAAATCATAACCTAAGGTATTTTATTAAGGAAGTAATGAAATATAAAATATTCATTGATGTTGAACATTGAACAATATTTGAAATATGGGTTCCAAGAAAACATCATCAAGGGAACATGTGGGTTGAGGACCATCTCCTCGGGATGAAAATATGCCTATGTTTATCAATCCATATATGTAGTAAAGATATTATTACCAAGAATAGGTGTCCATTTTGGAACTGAATACAATCATTACCTTTATCCATGATATGTTTATGGTGATCAGAACAATTAAGGCATAAAATTTTTCATATAGTAATAAGATATGGAAGAGGTAATTGGAACACTCTAATATAAAGTTAAACAAGGTTGGGATATTATGGAAGTCTAAAATAGAGTGGAAATAAATGATTATTTATGACTGGTTCTGAGATATATGCCTCATACATCACTATATATCCTAAAATAATAGGAATGAAGCCACACTTAATTATTATAAAATATATGTCATCATAGTGTAGAGTCTAATATGGAAAGATCTAATATTAATGGAGGGATTCCCATATATTGTATCTGTGTTTAGTAATGATAAAATTGAAATATTTTCCCAAGATAGATAATGTGGTTGCGACTACATACCTTGAAAAAACATGAATGAATCCACATATAGTTATCTATAGGGGATTTTTTTTCTATTACAAGGTTAGAACTTGAAGTAATCTTTATATCGATACACAATATAGGAGATATAGGTCTTATTATAAGTCGTCTCGGTTCTTGGAAAATATAAACCACTAGATGTGTATTTAGGGATTCCCATATATTAAGATAACTTAGATAAAGGAATTTTTTTTGGATGGGTCTATATTATATTATTTATAAAAAACTACATATTCTAAATTGATGTGATTCAAGATAGATGTGGTTATTACAATAATTCCATATATAGATCTAACAAATATATAGAGTGAAGGTATGACAATTTTGTCCTAGTGTTTATTTATAAAAGATAAAATTTGAGGTGAATGAATAGATCTTAAACTTTAGGACCCATTTATTTGGAATACATGTATTTTATCCTAACATAGGTTTATAATCATGAAACTATATCTTAGTGACTCTCATGTAGATTAGGTTCTCATGTGATGAAATTAAGTCATACAGAATAAACCGCTCTAAGTAGTTTAATTTTTATGTGGGGTGAATTGTATGTCACATAGTTTAACTTCACATGAATAGGACTAAGATGTAATAAAATTTACGTTTTTATAATGAGAACCTTTACAAAAATGTTTATATATATATATATCTAGATAATGTAAAAAATGAAAATTTTTCCTCCTAATGAGGTGTTGGTGGGGGAAAATCAATGTGAATTGAAGAAATATTAGATAGAAAAATGAAGATAATGTTTAATAAATGTGAACTTTATATCTCAACCATGGTAAAAACCTATACATCCCTAAATATCCTATAATATCATGAATCAAGTATCATATTATTCTTAAATAGTATCCTATGAAAAATATGGCTCATGTGTAGGGGAATTATATGATGGCTTCATCCTAATGTGAAGCAATTGAGAAAGTAAATGTGAATGAGAGGACCCAAACAATAAGACATATAAGGGGTTGAAGATGATGGTATTTGTGATGGACCCTGGAAAATACCTTTGGGTGTCACTAAATGTCCTAATAAAATAAGCATCAAGCCACATGCAATTCTTATAAGGTCATTTTTCTACATAGATCCAACTCATATGGAGGGATAAATGGAATGGATGATTATCCTTGTGTGAGGAGGTAGAAAACCCTATGTGAATGGAGACTCAACACCAAGACAATATAAAATTATCACATCCTAATTTATGGACCGAAGAAGACAAGGCATACACTAGAGCATATTTTGTCTCCTAGGAGAGGCCAACTATAAATATGGAATCTATGTCTTGGATTAAGATAGTAGATTCATTCATCACTATGTATTTTCATATAAGAATAATCAATACACATGTAGCTCTCGTTAAGGTCTCTTTTGTTATATTTTATTTAAACCATGAAAGTATGGATGACCAGTGTATCCATAACCATTAAATCCATGAATAAAGAAAACTCATATGTAGTTTAAGGTTATGTAGGATAAACCATCCTAAACTAGTTTAAATTCATCTATCATAGACTTATATGTATTTTAATTTAACATCATGTAACAAGGATTATATGATAAGTATTTTATATTCATGTAGCTAAGACTTCTTACTATAAATTTTAAAGTTATACAATGATGACTTTATAAACCTATTAAGAAACTATGAAAAATATTTCTTGAGAAATCTAGCATTAATGGTGGGAATGATACCATCTCCACCCACTATAATCCCAGAAGATGATTCTTTATATTAGACCTTTTGTAAGGTTCATAGTCCATACCATGTTCTCTTTATCATTAGATATTTCCTCCAATGGGTGTTATAAGGGATAACACTAGTTCTCATTGGATGAATGAGTGGAGGTGAACCTTTTTATTAAATGCTTTCATGAATAAATTATGATATATTTCAAGGTTGTGCATCATGTGTAAATAATTATAATTAATTCTTTCTTATTAATCAAGTAATTTATGATTCTATTCATATTTAAATAGTTGATTAAAAATGGTAATTAAATGTGTAGTAAATTGGACTTTAATGGGAATGATTTACTATATCCTGTATACAAGTGAGTATTGATTCAGTTGTGTGGTAGTATGAGTTATAGTGTGATATAATTAAAAAAAACATGTAAGAGTGTTTCTAAGAAAGGTCTCTTTTACTTTTCCAGTTGATTTTTAAGGATATTATATAGAGTTACATAATGGATTCTATTTATCCATTCACCATTGCATGATAACATGATGATTTGTTGGATTGCATATTGTGTTCTTAGTATAACATATTCAATTTGGAAGAGAAAAGGTTGGTGTCATTTTCCATCAATATCATATAAGGGTCACCCAATCTAGAAATGATACTTCACTTCATAAAATTTATGATAACTTTCATTTTATCTTCATTTAAGGGCAGTGCTTCAACCCACTTTGAGAATAAATTAATGGCTAAATGATGTACTTGAATTGTTTGGTTATGGCTGGAGGGTACAAACCAATGAAATAAATCCCCTAAATGAAAATAGAAAATAATATATGGATTAATATAAAAATTATAGTGGATAATGGATGAAGTTTCTTATTTATGACAAGAATGAAATTTCTACATGATTTCCATAAACTTATATATCATTATCAACCATAAGTAACAAAGAGAGTTGATTTTATTGAAGATCATGGCTTATGATTACTGATCATTACATTTGATAACATGTAATCCTTTAATAAAAAAGAGGGCCTCTCATTTTTCAGTGCACTAGAGGAGGATTTAATCAAATTCATTCTTTTAGAGAACCTCTTATGTATTTTATCTATCATAAAAGAAAAAATTTATAACCAGATGATGGATCTATTACTTATTAGAATTGTTCAGAGGAAGGTCCCTCTTTATAGGTAGTTTATTATGGGAGACATCCATACAAATATGGAATCATTCGGGAAATATAAATCAATATTTTACCTAGGGTGGTGTTAACCTCGTTAATTTATTCAATATCACTACCGATGAATAATTAAATCAACCTATGATGTGAAATGTGAATGACTATTGCATCATACTCTGGATATTCTAGGGTCGTAGAAGTATTGTCCAGTACATCTTCTTGGGAATACTCAGAATGTGGGACATGATACGAGGTTGGATTTTAGGGGAATGTATCCATCAAACCTCATACATAAATAATAAATGGAATAAAATATTCCTTCTTGATGGTGTAGTCTCTATAGGTTTTATTGATTTCAAACTCGAAATCACCCTTGATATTTAATCGGGACATTGGTATTTGAAGATATATCTTAAATTTTCCAATAAGAGATTATTATTATTCTTCATTATTAGTTTATCCTTTAAATAGTGGGAATTAGTAATATAGAAACACTTTTTCTTCAGAGATAAACAAAATCCCCAACCCTACCCTATTGAGTTATAGATTTTCTATCCTTCTTTATGTTGGGTTTCTACAGTAACCTTTAATTTTAATTTCTCACACTTTATAGTCTTTTTGTATTATATAAAAAACTTAATCTAAGAGTTCCATATTACGTAGTTTCTTTTTTGGGTAGGGTGATAAGTGGGAAAAAAATTAATGATTACCCATTTATTTTCTTTCTAGGAAAAAATCTGAATATAAAATTTCTATAAAATGAGTATTTTTATTCTAGACTCCAAGTTAACATTGGAAGAGTAAAGAAACACTTTATCATATCTATATACTAGATCAGATAGACCTCACAGTTCCATAAATAATGTATCAATTTCTTTACAGTGAAGATCAATGCAAGTAAATTATTCTCAATGTGAGAATATCGAGTTTCATCATCCAACATATCCATACTATGATAATAGAAATTTTTATCATTTCCCACATCATTATTTTGATAAAGTAGATCACCAAGTGGTCTCTCAAGGGTCGCCACATAGAGGATATGAGGTTTCCCCTCTACGGGTGACATTAAGACCATTAGGTGTAGGATATATTACTTGAGTCCACCAAAATATTTATACAAATTATCATCCCACTAATAATTTTATCTTTTAATAACAAAAAACATAAAGTGGAAACACTTATCAATGATATAGGCTTTGAAACATATGATATAGGAAATATTTCCCTATATCATTCTCAACTCTTTAATGTTTTGAGGTGGTGGGTAGGGTATTACCTTAGTCTTTTTAGGGTCGACTTAGATGTTATGATGCCATTCCATGGATCTGAATAATTTTTCTAATTTTACCAAAAAATCACACTGCAAGGGGTTTATAGTTAGTCAATTTTTCAATAGTTTATTGAAAAATACCTCAAGATTAATAATATGATCATAACATTGTTCATATTTGACCAACGAATATCCCATGTAGAACTCCACAATATTCCCTAAAAAGGACTTGATAATATGGTGAATGAAGCATTGGTATGATGTTCCATTATTCATCAAGCCAAATGGAAATACTTGATAATAGTATACCCCCTGATATTTGAAGTTCCCCAGGATGGATTAACCACTGAGAGGGGTGGTGAATCAGTGGTTTCTTTTTATGAATTCTCCTGCTTTCCAATTCAACCTCTCAAAATTTTTACAGTTCTCAATACAGTCAATATTATCTCTCCATCACACCTAATGTAAAATTATAATATAAAAGAGGGGTATGTGGAGGGATGGATAGAGTTATAATGAGATATAGATAGTCACATAGTATTTACAAGGTGCATCATAAAATCTTACTCTATGTTGTGTTCGTTGGAGCCCCCTGTTGAGTCAATAAGGTTTTTCTTATGATTTTTCCATTCCTTCTTGTTTTGAAAATCACAAACACCTTATACTTAAGCAAATATTATTTTTACCCTCATAAGGAAAATTTAATTCTTTAATGAAATTTACCTTAACCTAGATTTTATCATACATAACAATATTATTTTTAAATTCAAAAACCGGATTCATAACCAAATTTCCAGAGCCATATAATGAAAAGATTTGGAGCATTCTGTTTTTAGGATTCGATTTCTGGATGTGATCTGTAATGGAGTTTTAATCCGAATTATGGACTCCGAACTCTTAAGTAGTTCGACTCCTAACTCTGAAGAAGTTTGACTCCGAACTCTTAAGTAGTTCGACTCTGAACTCTAAAGAAGTTCGACTCCGAACTCTGAAGTAGTTCGACTCCGAACTCTCAAGTAGTTCGACTCCGAACTCTCAAGTAGTTCAACTCCGAACTCTCAAGTAGTTTGACTCCGAACTCTCAAGTAGTTTGACTCCGAACTCTCAAGTAGTTCGACTCCGAACTATTAAGTAGTTCGACTCCGAACTATTAAGTAGTTCGACTCTGAACTCTTAAGTAGTTCGACTCCGAACTCTCAAGCAGTTCGACTCCGAACTCTGAAGTAGTTCGACTCCGAACTCTCATGTAGTTCGACTCCGAAATCTTAAGCAGTTCGACTCCGAACTCTTAAGTGGTTCGACTCCGAGTTCTGCAAGTTCAAAATCTGATCTCTGGTGAAACCAGACTCCGAATTCCTATAAAACAGATTCCGAATATTTCTTAACATAAACACCGAACTTCATTTTGGTTAGACTCCGAACTTTTAGCTTGATTACACTCCGAAATATTGAATAGCTTTTACTTACATATGCTTCATTACAAAAAGATGTCGTACATTCAGTTATACATAGTTTGTTACAAAACGATTTCGTCTATTCTGTTTCTAATTAACTGTTGGTTGAGTTACACGTGTACAGGTCCCTCCAAATTTCATGGAAAATATGACCGTTGGAAGAGGGAGCCGACCGTTAGAAATTTTTCCTATAAATAGGAGCTCATTTGAAGGAGCTAGAAATAGAAATGAATAAGTTGATCGATCTAGAGAACACATGTTGTTAAGGTGATTTCTAGAGAGAGAATATTTTCATGCCTTGTGTGTACTGAACCACTCATTCATATTTCTTTGCGCAACTCCGGATGTTTGTGATTACATTCGAGGACTTCCGGGGATATGAAGAAAGAGGTGTCGACTACCTTGATGTTCAAGGGCTTCCTTGCTGAGGAAGACAGAGGTTCCAAATACCTTGAAGTTAAGGGCTTGTGGGGATAGAAAGACAGAGATTCAGATCTTCGTATCGAGGGCTTACCCTGGTGTGGGTAAGACAGACTTTCTTGAAAGTATAAATCAAAGGACCTTTATCCAAGGTTATTGGATACCCTTCTCTTTGGGTTAAAAGATTCATATCTTGTTACTTGTAGTTTTACTACTTGTTTTTCCGCTGCATATTGTATTGTAAGGAAAGTATGACCTTCTTGTATTTCCTTACACTTGTACTCTGATTAGTTTAAGATTCTATACGCTTTAAGGTAGAATATTATATTATAAACCTCGGTTCCAATACTCCAGTTGGTGATTAGAGGTGTTGTGAATTTTCATAGTTTAACTTTGTTAAACCTATATTTTCCTTGACTAAGGAAAACATAGTAATCCATAACTAACTTTAAAGGTTACAAAGGAATTTTTAAAATGTATAATTCACCCCCCCCCCCTCTTGTATATTGATCATCTACATTGTTATTTTGATCCTACGCCCCCCCCCCCCCCCAACATAGATTCTCCACCATTTAAAAAGTGATTATAACCATAGATAATTCCAATATGATCAACAGAGAGTCCCAATGTGTTCCTAGACATCCATATTCTACTAGAATATTCAATAATCTTCAAAAATGAAGATCCAGTATCTAAATATCTTCTTCCTCTCCCTAATTTCTTCTACGCCACTTGGGAATACAATCTTCATTTATGAGTAGATGGATCAGTAGGTTTTCATGTGAAACTTCTTAAGTAATTCAGCACTATTGATCTTGAGACTCTTCCCCAAATTTGGCATGATCTGGATTCTCCTCAACTTTTTCCTACATGATACAGATGTTGTATCAACTCACAAAAATATTTCAAAATTTATTCTCAATAAAGGGACATGATTTTATTTTACACCTATATTAATATATAAGAAATGGATATCATGTATATAAATCCACATTGATTATCATAGTAATGGTTTTTATAATTCATTGAAATTACATGATTATTGACAACCAGTACAATCCTCATTTATTTTGGAATTAATTTCATGTTACATATCCTAAAATAACTCCTCCTAAAATGTAGAATCAAATACCTTACATGCTCATGTTTTTTTATCATTATTCACATGGATTATATTCATAAAATATTATGGATTAATATTATGTCCTTATTATCATGGTTGTTATTTCATGATTAATAACCCATAATAATTACACATTAATTTCATGAGAATTAATCTTTAAAACCTTGAATAATTCATCATTAATACCATGGTTATTATTTCTTGTTTAATACAAAATATTAAATATACAAGAAATTCAGGTATCCTCCTTTCTTCATCATGAGGTAAATTAATAACTTTATTCTCATTATTTCTTCAACTGATGAATTTAATCAGTATGAATTTGGAATTAAATACATGTATCAAAACTGAAGTGTCCATTTACCATCATGTATATTATTATTTCATTCTTAAATGCTTGTAATCTATGGTTGTAACATCATGACCATCTTTATAGGCTTGAGTTGAGGTAAAATTGCTACTTGGACTTAGGTGACATCCCCAAGATGTCAATGTATGGAAATAAATTACAACAGATTCATTAATAGATGATAGAAAATTTACCTTTGAAAATAAAACAACCCAAAAAAAACATGACATAACCAAATAAACCAATACATGATGAATGATAACAAGGAAAAAAAACTCAGAGCAATACTAATGACATCAAAACCAAACTACAATAGAGTACCATGGTGGAATAAAAATACAATAAAATTACAAAGAGGAATAAAATCAATAAAACTCAATGGCACTAAACAAACTCTAAATCTCCCAACATGATTCATGATCCAACTCAACAAAACAACCCAAGTATCATGACACACCACTAAATAAGTGTGATACTTTACCTTTTCTTATGTCCTAATAAAAAATATCAGCAAAATCACCCATCTTCCTAAGTAGGGGTGAGTAATGAAACTCATTAGGCTTTCCCAAAATCACTTCCCTAATTACACCACTGGTATAAAACATGTTAGCACTTTTATATAAAATAATTTATATAAACAATTGGAAATAGTTTCATAAACAATTACCAAAGTAAAATAGTTATCTCAAAACCACACCAAGTTCTAATGAAAGCAAACAAACAATTCATTCTAACCATTTCATGAATTAAATCTTAATTTCCCATTCCATATAACACACCCACACACACAATCATCGTATTACCATTGACTGTGGAACTTCACATCTATAACCTATTCCCGTGATGGTGGTACTTCATGCCCAATAACCATCACATTCAACACATGCTTAACCATTTAATCCAACCACATTATAATATATATTTTTCAAACCATTTCAATAAAACCATCCATTTTATTGAAAACCCTTTTTGAATGCATCAAAACCAAATAACCATTTTCAAATCAAGTTTCCATTTTCACTTTCCACCAAAACACCCAATTTGAAAAATTTTATAAACCATCACAAAAGAGGGATTAGAGAAATAATTTCACCAAAATTTAAAAATTAATATCCAAGAAACAATAAATTTGATATTAAGACTTCAAGTTATAAAAATAGTAGTCGATAGTGAGTCCACCTACCTCAAGAATTGTGGAGAAAAAAATAACGATAAGAAAACACCCACAAAACTGGGTAGAATCTACAAAAAAAACTACATATAATATATTACCATAACATCAAAAAGGATAAATACAACCATTATTGGCATAAAAACCTTATATATATACGCATCTGACAAGATCTAGAAAACTGAGAGAGGGAAAAAAGTAGAATATAAGAAAAACCAAGAAAAACTACCATAAATGAGGACTTACTAATAGAATCTTGCTTCAATGCACCAAGAAATGAATTTGGATCACTTCCAATTCAATAGTTAAGGGTTTGACATCCGTTTGGTGGAATAATTATGGAGTTAGGGTCGATTTGGAGAAGAAACAATGGGTTAAAACATAATCTTAACCTGAATCCACTTTCCAAGGATTTTATTTTTAAACCATGCATAATTATTCACACTCTTAGGAAAAAACATCTTCTAACCATTTTCCAGCCATTTCATAAAAGAGCCCCCCACATGGTTAGCCTAAATGGTTATAAAAACTATGTCACAACCATGAAAAATCCTACTACCTACATTACACGGTTTCTCCTTGTTGGCCACAGAGTTTGGAAAAATTGTATGCCTAACAGTGTGTCTTCCCCTTGGGCATTATCTCACAATTCATGGTTTCCTGTGGCATTTTCACATTTTCACTAACCGTGCACTAATCGTGAACCTTTATAAAAGTCCAAAAAACAATTCAATGGTCTTCCAAACCCTCCCAAACTTTAACAAAACACATTACATACATAAAAAACATAAAGATAGGGTTACTTACTTAAAACCAAGGATGATACATTATCACCACAATTGGCCTTTTCATCCCTGAAAAGTAGGAAAACAACATTTATCTAGAAGAATTATAGCTATTTCTCTTTCATTAACTTCTCACATTCCCATTTCTCTTCTCGAATATTACCCTCTTGACCCAAAACCACTACTACAAAACTGGGTTTCCACATCTCCACCCTTTAATATAACTAAAAAAAGTGTTGATAAGGGGGGGCTTTATCAACGCTAAAAAAGCGTTGATAAAGGGAAATTTTAACAGCGCTAAAAAGAGCTAATAAAAGTGACCCTTTATCATCTTTTTTTAGGGCTGATAACCCCCCCCCCCCTCCCCATTATTAGCACTTTTTTTAGTGTTGTTAAAGGGGAACCCTTTATCGGTGTTTTTTTAGTGGCGCTGATAAAGGAGGGGCTTTATCAGAGTTTTTTCCTAACGATGATAAATTTCAAAACAAATCATGAAAAATAATATATTGTTATATAAGTATATTTATATTGATATAAATATAATATATATTTTTTAAATATGTTTTAGATAAGTATAAATATACTATTACATTTAATATATAAGAAATTTAGTGAAAATGGATTTAAAATATTTTAAAAAATATTATTAATTAATAATTTTCTAATTATCATCGATTAATAAACATTTAATAACAATTTGAGGACAAAAAAATCAAAAAAATTAATAAAAGATCTAAAATAAGTTGGAAATGTAACTCAAACTTCAAACGGCCATAAATTTTGATTTGGGTGTCTGTTTGAGCTCTACTACATATCAAATCGAATCATGCGATGAGATCTATGAGCTAGTGACTTAAGAGAACCTTTTGTCACATTTTTAGGCCAAAAAAGGACCATAAGGCCACCAAAACTGAGTTTTTAGTTGGGATGCCCTCATTTATTAACATTCAAACAGTTATAACTTCTGATCCGAAAGTCCTCTAGGCCGGTACCACATGTCAAATCGAATATTGCTTCATTTTCTTCAATTTTACTAGTCGGGGAGTTGAAATGGACTTCTGGATTAGAAGTTATGGTTGTTTTAACATTTTTTGGATTTTCATATACACATATATATGTATTTATTCCTAAATATGTATGTGTGTGTGTGTTGTATATATGTATGTATGCATGTATTTATTTATTTATTTATAAACATACTTAAAAAACATATTTTATAAAAGTATTTAAAACTAATATTGTTAATATAAATTAATATACAAATAAATATATGGATAAAATATTATAACTAAATATATATATATAAATAGATATAAATATATTTTAATATAAGAATATATATATATATATATTAATATATGAATAAATATATATGTATTAATAAAACTAAATATATTTATAATAATATGAATCTATATTAATATACGAATAAATATAACTATATATATAAATTAATATACATATATATTAATATACATATATATATATATTAATATGTGAATAAATATATATTTAGTAATATAACTAAATATATTTATATTATTATGAATCTATATTAATATATGAATAAATATAACAATATAAATAAATATAAATAGATATATCATTAAATTGAGAAAAAACCAAATGGCTTAGTGGTAAAGGTGTAGGCGCGCAAGGGGGGGTCGCGGGTTCGAGTTCTGGTGGAAGAAAGGGAGTGATGGCAAGCGGAGGGGGTTGCATGGGAAAGGGAAGCGTGCAGGGTGAGAGGGAGGGGGTTCCGCCTATCACTAATAAAGGGGGGTTCAAGCATTGTTAAAAGCTCCCCCCCCCCCTTCGCATTATATATTTTTTTAACTTTTTTAAAAAAATTCACTTTTATCAATGGTTAAAAAAAGCACTGATTAAAGGGGTCTTCATCAGCACTAAAAAAGGCACTGATAAAGTTCTTTTTACCAGTGCTCTTTTTAGCACTGATAAAAGACAACTTTTACCAGTACTTTTTTTAGCACTGATAAAAGGGACCCCCTTTATCTTCACCTCTATTAACCACATTTTTCCAGCACTGTTAATGCCCTTTTCTATCACGAATAAAGGCCATATTTTCAGTAGTGAACCCACACTAGACCGATGATTTTCCCATGCAAGACTTTCTATGGCCTATCCACAATCCACACGGGCCCATGAACTAACAAATAATCTAGATCTAGATCAATATGATCCCATCGAATCACATGGTTAGGATCAAGATGGTGCTATTTAAATTGAGATACCAGAATCATATTATGCACTGCACTAAACCATGGGGGAAAACCCAACTGATTTTCCACCTCACCAACCCATTCCAATATCTTAAAAGAGCGTATATATCAAGGAGATAACTTACCATGCTTCCCAAAACGACAATTACCTGGCCTTGATGTGATCCTCAAAAACACATGATCACTCACCGCAAATGAAAATAGCCATCTACAACGATCTGTGTATGATTTATGATGACTCTAAGCCATCTCCATCCATTTATTGATCAATTGAATCTTCTCTTTTGTCTCTTAGATAAGGCTCAGTACAACTAGTGAAGTATCACATGTTTCCACCCAATAAAGTGGAGAACAAAAATGATGCATATACAATGCTTCAAAATGAACCATATGTATTGAGGCATGATAACTATTATTATATGATAACAACACTATTGGTATGTTCTCTTCCCATGAGCTAAAAAAATACATTACACAATCCTACTTCATGTCTTCTGAAGTTTGTATTATCTTTTCAGATTGTCCATATGTCTAAGGATAGTACTTCCTACTCATAGTCAACTGATTCCCAAGGGACTTCTGTAAGTATTTATAGAAATGATAATAAAACCTTTGATCTCATTTCAATTATATAAAAATTAGTATTCCATTCCTCTTTACAACTTCCTGGATATATATTTTTGATATGTCCTCCATCATATGGGATTTACGAATAGGGATGAAATGGTCTGAGTGAGTCGATCTACTATCACCCATATGGAAGCCTATTTCTGAACTGTTCTTGAGAGACCTATTACAAAGTCCATTTATATCTTCTCCCATTTCCAAACGGTTTTAGGTAAGGACTGCGACATACTAGGTGGTCATTTATGCTTTTACTTAACTTACTAACAAGTTAACCATATACAAATGAACTCATCTGCCTTCATTTTCGTAACAACCCACAAAAACTATTATTTCAATGACTTATACATATTTTATATTCCAGGATGAAAAAACCATATTGAATGGTGGTAAGCATGAAGAAGTTGTTACTAAAAAACCATATGTATGACCATCCAATTTTTGAACCACAACACTGAACTCCCATCTATCCTCTAGTCCTCAACGATTTCTTCACCATTGAGTTTAGACCTCATAACAATATATTCTAAATCATACATCTGTGCTTCTTGAACTGTCTCAACCAAATCAAGAACACATGAAATTTGAAATAGAAATGAAACTTCACCTCAGTATTTACATTCCTAGTTTATGTTGTCTTGGAACGACAACAACTATCACTCATCTAATGCTTTATTTTCTAATCGAGCATATGACTTTCTACTCAATGCATCTTCCATTAATTTCCTTTACCCGAAGTATACATCATGTCAAAGTTAAAAATTTATATACACTCCATCCATATATTTTTTTTCTCTGATTCAAATCCATTTGTGATAAAATATGTTTCAGGCTCTTATGATCCATAAACACTATAAATTTCTCACCAAAGAGGTAATTAGTCTTAATATTCAAAGCATGGAATATGATAGCTAACTAAAAATCATGTGTTAGGTAGTTATCCTCAAGAAACAATATTTATCTTGATCCATAAGTAGCATTATGATCTCCCTACATGATAACACATCCCAACCCAGATCCCAAAGGATCATAATACACCACATAACCTTGTCCTGATTCCATAAAAATCAAGATTGGTGCTGATGTAAGGGAAATTTTATGCTCATGAAATGACTTTTATCATTCCTCATTCCATTGTAATGGAACATTATTCCTTTTCAAAGCTATCATAGGTGATTCCAATTGTGAAAAATCGTGAACAAAGTGTCATTAATAACCATCTATACAAAATAAATTTCATATCTTGAATACATTCTTTAATGGTTTCCAAGAGATAACAGCCTCTATCTCTTCTAAATCCATATAAACACATCTTTAATATATTATATGGCCAAGGAAATGTAACTATTGTATCATAAAATCACACTTTTATAATTTTTCATATATACATTGATCCCATAAGATTACCAACACTTTCACCAAGTGTTTTTCATTCTCATCACTTGTCCTTGAATACACCAAAATTTCATCCACAAACACCACCAAAAAAGAATATAGATATCTCTAAAATATATGATTCATTAGTTCTATAAAGACTTCTAGATCATTCTTAAGATCTAAATGCATTACCACATATTCCTAGTGTCCATATACACTCCTGAAATATGTATTTACAATATCCTACCTTCGAACTTGCAATTGGTGATATCTTGATTGCAATTCAATTTGGGAGAACCACTAATCTCCCCTCAATTTATCAAATAGATCATCAATGTATGGAATTGTATATTGATTTTTTATCTTAACTTGGTTAAGATTATGATATTCCACACACAACCAAATAGTTCCATTCACCTTTTTGATAAACAAGACTGGCGCTGCCCACAAAGATGTGCTCAACCGAATATATACTTTACTTTATAGATCTTCCAACTATAATTTCAATTCCCTTAATTCTGTTTGTTCCATATGATAATATGTAAGGGAATTAGGACTATTCCCCAAGAGGCAATCAATCATAAAATCCACTTCTATTGTGGGTGGAAACCCAAAGAAATTTTCATAAAAGACATCGAGAAAATGATCAAACACTACTAGAAAATTGTTATTCTCAATCTCCTCCATCAATTACAAAGTCAATGATTCCATTTGTATGAGATAGTTCCAACTAATAGTTCCAAAACTCCATTTTCACCAACCTTTACATCTCATTCCCCTTTAAAGAGATGCTCGACGCTATCATTAGTCGTAAAACTAACCTTTTGGATATAATAGTTGAAGTGAGCCATGACTATTGTCAGCTAATCCATACCCAAGATTATGTCATGGAAATCCATTTCTACATAAGGAAATCCCATATCATATGGGATACATCAATATTTATATAACATGATTTATACACAAAGTATCAACATTCTATTTGAATAAGAGGATTTTGTAGTTTCAATATAGAAAATCAGTAGAACGAGAAGAAATAAATTAATGGGATTCACCCGTATAAAAAAATCTAGAATAAGGGTATAATTAAAAAGAATCATACCTCTCACCATGGATGGTCAAGACGTATCATCCAAAATAAATTTCTCAGCTCTATATAATTGCTTTCTCATGGAACTTTGTTCCTTATTACCCTACTGAGATTTCCCTTGCTAATGAGTTAGGGTATTCCTAGAATCATCATGGATAACTCTGTTATGATGATGATAGTTATTCTACTTCCCTCATCCAATCGAATCATACAATGTATATGACACCTAAGAAGTGTCCCGAAGACATGAACTTGGAGAAATGTGATAATAGCACTAAAAATTCCCCCATCTGATTGTAATTATGCAATTCACTAAGTAGTGTCTTACACCATTTCTTTTTGTAACTAAGAGAACCACTTAGAAAACAACCCATGTTTATCTTGGGTCTTGGAGGAATATTTATCAATACATCCATCTTATTCTGATTCATGATACCACTTTGGAAATAGGTTTCCCTCTTTCCACTTATTCCCAACATCAAAGTTCCCACCATTTTTCATAGTTATCAACATGATCCCTCCACTTGTAGCTCCTGAGATGTACCTTTATGCCACTTTCACTCTGTTATCTATCTATATATAATCTGTTATGTAGAGAATGATATTCTTTGAGTGATTCTACTTCCTCAGTCCTGATTCATTGATGTATGCCTTTAACGATGCACTAGCAGTAACATTAGGTGAAAATATGACTAAATTCATAAATTTAGCCATGTACTTTGTCACGGTGAGGATCTCTTGTTTCAAGATGAAGAATTATGTCATTATTTAAATCTTGAACATATAAGGATTGAATTATTTGTTGAACAATTTTTTAAAATCCTACCATGAAAGGACTTGTCCTAATTTAGCATAAAATGATAAATCCCACCTTTGAATGCAAGATCCTCCATTATATACCTTTACAACTTGACTATCAACTCTAATGGTGTGCCAAGGAAATAAAATATTTAATTCATACTATTAATCCACACCTTCTCCTCTTTTTAGTTCTGAATCACCTTGAATGATTGTTGGATTCTGCTTCTGGAATTGGATGTAATAATCCACTTTCCTTGGTTTCTCCCTCTTGTTCCCTATATCCACAACTTGAAAAAGATTTGACTATACTCTGAACTAGTTGTTGGTTCACTGGTGGCTTAGGTGAAACCAAATTCTCAACATCCTCTTCTAGTTAGTTTCTACAATACATACTGGGTTAAATTTTTGTATAAACACCATAAGACTCACTCTATAGAAATTAAAGTCTTAACAATTTCAAATTTTACCACATCACAACTATCACAATAGTTCTTTGCAAAATTCAACATTTTACATGTTCAATAATTTTTTAAAATTCCACCATTTTTTAAAAATCCAAACCATTTTCAAAATAACCATTTAATGCCTTTTCTAAATCTCACATTTGAAAAAAAAGAATTAACAATTTCAAGAAATAAACACTTTACACCAAATCATAAATCATTACTCAAAAGGAAATATGAACTCTTAGTGGGAATTAATTTCTATAATTCATGTTATGATCATCTCATTGGCTAAAACCATGAAAATATGATTTCAAATCCTATAAGTGTCTTTCAAACACTTATGTACTAAACTGCCTTGTAAATTCAAGTTTGGCATGAAAAAGTTTAACTACATATTTTTATGATATACATTTAAAGTCCTAAAAATCCTACTCCTTTCTACTAAACCGACATAAAGAATAGATTAGAATGAATATCAGATCCAAGGTTAAGAAAGGATAACTGATTCAAAGCCTAACCAAGACTAATCCCACTTGAAAGTTAAGTAACACGTAAGGTGATACAACTTGTAACATCCAACCCCTTCTAATTTTCTTTAGTTGAGGTGTAATTGCTACTTGGTCTTAGGCAACATCCCCAATATGCTAAAAGCTGTTAATAAATGAAAAGGGATTCATTAGCAGATGGGGGTGATTTTTACTTTCAAAATAAAACAAACTAACCAAACATTCCATAAACAAAAAAACCACAACATGATGCATGATAACAATTTAAAACAACTCAAAGTAATACTAATGATATCAAAACCAAACTACAATAGAGTACCATAGTGTAAGATAAGTAACATAAAAGTATAAAGTGGCAGGGAACTAACAAAACTCAATGATACCAAATAGTAGCCAAAGATCCAAACTTGTTCCATATTCCAACTCTACAAAACAAACCAAGTATCATGATTCACCACTAAATAATTGTGGCACTTTACCTTTTCATATGTCACAATAGACGATATCTACAAAATCATCAAAAGTGAAAAAGTAGGGGTGAGTAATGAGATTAAGTAGGCCTTCCCTAAATGAATTCTCTAATCATTGCACTAGGATAAAACATGTTATCACTTTTATATAAAACAATTTATATAAATAATTGTAAATAGTTTCATATACAACTTCCATAGTAAAATAGTAATCTCAAAACAACAACAAGTTTTACGGAATGTAACCAAACAAGACATTCCAACCATTTCATGAATTAAATTGGCATTTACCATTCCATATCACACACCCACACACACAAGATTGTTTTTTCCATTAATGGTGAAACTTCATGTCCAAAACATTTTCTATTGGGTGTGGTACTTCACAACCAATAACCATCCCATTTCAAAAAAACATAATAATTTAATCCAACCACATATTAATCCGCCTTTGTCAAACCATTTTAATAAAACCATCCTTTTTATTGAAAACCAATTTTCCAAACATCAATACCAAATAACCATTTTAAAATCATCATTTTAAAATCAAGTTTCCACTTTCACTTTCCACCAAAACACCCAATTTTCAAAATTATATTAACCATCACAAAAAGTTTTTCCATCAATCATTGAACAAAAACATCAAAATTAATCTCAAAAAACAATAATTTTGTAACTAATCTTTGAAGTTCTAATAAGAGGAGTTGAGGGTGAAGCCACCTACCTCAAGAATTATGGAAAAACAAATAATGACATGAAAATTCCCACAAAACTGGGTTGAATCTCCAAAATATTCCTTAGATATATTCCCCTAACTTAAAAAAGGAAAAATCATACCATGATATGAATCAAAAACCTTAGATATCTTGACAATAGACTAGATCTAGAAATAGAGAGAGGTAAGAAAGTATATCTAATAAAAAACTAGAAAAACTACAATAAATGAGGACTTACCAAGGGAATAAGGCTTCAAAGCACCATGAAATGCCTCCAGATCCCTTCCAATTTGATGTGGAAGGGTTCCAAAGCCTTTTGGAGAAAGAAATATTAATTTAGGGTTGATTTTAAGAAAAAAACAAGGGTTTAGAAATTAATGTCGATCTAAATTTAGTTTTTTAAGATTCTATTTTTAAACCATGCATGGATAGTCACACAGTTAGAAAAAACAGTTCTCTAACCATTTTCTAGCCATTGTATCAAGTAGAACCCCACATGGTTGGCCCACATTGTTATACAAACCATGCACTAACCCTGAAAATCCCACTGTCCCACATTTCACGGTTTCTCCATGGTGGATACACAATTTGGAAAAATCATGTGCATAATCGTGTGCCTTCCCCTTTGACCATGTCTCGCTATGAATGGTTTCTAATAAACATTTCATGGTTCCACTGACTATTCACCAACCGTGCACCTTTATAAAAGTCCCAAAACAAGTCAAAGGTCTCAAAAGCCCTCACAAACTTCACCCGAACACTTTACAGAATTAAAAAAATAAAGAAAGTGTTACTTAATTGAAATTGGTGGTTCAATAACTGTTGTTTATTAATTCCTCATGAGTAATACATATACCCATAGTATGAATAATTTTTCATGAAATAATTAAAAATGAGGCTTGATCACTGTGATTAATGTAACTCAGTCTGCATGAATGTCACCACCATCAGATCATCTCAATTATTTCAAACTCAACACACATAAATGGATATTGTGATCTTCTTAATACATTAATTTTTAAAGTAATAATGTACAATTGGATGATTTCATATATTCATATACATTCTCATCATTCTAAATGTGGAATGTCTCTTCATTCACACCATGTAGAAAAATATATCTTGGGTTTTTTTAGTGAAAATTCATTCTTACAGTTTCTTATCTTCATGGTCGATCTTTAGATACAATAAATTATTATATAGTAGAAATTAATTTTTATTAGTGTAAAAAAATTATCTTTATCTCAAGTTCATGTAGTGTATTTATCCATACTCATGAATTCGTTTGATATAATTTTATGTACAATCGATCCAAAATAGGGTGGGGTCAATCTGAGTGTCTGAATGTAGGTGGATCCTTCTTGTCATAGTTGATCTGTATCCTTCATGTGGTTACTTATACTTTTTGTATGCATGAATTAATTCTTGACACATTTGATTTGTAGCCTTCAAGTTATCAATCCAAGATATTGTGTGTAGTTAGTTTGCAAGGAAGATGCTGCTCCTCAGATTGATCGAATGACATATAGAGATTTCATTGGATGACCCTAATTCTTTGTATATAGTTTTTTTAACATAGTAATGGTTTCATGTATAAGTAAATTCCCAAATCAAACATTTTATTAGTTGGTAAATGTTTAATAATACTATTGACTTCATTGATTGATTGAGTTGTCAATGTGGTTAGCACCCAAACACACTACACACATGCCCATCATGCATCGTTCCACACCATTGTGTGGTCCACATGATCATCCATATATACACCCTTTTGTAACTCTATGATTTCCACATGAACTCCCTGTGATCATTATTCATTCCCTCATAAACTCACCAACCACCCATGGCTAGAGAGTTTGACCAGCCCCCCAAATGGTCTCACACGTGCGGTTGAGGTGGGTGGTTGGTTGCCCAAGGTATGGCCTATTTTTTAATATTGTCTCACAAAAAAATGCTCAGAATAATTATAAGTATATAGTATATAATACCTATCTATTATCAAATATAATGTTCCATATTCTCAAATTATCTCTAATAAATTGAATATTTCATGGTCTTATTCAAAGTATTTATTCTCTTATTTTAATAATTTTGAAAACTCCAAACACAATTATCACATGTATTTATCATTAATAGTAGTTCGATAATCAATAGATAAACAATGATAATTTTTCAAGAATGAATTTCAATGACAATAAATGAATCTATAAAAATCCTCTAAGCATGATCGCCTCATTTCCACTATCCAAACACATATTGACTCATTGAAAATAAATGCATCACATGGGCTAAACAGTCTCAATATTTTCATTTTTTGTCAATATCTATTAATATCATTAAAGTCAATATGAGCGGTAAAATATTTCTCACCCTTACTGAAAATAAAATTCAATGAGTAATTTGGGAGATATCTCATCTCATTATTACATTCCAAAACTGTCATACTCCTCCCTTTTAGAATCATTTCTTGAGTAGATTTCAAGAGAGGGGTGATATCAAATATTTTATTAGAAAAGAGCCTTTAATTACTTAACTTTAAGCATACTTGTGAAAAGTTAGAGTGGAAAAAATAGGTATATAATCAGGTTTTTCTAGGATATATATAAAAACTCAAATATATAATACTATGATCAGAAAATAATTAAAACTCAAATGGGGTCTGTATAAAATAGATTTATCTATAAATATGTAATCCTACACACATTAGAAAATATATCATAGTGTTTAATTGTAAGATATTAAATTCCAATTTTTTCTCATCATTTACATTAATAAACACTCTTCCCAAAAAATGTTTTTGAAACGATCAAGAGGGAGGATTATTAGTGTTATTTTCATACCTCAAGACTCCAACATTCAAATTTCTCTATAATTTCTAGATTTACTAGAATTCAGTAATGATAAATTCCTATCAAAGTCCCCCACCCCCCTTAAAGGATTAACTTCTCTTCTTCCTTTTCATGGTATTCAATATACTCTATGGGGGAAATCTATTCATGGTGTCTAGTAGTGACAACCTCATTATTTTTCTTCATCTACCTTTGTGTTAGTTAAAACACATAAAATAATATAGAAGAAGGATAGATATCTGGGTTTCTCAGAAAAAAATTTCATACTGATATCTACCTCTCAACATATGAAATTATTTTCTTCCAATCTCTGTTTGAGAAGTATTTTTAGATTCATTCTTTATTTTTTGTGTCTCATCTACTCAGAAATATTGTTTTTTTTATGAAATTATTCTTTTTGTGGAATATATTTTTGAAATTTAGTCTTCAGAATCTTTAAGTTTCTTATTTTGGATAACTTCTCATAAATTCTTACCTCACCTTATGAATCTAATTGTTTTCATTTAGCTTCAAAAAAATTCATCTTCCTCCAATTATTTATCCAATTTTAATTAATTTGAAAATTAACGAGCCACTCTTTCTTAACATTCATAGTATTTTACAAATATTTACATGAATTAAAAAAAATATTTTAAAAAATATTCACTTTAATAGTATAAGGAAAAAATCCTTCCAAAATTTTTATTCATACCTCAACCTTGGGACCTTTTAAACCACATTTTCCGCAAACTTCCTCTATAATATAAATTTTTTTATAGACTACTGTAATGTAGTTTTCTCCACTATTTTTCTCCTCAAGGATTTTCCCCTCATATTCTCGTGGAGGCTCCAAATTGGTTCTTTCCTCTTTCGTGGTAAATATATATTTAACCAGTGAGAATATGCCTCATGAACATGATTCCCACAACCCTTTTAAAACCCTTTAAACATTGTTCTTTTATACTGTTTCCATATTTTTAAAAATTTGTGTTTTTACTTTCCTATTGAAAAATGATACTTTTTTTTTGGCAGGTGTTGTATCATCCTTAGAATATTCTTACATTCCTTTGATGTGGAATATTTCATCTCAATTTTCTTAGCCTAACCTTGTATAGGGTTGTGTTTGAGACCTACATGTTTGTTCTAATAGATATAACATGAGACTTAAAAGTACCAAAATTTACTTGATTATAAGAACCCTTTATATTACCAGCTTGAGAATAATCTCCTTTAACTTCCACTAATTTATTGAAGTCTTCTTTAAAAAAATTTAAATAAATTTTAATAATAACACATATGTATTTTTTTCAAATAAATCTTCTTATTTTCTAGTTATCTTCTATTTTAGATCACTTAACATGTTTTCAAGCTTATTAAAATTCATTTTACACTGATTGATCTCATCAACATAGGGTTATTACTTATTTATTAGCTCCTCCTTATCAACATCCACCATTTTATTTTCTTTATCTATATTTTTTTTTCCTTCTTGAACTATTGTATTTGTCTGATGAAAAATTATAATTTTCTCTTAATTACCACTCATGTTTTTTTCTTTCCACCTCATCATCACTACCACTTGATGAATCATGTCATTTATTTACATGAATAAATAAATAAAAATCACTATCTGAAAAAAATTGATAATGAATATTTATTTTTATTTTTTATTAAATTTATCTTCTTGTTGTTCAAGTGCTTCTTCTTTTTCCTACCGCATTTGTATTTGTTCTCATTGTATCATTCTAATTATGACCCTTAAACATTATTCCTTGGATATTTTTTGTAAAAATTAATAAATTCACTATAGTTGTGAAAATTTATTAGTTGATTACTATTTCCCTTCCACTTTCTCCTTTAGAATCCCTTTGATATAAGAGAAGAAAAATTTATTGATGTATTCATATTCCACCGCACTATCTAGATCACCTGAATTGACAAGATATTATTCTTTACCTTTTCATTTTCTCATTTCTTAAAATTTTGTATCAAGTTTTTTCTTTCATCATGAATGTTTGAGTTTTCATCATCTCATAAGAAATGAGACTATTGTATAGTTTATCAAGAGACAAATATACTATTTCTTCCAGGGCTGAAATTATTGAATCAACACGATCTGGAAAAATCATAATCTATTTTTTACAATGATAGGGACATCCATATTCTCACCAAATATCTGAATGTTACAGAATATCTCATTAAATATATCGAAATAGTCATTAATATTATATTCATTATACATTTTTATGCCCTCAAACTGGATCCTCTAAACTTTCAATTCAACTTCCTTAACTTTGAAATTACCTAAATAGCTACTTCTGAGTTTGTTCCAGATCTATTTAGAAGTTCGAGGACCCCTGAACTTTGTGTAGATCTTCTCTGATATATACAATAAGAAGTTAATTTTGATCCATTCCATATAACACCATATTATTTTTCCATCTTGTGTCATATAATCATATTAAGAAATGGATGGAAACCAAAATATTTCATAATATCTCACTTTCAGGACAAGTGATAGGAGGTAGGGTGACATTATATTCCTCCAACTATGATAATTATTCCCCAAAAATATTATAAAATCTTAGATATAAATTGATTTAATATTATCCATTTATTAAAATTATTTTTGGATCATTAGATGGGGCCTTCCCATTGATAACACTAAGAGTACCCCAAGACAGATGAACCACAAGTGGGGTGAATCAGTGATTTATTTTTATGAATTCCTATTCCTTCCAATTCAACCTCTAAAACTTGTTAGGAATCTCCATTTACTTAATATTATATATCAATATCACCTTTTTTATATTTTTAATATTAAAGATAACATTACACAATATTTGAAAGGTTATATATAAAATCATACTTCTTATTATGTTGGTTAGACCACCCCACATATTCTTCAATATCAAACAATTGATTAAAACCACAAAAAATATTAGTTTGATTAAAATAGAGTTCTACTATGTTCATCTACTTCTATAGTCCACTAGAAGATACAACTCTCTTCAGTGATGAAGATCCAATATAAAATGATCTTCTTCATCTCATTGGTTACATCTCCACCACATGGGAATAAAATCTCCCTCCATGAGTAGATGTATTAGCAGTTCTTGACATATACTTCTTCAAGATATTTTCCACTATTGGTCTTGAGACTATTCTCTAGATTTTTTATGATATGGATTCTCCTCATCTTTGTTGCTCCTCAATATTGATGTTGTGTTATCTCATACAATTCTACCAAATATTATTCTCAAGAATGGGATATGATATTATTTTTCACCTATATTAATATATAGATAATAAATATAATTTCTATAAATCCACATGGACAACTATAGTAATTGTTTCCCTAATTAATGGAAATACCACAATTATTAACAGCTCGTGATTTCCTCATTTATTCAATAAATAGTTTTAGGTAAAATGTCCAAGAATAATTACTTATAAAAATGTGAAATCAAATACCCAATAGTCTTGGATCATATTCTCCATATCCAAGAAACTTATATTCATCAAATACCATGGATTAATATCATCACCTTATTATCGTGGGTATTATTTAATAACTATTAACTCATAATAATTACTCATTAATTCCATGAGAATTATTCTTCAAAGGATTCAATAATTCATAATTAATATCATGTGTATTATTTCTTTTTTATTACCCCTTATTAAATTTCCAAGTAATTCAATTATCCTCATATATAGTTGACTAAATTAACAAATAACCACATCCTCATTATTTCTTAACTCATGAATTCAATCAGCATGAACTGAGAATTACATGCATGTATAAAACATAAATCTTCCATTTACCATTATACCACTTATTCCTTCATTCTTAAATTACTATAAGCAATGAGTGTTTCTTTATTTTTCACATGCAATACTTATAACATTTGTATTCATGATTTTTTCATATAAAAATTTTAAATAAGGCTTTAGCTCCTTGATTTGTATTACTCAATGTGAATGAATGTCACCACCACTAGCTTATCTCCAATGGTTTGAACTCGACACACTTATCTAGAAATTATGATCTTCTTATTATATTCATTTTATAAGAATTAAAGGGAAACTGCATGATTTACTCAATTTATATGCATACTCATCATCCTAAATGTGGAATGTCTCCTCAAAAAAACTATTTACAACACTATAACATTCAACGTTATTCATTGAAAACACATTCTTACAGTATCTCCTATTCATCATAAATCTTTAGATGTAGTAACTCATTTGATATTATAAACTCATTCTTATAGAATATCAACACAAGTATCATCATTTAAATATCTTGTGGTGGGTTTTTCAAAACTCATGTGGTTGATATATTGAATTTTATGTGGTCAATACTCATGGTAATGTTCAATCAAAACAAAATTTATTCGATCTAAGTGTTTTCCTACAAGAAAAACCTTTTGGGAATGGTCGATCCATAGCCCTCATATGGTAACATCTAGTGTTTTTGTGTAAGTGATCCTTATTATAATGGTTTATCTATATCCTTTGTGTGGTCAATATGATAGATTTCACACTGAAAAATCATCAGGAAGAAGATGATACCTGGCTTAATCGAATGGTGGAGAGAGATTACATCAAAACACCCTACTTCTATGAGTACAATTTTTAATAGAGAAATAATGTCACACATAGTTTGAGTCCCAAATAGAACATTTCAATGTCTAGGATTTTCTTAACAATAATCTCTACTTCATCAACTACTCGAGCGGGCACTAGGGTCAGCTCTCAGACATGCTACACACATTCAGATCACGAGTTGCACCACACCATTACAGAATCCACCCAAGAACCCACATTTTCACCATTTACATATGATATGAATTCCATTTTTTCTTTATATGAGAACTATTCATGCCCTCACATACCCACTTTACACCTATTTCTAGCCAGGTTGACATGCCTCCTATGTGGTAGACCTTGGTCCCACTTGTGTGGTTGAGGTGGGTACTTGATTGGCTATGTGGTGGCCTATTTTAGATATAGGCCCACAAAAAAACTTAGAATAATTATAATTAGAGAATTTATAATACCAACACATTATTAAATTTAATTTTCCCCTTTCTAAATTTTTCTATAAAAAAATGAATGGTTTTGATTAAAGTATTTATTCACTTGTTGTAAACATTATGAAAACTCCAAACACAATTATAACATGTCTTCTACATTAATACTAGTTCACCAAAAATTAGATTGTCAAGAATAGTTTATCAATCTTGCAATCCCAGGACATTAAATGAATTTATAAAAATAATCTATGAATCATCACCTCATTTCCACTCACTAAACAAATATTGAGTCATTGAGAGAAAATGAAACACTTTGGATCAACAAGGTTTCTTTAAGGCAGTGTCCTTTTCATATTTAGGGTCCATTTAGATATTATTGTATCCTTAATATCCAACTATAAATAAGTGGTATTTGAAGCTATCTATTTTATCGATCAGTACTTACATGATTGGGATTAGTAAATTAACCTTTGTATAGTGTCAGTTAAGTTCACTTAAATCAATACTTACATGAATTTTCCCGTTCTTTTTTTTCTTGGAGAGGAATTTCTTGGTGAGCCACTTCAGGTATATAAATTCCCTAATGAAATTGTCTTTAATTATATTATCAACTTCATATTTCACCTTGGTTTCATGGGTCAGTTGAATTATCCTTCATTCTTTCTTATATACATGATATCCATCCATTAAAACAAAATTATGGGTATCCACATGGGGAACAATCCACACATTTCAGTGTAGTTACACACAAATAAATCTCATTGTTTCTTCATAAAAGATATGTAATTATCCTATTCATTAGTGTTCATGGTGTAATTAATCAACATAGTCTATATATATTCCTTTCTACCTAGCTTCACTTGCCTGAGTTAATCAACAATGGTCGACACAACTTCCTCGAATACCATAGGATCATCCCTAATTTTTCCCTCTACCTACTCATCATTGTTGAAAGTAGAATGTGGAATAATATCCTATGATTTGATTGATGATATAGGGGTATTTTTATTTTCATTGAGATCACATCACTTTTTAGAATTATCAGGTTCACCCAATGTAGCTGAAACCATGTGAAAATTAAAACACATGACATGACCTCATTCCCTTATTCTTATGTGATTCAAATACAGCTAATAAAATAGAAATGGTTGTGTTGTTTAAATACCAGTTAGGTAAACATTATGGTAAAGTTTCTTGGGGGGAATATTGATCTTCATGGATTGTCTGGAATTTATTACCCCAGTTAGTGGAAACTATTTAATGAAAGCATATACTTGACCATAATATGAGGGGAAAGTTATTAGGGTGTTTAGTTATTTTTCCTTCATGACCCACTTGACCCAATGACTCCCTAAATCTTGGGTTATCACCTTAACTGATTTTATGATAAACATGTAGTCTTCTCCAAGTTTTCTCCATGTATTAATGGAATAAATTTCTAGACCATTAAGATAAGAAATATGAATGGTGTTATATAACACTGTTCAATTTCCCTCCCTATTATAGAACCCTAAATCTAAATTATAATATTCATAAGAATAAAAGGGGGATCTATCAGCAAATGATACCCTAAACCCATTAACAGAGTAGTTTAAGAACTGATGAAATGATTATATCATTACTGCAAGCATGTGGATCCTTGACTTTCTCGATATGATATTGAAAGTCATGTCCTGAGTAATCAACATGAATTTAGAATTATAAATGAGAACTCTAAATGGATTTATCATCATGTTCCTTTAGAGGGCCCTTCATTCAAACTTTTTATAACCTTGAATTGTAATATTGGAAGGGTACAAGTTTATTTTGTGTGTCACAGACATTGGAGGGTCTATATAAGAATGAGGTTGATCCCAAAACCATTACTGACCAAGGTCCGATGTATATTGTCATTTTCTATATTTCCATATATATACAAGGTCCTAATCTTCCCATTTATGGAATATTCCTTATCATTCTTTGTGAAATAAATTATCATATAAAATTTTATCCAGTTATTATCTATTCGTTACATCTTGGATATGAAATCCTCAATCTTCAATTCTTGGGTTTTGAAGGGGCCTCAATAAGGTCCTCCCTATGTTCTATATAAAGATAAAGGGAATACAAGATTGAAAGCAAGTCCAAAATGAAAACATGATGATTTAATATGTCATACTTATAGAATAGGGTTCAATTATTCTTACCATGAGGTTACACTCCAAATTGAGTAATTATAGATGATATTGAGTATGCTGACAACTCCATTCCTTAAATAAAATTGGGGAAAATCATTATGATCTGAGAGTTGGACTGAATTGTTCTTACCACACCTCAATGTTGACTAGAAAACTACATGTCTTATAATCAGTATTCCAAAATGACTAGATTTTATGTTCCCAGTAGGATTAAAAATTAGATCAATGTCACAATTAAGATTATTAGAAAAAAATTCATTGAGTTTTAACTGCATATATGGCTTCATCATAAATGAATTTGGAAGGCCAATATCCGCTATTAATTTATCTTCCCAAACCACCTCTGCCTTTTTGATGTTATCCATGACTATTTACAGAAATACTTGGTTTATATAGATATTATTCATTAGGTAAGGGTTATATCTAGTATATTACATTAACTAATATATATTATGACTCCTCGCCTGAATAGAATAACATTTTCTGGGGGGTAGTTCCCATCCTCTCACTGATAGGGGTAAGAAGTCCAAGAGGGTATAGACTAGATTTGGTAGAAGAAAAGGTTATTATTCCCATGCTATGCTTCACTAGAACCAACTAAACTAACTATTAGAGGGACTTAATAATGAATATACCTCCTCGGGTTTCATAGGGGGTATTGGGTCACAACTGGTTGACTCAGTTGTTCCCTGCATATGTCATGTTTCTAGATGAAGTATTTCCTAGTCATCCATTCATTAAATTTATATACATACTTTTCTATGACTTCCAACAACTCCCATTATACTTCATGTGAGGTAGTATATAAAAATTTCACCTATGATATAGGATTACCCAACTTGGCATGTTAGGATTCAACCATATTCCATAGAATATCCTTTAAAATAAATCAACCTTGAATGTTGTTCACCAGTATTTGAGGGAAGGGGAGAAAATTAGGGTGATCATTCAATACGACTTCATCAGGCCTTCTGACCATCAATAATTTAACTATGTTCTTCTCCATGTTATAACTAAAGAATCTTGGATTCTACTCTTTTTGGAAGGAATAAGTCTTATTATTCTAACCTTCTTATTTTAGCTGTTTATTCTCCTTCTTTCTCTCCCAATGGGGGTGTTTTTTCTATTATTATTGTTTATAAGTACATGTCACATGATATTTAGTGGGATTAAGATATAGGTTTGAAATTATTATTGGTTCGCGTGTTATGGTTACATTATCCAATCAACTAGGTTTTTCCCATATGATGATGGTGTCAGATGCGAATTAGTATTAGATCACAAAATAAAATCTTCTAGTTATATAAAGCTATTGTAAACTCTGAAAAAACCTCTAAGGTAATTCAAGGGAATAAGTGTTTTTTTATATCATCTTAAAGATTTTCTATGCATATCTCTAGTAGCTTCTCTTAAAAATGCTACATATTCAGAAAATAGGTTAGTTCCTTCCACCTATCTATAGAGTCTGAAACCATCTCTTTTACATGCTTCTTATATTTCAAGAGATTGCGGAAAGTTTTTTTCATTATCATGGAGTTTAATTAGTAATAGAATAATCATTATAGATCTTACAATTTGAAAATCTAATAGACTATTAGATTTCTATAATTGATTAATATTGGTCCCTCTAGGGTATTTATGAAACAATAATGATTTTCTTCCTTATACTACTCTATGGTACCTATCATGGGGATGCACCGAGACAAAAAGTGCATGAGATGAAAGAAAATATATCATGTCCCATTGAATATTGAGAATGTTGGATTACCAAATTTGGGTAGGTTAGGGTTCAAGTCTACCCACTTTGGATATGATTCCCTCTCTGACTAAACTAGTGTATGTCTCCCTTCCACAGATTACATATGAGTAGTAAGGTAATCAATGAAGTCAATAAGTTTTGGTGGGACTATCACCTGGGACAACACTTGACTATATGTGGTGGGTAGAGCCTGATATACTTGACTCACTTATTTATATTATTTATATCCAACTTGACTTGGATAGGGTTAGTTTACTTGAAATGGATATGGTTTCTTCCCCAAGAGAGGATATTAATGGTATTCCTTGACCACCAGGGTTGTTTAAACTAGTTTTATGATCCCTAAGTTAGTGGAATGATTAGAATATACTCCTTTTAATTGAACACTTCCCTCTTGATGAGGGGAATTTACTTTTATAGGTATATCTTCTTTGACCTAATATTTTCACTTAGTAGGAATATTTACTCTAAGTATATCAATATTAATTCACTTTGAATTCTCCAACTTTACTTCAGATTTTGAAATCATATCCTTAGTGAAGAGAGGCTTGGATTATTTTAGTGGGTTTAGGATACAGACACACCTTTCCATTTTTCCGTAGTTGAGGCTTGATGAGTAGGAAGCAACTAAATATTTGGAGAAGTTATAAGATCTTGATTCTACCCCTAATATTAGGTATTCATTCCTTCTTTACATGATCTTGTGCAAATGATTTTTTGGTTTAATATCTCCCCATTTAAATATTCTATTTTAGTTTCATGCTCCAAATTATCGATGGGGATGATTATAACTATAATCACTGATGTAAAGCACACAATGAGGATCAAATCTTCATTAGTATCAATGTTTTAAGTGGAATAATCTCCCCTTGAATATACATCGGTGGATATATCATAATCCTCCTTGATATATACTTTCTTAGTGGACCATTTTGTCTTATGACTCAAATGAGGTTTCTTTCACTCTCCCTCATATTCTATAGGATGTTTTTTTATGAAAAAGTGATCGAACGACATTCACTAAGAATTATACTAATGAAGGATATTTATCATAGAGTAGAAAAAGTTGAAAATGTGTTTCCTTTGGCACCACTACCTATCTAGAAAAGACCAACATCTTTAAAGGATAAGTGGTTGTAATTACCTTATCACTATAAGATAGTGTGGACTTATATATGTAACTATAATGTCTTGGATTCACTGTGGATTTAACGATCCTAGGAAATTTAATGTTAGTAAAAATATCACTTACATTATAGTCTGGGGTTATTCCTATAATATTTCTGATGTGGTCGCTATCATAGCCTTTGTATCCTTTTAGAACATTATCATAGCCCAAAATGGATGCAGTTCCTTTTCGATGTGAGAACAACTGTCTATTAAGGGTTTCTAAATGGTTATTGGCTTTACATTCCTTATATGGGAGTTATCTTTAACCTAATTTGTAGTCTAATATAGTAGTATATAAAAGGATCATTCTCATTGAGTGTTCCTCTTGTGGGCTTTAATAATGAAGTTATTTTATTAGAAAATACAAACTTTCATATAAAGAAATTGGGCATGAGACCTATTATGAAGTGATGGAATTATAATTTTTTTCCCAAATCAGCCTTATTAGACTATGAGAGGGGTAAAATGAAGAGCTAAATATTCCCCCCACCCTTTTGGTAAACACATCATATAGGGTTTTAATTATTATATGGAAGAGTGAATTTAGGATTTTAAGGATTTTTTTTTGGAGACCCTCGTGGTGTTTCCAGATTTAGGGTTCAGGGTTACTAAAAATGTAGCTTGGTAAACTGGATAAAAGACTTCATTTATCACATTGAAATGGTTATCATATACCTTATAAGATAGGTATCTCGTATAATGTTTAAATAGAGTCACCCTCAATTTTCAATCAAATTATAGTATGTATTACTCCTTCAATGCCTTCAGAATTTCATAGTGGGGAGTGGAAATGGACCAAAAAATGACTGGTATTTTAACCTTAACCAACTCCTTCAACATAATAATGAAGTTGTCCTTATCTTATATGAGGGGTTATTTGAAATTATTTGACCACAAATTTTGTTTCTCTGCATCCTTTTATGGAGGAGTGAGATCATTCAAAATCTTATTGATTGTACCAATGGGTAAGAAATTTGAGGTAGGATGAAATAATGACTGTAAGTTTAGGATATTATTCAATTGGGATCAAACATCATCGGTTGGAAATGAGGTGTTTAGTTTAACAGACCACAATTTCTAGAGTGACTCTTAGTAATATGTATAACTGAGAGTATCTTTGACATGGGTAGGACCTTCATGTTGATAAGATAAATCATATTGAGAAGATAAATCATTATAAGGAGGGACTTTGCAATGAGCACCATGGGGAGGAACTCCCTGGTTTTTCAATTCAGATTTTCTATCATAAGGAGGACCAACAATTAATATACTTAGTTTTTCATATCAAAGGCCTCTAAAATGTATTCTCTGGATATGAACCCTAGATTTCTTCTCTTTGTTCTCATATAGAGGGGCGCCATGCTGACCAGTTTTTGATGAGTTGGAATGGGGACACCTCTATTCGATTCAATATTTTTGTTGGAGGGTTTTGCAGTCTTAACCATGTGTATAACCTCAATAATGGTTAATCTAGTGAGGACCACCAGATATTATGATTGTGGTATTTTAGGGAGGACCTCTATACTGAAAACTAACTTATCCTATTAATGGAGTGCTAGAATATTATTCGGGAACTATCAAAATATGAAAATGAGACTCAAGATTATTAGAATCTATATGGAAATATTCCTACTCCTAGATTATATATTTTTCATTATGGGACTTAAATCATGAAGTTCTTAGCTAGATGAGTAGTGTTGGAACCTTGATCATAAATAGGATCATACAGTGCGAACAACAACCCTCATGAGTGGGATACCTCCTAAGTAAATCCTTGACTATTGCCTATATATTCCAATAAAATTTATGGTTGGGTTAATATATATAATCTTGCTAATAGGTTTCTTCCATAAAATACCAAAACCATAATTTATGGGATTGGGTGTATGATTCTTCACCTTGGTTCTAATAAGAGTAAGAATATAATACTACTCCCACATTTCGGTCAGAATATACCAATGAAATTCATGGATGAGAGTAGAAATATAATCATGCTCTTAATATTCTTCCAAAATATTTCAACAGGATTCATAGTTGTATGTGTTAATAGAAATATTTTCGCAACCCGACCCCAAAAATCTTGGATCTGGAGTCTACTATCAATTATATTGTCATGATTAAAAGGAATCAAATAAAAAAAGGACTGAAAAGTTTAGTAGACTTGGAAAACTATATAATTTAATGAGTCTTGTATTTCAAATTAAAAAAAACTAATTACAACATATATTTTTCTTCAAGATAAATAAATAACTTTGAGTATAACTTTATTCCATCTAGTAAATCCCTACATATCTTTCATAGTACACTTCTTGGATTTTTAGGAGAAAAAATAATAAGGGTGAGATCAAATGCTCAACAAGGGTAAAGCATAGTGGAATCAATAATGAATCAATGAGAATAGTAAATATGGAAAGCTAAATAATTGAACACACCTACCATGTAATAAATAAACTGAATGGAAGTTAATAAAGTATATGTAAAGGTAATAACAAGAAACACATGCCATCCAAATAACCAGATAATGAAAAAAATATGGCAAGGTAAGAAACTAAAACAAATTCCATCTAAAACACTTTAAATGAAATTTATCCATAGATATTTCAATGAAAAATCTCATGGATAAGTAATAACTGAAACAAAATTAAATAAACTATTAATTATTGGATTCCATATTGCCTAGGTACATGATACATTTTCCGTTATGACCATTCAAAAATGATATACAAAATAAAGGCTCAAGAAACATCTAAGGCGGCTAGCCAAATGACTCATCCCATTACACTACTGATGCATCGAGGGTCTATCAATAACCATTCCCCACCCGTGTTATACAAGTACAAAACATTCCTCGTATTTAATAATCAAAATAAATAATATTCTTTATCAAATAACCGTATTGAATAAATAATATTGAATTTTCAATATTTACCCAAAAAATAAAATAAATTTCAATGTAGAAACCACACGTAAAATGGTGTATGGTTTAGGAAATAGTAATATCGATGGTGAAAGATATGGATAATTAGGTAAAATTCAATGTTCTATAATCATAGGAAATTAGAATATTTCAAGGGGACTTAAAAAACAAAGAAGTGAATGTGAATAATATCCTTGGAAGGATTAAATATAAACCATAGAGAGGAAGATTAATTATGGTGTAAATAAAACATACCCCATGTGGATTAAAATAAAGGATTTTTGTCATTGATGAATGGAAAAATTATAAAAATATCATTTAAAATATTAATGAAGAAAGTATCATTTTTAAAAAAAATTGAAAAAATATATTTTTAAATAAATTTTGAAAATATTTTATTTAAAAAGTAACCTTTTAAACGTGCAAAGAAATTTTCAAATAAATAATGGTGGGTAAGTCTGTACAACCCGTACGAGGAAAAAACATTCCTTTTTCATGGTTAAAGGTAAAAAAACCTTGTTCGTAAAGAAATAAGAATATTCTTTTGAAAACAATTATAAAAGACAAAAATGGGTAAAAATTTCTTTACCAACTCATTTTTAAAAAAATGAAAACATTTTAATAAGACATGTTTTCTAGAAGAAAATAGGTTCTCCAACTAAAGAGGGATACAAAGTTAGGTTTTGAGAAAAACATTTTCTAAAACATTTCGAGTACTAGATAGTGAAAAAATGGTATTAATACTTGACAATAGTCATCAATAACCATAGGATAGAATATTAAAGTTTTTATTGAAAATTTTTTATATAATTTCCTCAAATTGAAATTTCATTTAAAGATCATTAGGATTAGTATTGAGGAAAATAATCTTTAAACATTCTAAAATGTCCCATACCACTTTGAATAATTATAAATCATAAACCTCATGAAATAATAATATTAAATGAATGTTTAAAATAAAATTAAGACAAAATTATAAATGATATAATATAAAAATGTGGAATTAGATACACCACACAAAACATGAAAGTGGTGAACATGACATTTATCTCACGAATGTAAAAAATGAGATGAAAATCCTTTACCTTAACCTTCATTTTGTTTTGTGGTATTTATCCTCTTGTATAGTTGTTCAAAATATGTTAATAATTCACAATATAACTATACGTATGTTTATAATATCATAAATTAATTCCTTAAAATATTTTATTACCCATTTTTGAACACTCTTTCTTTAATTTCACTATTTTGGGTGTTAATATCTAGTTTTCTCGAGTAAGTTTTAACTTGTTATTGGTTTGTGATAATTAATTAGATCATGGTATAATCATATAAATAATATAAACCATGAATTAATTATCATATATAATCATTATATATGTGTTTATAGTAGTCCATAATATTTGGAGATTAGAAATGAAGGGCACCATTCATGGAGATGGTAGGTCGTATGTACGCATGAACGCAACTTTCATTTTATTCTTATATTAAAAGAATGAAAACTAAATAATAATTATTTATATTATAATTAAATTATCATATATATGTTATAGAGTTTCTATAGGTATATTAATACAATCCTTTATATGTTTCATGTATGGTATGAACGAATCACATCGCTTCAAGGGTGCGGTAGTCTACACTTCCTCAAACTGTTTTATCATATTAATAAAAATGGAAAGTATTAAAGTTATGTGTTATAAAAGGATTAAATAAGTAAAAAAGATATAATAAATATCATTTATATCATATATATACATAGTTTCCATCATATGGTATACCATGATAGGTGCTAAGGTAAAAATGAACAATCATCAGTTTGTGATACAGTAAATCATTGCTCATAGAAATAATATGTTTGTTACTCATTAGATAGAAGTGTGTGTAAGTGTAGGTTTACACCTTAGTATAAAAAATACTAATATATTTATGATACTAGTATTATTATAAAATAATACAATAAAAATATATGAGGGGTTTGGGAATGGAAAAAAACAAAAAATCTTAAGGAAAGATGTTACCTCTAAATCAGGGAATTTTTAGGTTTATACCAAAAGGATTACTTGGAAGGATTTCTACCCAACGAGAGGATTCAAGGTTTAGGGTATGGATTTTGGGAATCTATATGGGAAGATATTGTTCCAATATAATTGTTTTGGGAAGTTGGAGGAATGGGGAGAGGTGGTGACCATTTATAGTGAAGGAAAATGACTCACTTGGAAATTTTGGAAACAAGTTAGGTGTACACATGTTCTTACCTAAAATAAGCCATTAAAAACCAACCAAACTCAATAATTTAAGGTTAATGGAAGATATATTTCTATAAAATTATTTTTGGACAAGTGTATAGGTAATTTGGGCCCTTAAATTTATGGTTTAGCCCCTTTTATCCTAATTACACCTTAATCACTATAATTAATTTTAATCACATTCACTAATCATTTTTGGAAAAAATTAAGATGGTATTATTAAAATCAAAATATAATCATGATTATAGTGTTATATTTTTATTTTTCAAAATTCAATTCACAGAAGCAGAAAAATTAAAATTAATGCTAATCTCGTAGAGGGATGAATTAACGGTTTTATTAGAAAATTGTTCGAAATATTGTTAAGTTTTTATATTCAATTTCAAAGGGAAATTGATTATAATGAACTAAATTATATTAAAATATGTATAATTGATATAATATTAACTTAAAAAAATTTAATATATAATTTATCATTAATAATTATTTAGATGAAAAGGCAATTTGTTTACTAAAATACAGTATTTTCACTATTCATCAAAAAAAGATATTTCTCAAAAAAATATCTGAAATTCACCCTAATCCAAGTTTGACATTAAAAATACAAAAATGAAGTTTATTTTATAAAATTAAATATATAAATGTTTCAAATTTCTTATTTAAAAATGGTTCGTCATTAAAAGGTGGCAAAATTGCCTTTATAAAAACATTCGTTTTAGGTGTAAAATAGAATTTGTTCCTATCTTTTACTTATAAAATCAATTGTATGAATATAAAATATATTTAGTAGAAGTTAATATATATATATATAACGTTAATATCACTCATTTATTGTAATTAATTTAATCTATTAGCGTAAAAAACTATTTAAACATAAAAATAGTTTTCTATAAAAATAATCACTTTATATTCAATTGAATCTTATATTCATTTATAATTAATTTGTAACCAATTAATTTGTTATATATTGTTATAAAACATAATTTTCATAAGTTAGTTAAGACTATTCAGAACTTCTAACTTAACGGCTATGTTATATCATATTATATTAAATAATAATATTTTAATAATACATTGTTATTTGATGAAACTCGATCTTGGGTGTAACACAAGCTATCGAGGAAGCCTCTCTTGAGTGCGATACTATATATAAAATATGTAGAATTCATTTAAGATAGTATATATATTACAAATTATCTATATATTATATTACCTCATGTGCTTGGTATTTTGTGCCATACACGCTATCAAATACCAGGTTCTTACTTTAGATTTTCAAGGTGTCACATTCTCCCCCACCTTATTTAAATTGTGTCCTCAAAATTTAAAATCGTTCATGGTGAAAGATTGTTTTATACTTCCTATGTTTGAAATACCACATCGTGAGAAAATTTCATAAGTCATCCGCTATAAAAGATAGAATGGAAAGTACAAATGTCACATGGATTACCATGTAACTAGGCCTCTAAGGAGAAGAGCATCAGTGGAAAGTAGAGATACATACTTGGAGGAAAAGTGTAAATATTTATAATAAGTGAATGAGGTCATGAATAAAAAACAATTTAATGGTAAATATAAATTTTAGGGCCTCAAATCCATAAATATTTTTAGATTTAGAACACCATAGGTTCAACATAAGATAAGGTATTCGGACAACATTTTATTTCTATGTCATTTTCCTAATGTTGGGTAATTATTTTACAGACTATGTATAATTACTTGATATATTTATATAAACATAATTTACACATTTTTTGAGATTTTATTTAATTTCTAATTCATTCAAAAATTAATATTGGTTCATGAAGCAAAAAACTACATTTATAAAGGATCTTAGGGCCCATAAAAGAGTGAAAACTAAGACTATTTGTCTTTAACAATCTTCTAAACCCATTATGGTTAGTAGATTAATCTATAATCTTAAAAACTAATACCACCAGTTCATCATAAATATTTATTCGTAAAATTTTTTAACTAAAAAAATGAATAATTAACTTAGATATTGTGTAGGTTAGTGATTGGCATGAAAACCTTACCATCCTTCGGTAATCATTTGAATACTCAGAGCCTTGGTTGTCACTAGTCTTACAAGTTTTCATTTTCTAAAACCAAATTAATATAATTTTAAAAATTACTATGATAGACATCCTTTCAATTAGGTTAATCACTAAATAACCTTTTAACTATGTTTTTCAATATAACCTCAATACATATATACTTTATCCAATTATTTCCATATACATCCTTCATTGGTATAGGGTTTATCCCAAAATATCATTCATAGAATTCCTATACCATGGAACTTTATCTTTAACCTAAAACACCTTAGGTTTAATATAGATTATTCATTTTCAAAATCCTTTATATTGATTTTTAAGGAAAATGTTAATTTTCCTAATCATATCCCCTAAGAGTGTCAAAAAAGGTGTGTATTGAGGCCCGTTTTCATGTACCAGGTTACCTCATGTCCGACCTGAAACACCTTTTCAGAGTTATTACTTCTAGTTACATCTATGCCAGAACTATTTACACTTGTAGTATCCAGACAGAGATGTATTTCTAGGAATACTCACATAATATATACTTTACCAACATTCTAGGGTTTTCATATATACTTATCCTCAAATTATACCTTTGGGTTATGTTCTCTAATCTATGTTTTCCTAAATCTACTTCCCAAGGTTGCTACTAAACTTCTTTTGATACCAACTATAGAAATATGTCTCTAGAAATCCTATATCTAGTGTCTCCAATTAATTACATTAGCATGATGACAAGGAATCAAATCCCTAAGGATTGAAGAGTTAAGTAGTCTTGGTAAACCAGATAATTTAATGAGTCTTGTATTAAAAATTAATACACTAATTAAAACGAAATCTTTTTCTTCTAAATAAATAAATAACTTCAAGAAAAAATTTATTCCATCAAGTAAATCCATACATATCTTTCATAGTATACTTATTGGATTCCTAGGGAAAGAAATATAAAAAGGGAGAGCTAAAATGCTCATTAAGGGTAATGTATAGTGGAAGAAATATTTTTCGATGAGAATAGTCAATATGGAAAGGTAAATAACATAAAACAACTTCCATGTAATTAATAAACTGAATGGAAGTGAATAATGAAAATTGAAAGGTAATAACTGGAAACACATTCCATATAAATAACTAAATAATAAAAAATAAATATATAAAGTTAAGAAACTAAAACACATTCCATCTAAATCACTCTAAATAAAATGTATCCATAGATATGTAAATGAAAAATCACATAGATGAGTAATAACTGAAAATAAATGAGGTAGATTCTTAATTATTGGATGTCATGTTTCCTAGGTACATGATACCTTTACTATCATGAAATTTCAAAAGATGGTTAACAAAATACTGGGTAGAAATCCATCTTAGGTAGCTAGACAAATTACTTGTCCCATGAGACTACTAATGCCTCAAGGGGATATCTTTAACCAAGCCCCACCCGTGTCGTACCAGTCAAAAACATTTTTTCATATTGATTAACAAAAATAAATAATATACCTTATCAAATATCTATATTGAATAAATAATAACTAATTTTCAATATTTCCCCAAATAATCATACAACCATCAATATAAACACCACATGTAAAATAGTATATGGTTTAGGCAATGGTAATTTCCATGATGAATTATATGGATATTTAGGGTAAATTTAATGTTCAATGATCATAGAAAATTTTAATATTTAAAGGGTAATAAAAGGAATAAAGGAAGGGAATTTGAATAATATCCATGGAAAAATCAAATATAAACCATCCTTAGGAATATTAAGGATGGTATCAATATAACATACCCCATAGGGATTAAAATAAAGGGTTATTGTGGTTAACGAATGGATACATTATAAAAATTTATTTTAAAAACATTCTTGATGAAAATATACTTTTGTTTTGAATTTTTTTTTGAAAAACCTTTTATTTAAAAATAAATTTTGAAAATATTTTTATTAAAATTTAATCTTTTAAACATGAAAATAAATATTCAAAGAAATGACAGCAGGTATGTTTGTACAAGTCATACGAGGTAAAAAGAACATTCATTTAACATGGTTAAAGGTAAAAAAACGCCTTGTTTGGAAAGTGATAAGAATATTCATATGAAAAAAATGGTAAAATAAAAAAGGGGTAAAAATGTATTTAACAAATCATTTTAGAAACTTTTTTGAAAATATTTTAATAAAACATGGTATTTAGAAGAAAATAGGTTTTCTAAGTAAATATGGATACAAAGTTGGGTTTTCTAAAAACCAAATTCTAAAACATTTCGAGTAGAAAAGAGTGGGAAAATGGTATTAATACATTAAAATGGTCCTGAATAATCATAGGATAGAAAATTAAAGGTATTATTGAGAAATTTTTATAAAATTTCCTCAAATGTAAATTCCATTGAAAGATCGTTAGGATTAGTCTTGAAGAAAATAATCTTTAAACATTCCAAAGTCTCCCATACCACTTTTAAAGATTATAAATTATAAACCTCATTAAAGAATATTATTAAATTAAAGTTTAAAATAAAGGGAATATAAAAGTATTAATTATATAATATAACACAATGGGAATTAGATACACTATACAAATTATGTAAGTGGCGAACATGACATTTATCTCACATATGTAAAAATTGAGATGTGAATCCCTTAACTCAACCTTCATTTTATTGTGTGATCTTTATAATCCTATATAGTGGTTTAAAATATGTTACTAACTTATACCAGATCCATAAAAATGTTAATAATATCATATATTAATTCCTTATAATATTTTATTACCCATTTGTGAACACCCTTTCATTAATCTCACTACTGAGGGTGTTAATTGTCTAGTTTTCTCGAGTAAGTTTTAAACTGTTATTTGTTTGGTATCATTAATTATATCATGGTATAATTATCTAAAGAATGTATAAAAATAATTAATTATCATATATAATAATTATATATATATATATATTTATAGTAGTCCATAAAATTTGAATATTAGAAATGAAGTGCACCGTTAATGGAGATGGTAGGTCATGTGTAGGCATGAACGCTACTTTCATTTCATTATTGTATTAAAATAATGAAAAATAAATAATACATTTGTATATTATAATAAAACTATCATATATATTTTATATATTTTTCACATGTTTATTAAAACCATCTTTTATACATTCTATGTATGGTTTGAATGAATCACATCACTTCAAGGGGCGGTAGTCCACACTTCCTCAAACGATGTTATCGTATTAACGGAAAATGGAAAGTATTAAAGTTATATATTATAAAAGGATTAAAGAAGTATAACTATATTATAAATATCATATATATAATATATAAAAAAAATTTCCATCATAATTTCCACCATGAGAGGTGGTAAGGAAGAAATGAAAAATCATCATTTCGTAAGGCTGTAATTCGCCGTACACGAAAACAGAATGCTCATTACCCATTAGATGGAAGTGTGTGTAAGTGTATTTTTAACCATTAGAATAAAAATATACTTATATATCAAGGATATTTTTGTTTTATAAAATAATATATTAGAATATATCATAGGTTTTGGAATGTAAATAAAACTAAAAATCTTAAGGAAATATGTTACGTCTTAATCGGGTAACTTTTTTTGGTTTATAGCAAAAGGATTCCTAAGAAAGCTTTCTTACCAAAGGAAGGCTTGTAGGACTAGGGGATGGATTTTTGGAATATATATAGGAAAATATTATCCAAACCTATGTGGTTTGAGAGGTGTGAGGAATGGGGAGAGGTGGTTTCCTTTTACCGGGAAGGAAAAGACCTCACTTGGAATTTTTTGAAACAAGTTAGGCGTGCACATGTTATTACCTAAACAAAACATAAAAAACCAAAAAAACACAATAAAGTAAGGTTAATGTCCGATATATGGCTATCCAATGGGTTTTGGAAAAGTGGGTAGGTCATTTGGGACCTTAAATATTGGGTTTATCCCCCTTTTTAGCCTAATTACACCTTAATCATTGTAAATGATTTTAATCACATTCACTGATCATTTTGGTAAAAACAATTAAGATGGTATTATTAGAATCAAAATAAAATCTTGATTAAAATGGTGTATATTTATTTTTTGAAATTAAATTAATATAATTAGAAAAATCAAGATTAATGCTAATCTCACAGATAGACGAATTAACTAGTTTTAATAGAAAAATGTTCAAAATATTGTTAAGTTTTTATATTCAATTTCAAAATGAAATTGATTAAAATAAACTAAATTATATTAACAGATTTATAATTGATCTAATGAAATATGAAAAAAAAAATATACAATTTATCATTAATAATTATTTAGATGAAAAATCTAGCTTTTAAACTAAAATGCAGTACTTTTCACTTTTCATCAAAAAACGATGTTTCTCCGAAAAAACCCAAAACTTCAACCTAATATAATTTTGACATTATAAATTCAAAATTGAAGTTTATTTTATAATTTTAAATTTTTAAATTTTTCAAAATTCATATTTAAAATAGATGCACCATTAAAAGGAAGCAAAAGTTGTAACGTCGTGACCCTAGTTACCCAGAGTCGGTGCATTATTACATAACATTAACATGATCACAAAAGATCAAGTCTTGAAATACTGATTAGTTTAATAGCCTTGGAAACACTAGATACATTCATAAGTCTTACATTACATCATAAAGTAAAAAACTACAACAACAAAGTCTCCATAGTCCCCCACTCATTTCCCCTCAGACTATCCTTGCAGGCCAGTCATAAAATACTTCTTCACATCCTGGGAAAAATAAAACATAGATAGGGGTGAGCTCAGATGCTCAGTAAGGATAACACTATAGCGGAAACTTTCATAAATAAGCATAAACATTTAAGGCAATTTATAACTAAAACAAAAGCCTTTTAAACTTGAACTTCAGCATAATATGGCAAAAAATAAATTAAATAATTCCAGTTACTTATTCACATGGATATTATATTAGTCAAATAATCACATGCAATATCAATAACAACGTTTATAATGATAGAATGCATAATGCCAGACTTTAATAACCACATGGTCAAGGCCTTTTTCCAAGACAACAAATAATATTTTGTCAAGGCCTTGTGCAAAGACACTAGTTTGTCTCATGAGACCTACTGACGCATCGAGGATCTATAGCAAGATCCACCCGTCACTTACTAAGTCCAATGCATTCCTCATATGAACAGGTTTAAGCATAAACATTCGTATTAAAACTAGCATATGAAATATCAATAATTTATCCATAAACAATGAATGGTATAAAAATAACAGAACCACAGTCAAACATATCACAAAACCTTCAATAAAATATGGAAGTTTTTTATCATAATAAATCAACTTCAAATAAGCTTAAAATACATCAAAGGATGTTGACATATATGAAATCAAAACTATTTGAGAGAAATATCTCTTTTTTGAAATCATTTAAAAGTCACAAAAATTTAAAATAAAACATTTACTTTGAAAATATTCTTATGAGCATGTAAGGGAAGCTTTTAGGATTTTATAATGGTGTAAAATAGCCGCACCCTCCATATAAGTTAAAAAAAGACATTCTTACTTTAATTTTGTCGAAAAGGTTAAAAAGGACCTTGTTTGGAAAACGACAGTAATATTCCTTTATAAACATATTATAAAAAGTAAAACAAGGGTATAAATGACTTTAATCCATAGTCTATAAAATATTAATAATGTTTTTAATACATTTTTAAGAAACATGGACGTTGATGATAAAGATGTCATGTTAGATAATTACATATAAACAACCTCGGATAATGTAGAGATTGTGAAATAAACCCTTAACTTGTACTTTTACTTGGTCAAGGGTAGGTTAAAATCTTGTATAATGGTGAAATAATTGTTATTAAATTATACAAGAATCATATACATTAATATGATATCATATATGATCTTTTAACATTGCTTTGTTAATAATATCTTAGTATTATCGTCGTTTCGGGTGTTAACTGATTCGTTTTCCTTTATATTATTTACTACGTAACTAATTTTTTTTATAGATAGGATGTATATTATTCATATTCATAATGATATTAAGTCTTTAAACATTATTTTTAATCATCTAAGTAAAATTATTCTTGAATGGATACGATGGGGAATGAATCTTATCGTGTTCTTGGAGACGGCAATCCGTACGTACGCACGAGCAACAATATCATTATTTTGATATTAAAATAATATATAATTGGATGTTATATCATATATAACGAATCATTATCATGTTATATTTATAATTTACATCAATTACACATCATTATTATACCCATCCAAATAATAATGTATTGAATAACAATTACACCATGACGTGGAGACGGTAATCCGTACGTACGCACGTATGGTGACATGTCATTCAAAGGATGGATAGAATCATGAATATGGTTGTACCATATTTATAATAAAATCACAGTATATAGAATATACTGGAGTTATTATTTTATAATGGAAATAACAAAGAAATAATAACTGGAAGAAGAAAAGAACTTGAAAGAGGGTGGTGAAATTATTACCTCTTCTTCAGGTTCTTCTTTTTGATTTGATCAAAAGGGATCCTTAGGTTAGATTTCTGACTAAAGGAGGGACTCAAGGATGAATTGAGGGAAGTTTATAGGATATTTGGGCAGGGGTTGGCCGAGCCAAAAGGCTTTCAAGGTGTGAATTTGAGAGAAGGGGAAGTTCCCTTTTATAAGAGGGGTGAGGGACACCTTAGGAAAAACTTAAAATATTATTGTATAATAAATACATATTCGGTTTATAATAGCTCAAAAGTGACTTATTTAGAGGCTAGGGTGGGTATGGGTCAAAATAACTTTAAAAATATATTTTAGACAGGTTTAGGTCACCATATTAACCTTATCATTTATACTTAACTCTTAGTTAAATATTTTTACATTTACCATGTCTCTTTGTATTTTTATATTATATGGTTATTAAACTTACTATAACAAGCCAAGAGAAGACCAAGTGGTTAATTATTAATATATATAACCTTATATAATTCATTTGGCCGAACCTTATATTATTCGGAATATATTATCAATTAATAATATAATATGTTTTTAAAAACCCTTTTACGTCAATTTTGAAACTATTTGGTATTTTGTTTTTGTTAAATTCATAACAGCATTATTTCTTCGAAAAAAATTCATTTAATCAACCCTAAAATGTAATATTAACCTATAAAATTATCTTAATTTATTAAAAGTCTCAAATTACATTTATTTGGGTATTTAGAATATTCATTATTTTAATATTTCATTAATAAGGTAATTACTGCATCACCATTGTGTCATAAATAAATTAAATTATTTAATGTCAAAAAAATATAAATAAAATACCATTATGTAGGATATATTTTTATCTTTCTAATTAATATTTATAGTCTAATTTATCTTATGTGTAACCCTATATCAAAAATGTTTTAGTCATTAAACATTGATTTGAACTCTTTTACTCTTCTTTGAATTAAATAATAATAAATGTCCTAATCTAATCCAAGTGGATAATAGAAATTAATATTTTATTTATAAGGTTGTTTTTGGTAGAATAATACTTATCCAATAGAATTAGAACATGTGTTAGGGTAATATTAATATAATTGTTACCTTTAATTACCCTATTTACTTTAAACTGTGGTAAATAAAAGTAAAAAGTAATTGTTCACCAAAAATTATTTTCATCTTATTGAACCACATTTTACTTACTGATATCAACCATATCTCTCAGATTTTTGAAATTCCACTCACAGAAGTGGTAAAATTAAGTTTTATGTGAATTTTCAAATTCTCCTAGGAGGTGGGTAAAAGATGGGGAAAAGTTCAATAAAATTTTTATATATCTAAAATTATTATAAACTGACTCCAACGAATTACATTGAACTTATATAGGTATTATGTATCTATTTTGACCTAAAATAAATTTAAATAAAATAAATATTTATTTAAATAAAATTTCCGTTTTAAACTATAACTCAATGTTTTTTACTATTCATCAAAAATTAAAAGTTTTCCGAAAAATACTAAAAATTCACCCTAAGCTAATTTCGATATTTCGAATCCAAAAATAAAGTCCATTTTTAAATATAAAATTTATAAAATTTCAAAAAGTGGGTATTACTATACATAATGGCTAGTTTGATTAGTTTTGGTGTGTTAGAACTCGATGTTTTGTACGACACACGCTACAGTATTATTCGAAGAGAATCATACCGTGGAAGCTTGGGGTGTTAAATTCTCCCCTCCTTAAAATAATTTCATCCTATAAATTTCTAGAATATTTCTGCATAAAAATACTCTGGTGGTTCTTCATTATAATTTCCTCGGGTTCCCATGTTGCCTCTTCTATCTTATGGTTTCTCCATAGAACTTTTACCATGCGAGTCGTCCAGTTTCTCAACACTTGTTCTCTGGTATCAAGAATCCTCACTAGCTCTTCGCAATAAGACAGATCAGGTTCCAGTTATACTTCCTCATAGGTGAGTATATGCATTGGTTCAGGCATGTATTTTCTCAACAGTTATACGTAGAATACATCGTGAACTTTGGAGAGATTTGCCGACATTGCCAAACGATAAGCTATAGCACCAATTCGTTCTAGAATTTTGAAAGGTCTGATGTACCTAGGACTCAATTTATCCTTATTATAGAAACATATAACAACCTTCCATGGAGATACCTTCAAGAAAACATGATCTCCTACCTGAAATTCCAAACCCTTACTTCGGTTGTCAGCATAGCTCTTCTGCCTACTTTGAGATGCCTTGATGTGGGTTTGGATTACCTTCACAATTTCCATCGTTTCCTCTAAAAGTTCTGGGCCTATGAGTTTTCTTTCACCAACATCATCCCAACAGGTTGGTGTGCGACATCAATTTCCGTATAACGCTTCATATGGTGCCATATGAATACTTGAATGGAAGCTATTGTTATAAGAAAATTATACCAGAGGTAAATATTGATCCCACATACCTTGAAAGTCAAGTGATAATGATCTCAATATGTCTTCTAAGGTTTCAATAGTCCATTCTGATCGTCCATTAGTTTGTGGGTGGTAGTCAGTGCTCAAACAAAGTTCTGTAACCAGGGCTTTCTGAAGAATTTTCCAAAATCTTGATGTAAAATGTGGATCACGATCAGAAACAATCGATAGTAGTACTCCATGAAGTCTTACAACTTCATTAATATATATTCTTTCTAATCGTTCAAGTGGTAAATCTTCTCTTATAGCAAGAAAATGGTCTGACTTGGTAAGACGATCGACAATGACCCATATTACATCGTTCTTTATAGGATTCTTTGGTAGTCTCATGACAAATTCCATCATAATATTATCCCATTTCGACTCTGGTATGGGAAGAGGTTTCATGACTCCTCCAGGCTATTTCCTTCCAGCTTTCACTTATTGACAAACCATACATCTTGACAAAAAATCAGTAATCTCCCTCTTCATGTTGTCCCACCAAAAATGTTCCTTCAAATCTCATACATCTTAGTTCTACTAGGTTGTATAGAGAAATTGGAACTGTGAGCAACATCTAACAATTCCCTTTTTAGATCAGGTATATCGAAAACACAACGTCTCTTCCCAAATTTCAAAATTCCATCTTCATACACAAAGTCACTCAATCTCCCATCATTCACAGCTTTAATCTTCTTTTGAAACTCTTCATCACCGGTCTAAGAACCCTTTATCATTTCTATTAAATATAGTTTGGAAACTATTTGAAAAGGCATTTATGTTTCAAATTCCATGGTTATTCCCATATCCATCATTACTAGATCCATTTATATAAGATCCTTTTCAACTCCCATCTTGTTCAAAACTCCATGATCTTTTCTACTCAAATAATTTGCCACCTTATTTTCCTTCCCCAGGTGGTAGTGTATAGTTAAATCATAATCCTTGAGTATTTGAAGCCATCACCTATTCCTCATGTTGAGTTCTTTTTGTGAGAAAATATACTTCAGAATCTTGTGATCGGTATATATCTCACATTTTTCACTATAGAGATAGTATCTCTAAATAATTAAAGCAAAGATTACAGTTGATAACTCAAGATCATGAGTAGGATAGTTTTTGTCATGAATTTTTAGCTATCGTGATGCATAGGCAATAACTCTGTCATTCTGCATAAGCACACAACCAAGTCCTTTCTTTGAAGAATCACTGTAAATAACAAACTCATCATTCCCCGGTGGTAGATTCAAGATAGGAGCATTGACTAATCTTCTCTTCAATTCTTCAAAATATTCTTCACAATATTTTTTCCAAACAAATTTAACCCCTTTACGAGTGAGCTTTGTTATTGGGTTGGCCAATCAGGCAAAATTTTGGACGAAACATCGATAATAACCTGCTAGACCATTAAAATTCTGTACCTCAGTTATACTGATCGGTGCTGGCCATTCTTGGATTGCTCTTATCTTAGAAGGATCAATAGAGATTCTATCCTTAGAGACAATATGTCCAAGAAAAGAAATCTCATGAAGCCAAAATTCACACTTGCTAAACTTCCCATATAATTCATGTCTTATAAGAGTCTTTAGGATAATGCGCAAGTGATTTTCATGATCTTCATAGATTTTGGAGTATACCAAGATATCATCAATTAATACCACTACAAAGTCATAAACATATTCCTTGAAAAATATATTCATTAGATCCATGAAGACATAGGGTGCATTAGTCAATCCAAAAGGAATTACTGTAAACTCGTAATGCCCGTACCTGGTTCAAAATGCTGTTTTTGGAATTTCTTCCTTATTCACACACAACTAATGTTACCCAGATCAAAGGTCAATCTTTGAAAAGTATTTAGCTCCATGAATTTGGTCGAATAAATCATCAATGTGAGGTAGGGGTATTTATTCTTTATTGTTATAGCATTGATCTTCCTGTAGTCAATACACAACCTCATATATCCATCTTTCTTCTTAACAAAAAGGACAGGGGCTCCCCATGGAGAAACACTAGGGTGAATAAATATCTTATTACTCAATTCATCTAGTTTTTCTTTAGTTCCACTAATTCCACAGCGGCCATTCTATAAGGGGTCTTCAATATGGGGCTTGATCCAGGAATTAAATCAATGGAAAACTAAATTTCTTGTTCTATAGGATGTCCAGGTAAATCTTCTGGAAATAAATCAACATATTCTTGTAGAATAGGAACATACTCTATTTGAACATTACTTTCCTCACCCACAATTATTTTATTTTATTCCTCCCCAATAATTGAATTTAGTTGAGCTACTGGGGGTGGATCTAGATAAGAATTAGGTGGTGACGTTTCTAATCTAAAGATAAGGTACTCCTTATCATCATCAAAAATTGTAACTTCCTTATTCTTATAAAAAAATTTGCATCGTGGTCTGAAAGCCAATATATACCAAGGATTATATCAAATTCAATCATGGGTATGATGATGAGATCAGTAGATAAATAACATTTATATGTCCTAATGGTAACTGATTCATAGAACATTGTAGAAATGATACTTCCCTTAGGAGTTTTTACTGACAACTACCTTGTTAAATAAAATTGGAAATATCTAATTTTCTTAGAAAACTGGGAAGATATGAAATAATGCGATGATCCAGAATCAAATAAAGCGTTTTCTAAACTTGAGGAAACCATTAAATTACCTGCCACCACATCTTTCGGAGCTTCAACCTCAGCAGTAGTGATCGCATAGTCTTGGCATTGATCCCTTTTCCTTTTCTGAGATAAGTTTCCCTGGCGCTTAGGACATTCATTTGCATAATGTCTCATCTCCCTGCAATTATATCATTGAACATCGGTAGCTTCGTTCTTCCCCTTGCAATCACGAGCTTGGTGGCCTTTTTCACCACACTTGTAACGGACTCTCATTCCCTTCAACCAAGTACTGGGTTGTTTCTTCCCACATTTACTGCAGGATGGATATTCATATTTTCCCTTCTTCCCCTTATTTCCATTTCTATAGTGATCAGTAGATCTATTCTTCTCTTTCTTTTCTTTAAAGTCGTAAGACTTTGATAATTCCTTTTCTTCCTTGATGGCACATGAGACAATATCTTCATACAACGAGAAGGATTGTGATACTAATGCTCGATGGAGAAACAGTTTCAAACCATCAAAGAAACAATCTATCTTACATCTTGGGTTATGTATATAATCTCATGCATGCCTTGCTACCCTTGTAAAGTTAGACTCATACTTTGCAACATTCTCATCTTCCTTTTGCCTCAGACTTAGAAATTGTCTTTCTATATCTGCTTGATGGTCATGAGGAAATTATTTTTCTAAGAAAATATCTTTAAACTCCCTCCATTCCATATTTTATACTTCATCAGCTTCCCTCGTGTTTTTAATGAATGATCCCCATTGATCGACATCTCTAGTGAGGTGGTAAACTGCCATGACAACGTTTTCCATTTCACTACTCCCCAAGGAATGAAATATTTTCTCTAAAGAACTTATCCATAGCTCAGCTACAAATGGATTTGTACTCCCATTGAATATTGTTGGTTGTTACCTCATGAAGTGATCTAACATTGATCCTCCACATTGTGTATTAGGGTGCTCCACATGGGTAAGTTTATTATTCATAACCTGAGTGAGTAGTCCCAGTATGGTGATTAGCTGATCAGCACCAGTTTCATCACTAGCTCCACTATAATTATCTTTAGTATGAGGGAAATCCCTACATGGAGTGCATTCATTGATACAGTTTTCATTCCTTCCACTAGGCGCCATTTCTAAACAATGTCATACACTAGATTAGTTTATCAATCGCAATACATAATTCCAAACTTGTAAAACACTTAACATAAATTGAGAATTTTATGGATATAATCCATAATAATAATAAAAATGTTTTCTTTGAAGAAGTATATACTCATAAACCCTTCATAATGGTTTGTAAAGAAAATAATAATTATCCTAAGCATATCCCCCGGGAGTTCCATAACCAAGAGTGTAGCAAGGCCCATTATCGTGCACCAGTTCCCGTTCGAGTCTAGCTCAAAGAGGTGTTTTCAGGTTTTACCCCTAGGTACATCTAAGACAGAGCTGCCTCTACCTGCTCGTATCTAGATAGGGATGTATTGCTTATAAAACTCACAAAATCTTTACAATACCAAAATTCTAGGAAGTTCTTCTATACTAATCATCAAAGTCCATCTTAGGTCTATGTCCTCTAATCAGAGTTTATCTAAATCTGGCTTCCAAGGTTTGTACTAAACTTCCTCTGATACCAACTAAAATTCCCCGACCCCAGTTACCCAGATTCGGTGCATTATTAAGTAACATTGGCATGATCACAAAAGATCAAGTCTCAAAACACCAATTATTTTAGTAGCATTGGAAAATCTAGATACATTCATAAGTCTTACATTACATCATAAAGTGAAAAACTATAATAAAATAATCTCCACAGTCCACACTCATATCCCCTCAGACTATCCATGAAGGTCAGTCATAAAATACTTCTTCACATCCTGAGAAAAATAAAACATAGAAAGGGGTGAGCTCAGATGCTCAGTAAGGATAACAATATAGCGGAAAATTTCTTAAATAAGCATAAACATTTAAGGCAATGTATAACTAAAACAAAATCCCTTTAAACTTGAACTTCAGAATAATATGGAAACAATAAAATGAAATAATGCCATTTAATTATTCACATGGATATTCTACTAGTCTAATAATCACATACAATATCAATAAACACTTTCATAGTGATGTAATGCATAATGCCAGACTTTCATAACTGCATAGTCAAGGCCTTGTGCCAAGACTACAAATAATATTTTGTCAATGCCTTGTGCCAAGACACTAGTTTGTCTCATGAGACCTACTGATGCATCGAGGATCTATAGAGGGCTCCACCTGTCACTTACTAAGTCCAATGCATTCCTCATATGAAGAGGTTTAAACATAAACATTCGTATTAAAACTAGAATACGAAATGTCAATACTTTATCCAAAAACCATGAATGGTATAAAAATAATACATCCATAGTAAAACATATCACAAAACCTTCAATACAATATGGATGTTTTGTATCATAATAAATCAACTTCAAATAAGCTTAAAATCCATCAAAGGATGTTGACATAGATGAAATCAAAACTATTTGAGAGAAATATCTCTTTTTTGAAATCATTTAAAAGTCACAAAATTTTAAGATAAAACATTTACTTTGAAAATATTTTTATAATATTGTAAGGTAAGCTTAGACAATTTTATAATGGTGGAAAATAGCTTCACATGCGGTATAAGTTAAAAAAAGACATTCTTACCTTAATTTTGTCAAAAAGGTTAAGAAGAACCTTGTTTGGAAAATGACAGAACGATTACTTTATAAACATCTTATAAAAAGTCAAAAAAGGGTATAAATGACTTTAATCCATAGTCTATGAAATAGTAATAATTTTTTGTAATATATTTTTAAGAAACATTGATGTGGATGATAAATAGGTCCCAGTAGATAATTACATATAAACAACCTCGGATAATGTAGATATTGTGAAATAAACCCTTACCTTATACTTTTACTTGGGTGAGGGTAGTTTAACCTCATGTATAACTGTGTAATAATTATTATTAAATTATAAAACAATCATATACATTAATATGATATTATATATGATCTTTTAACATTGCTTTGTTAATAATATCTTAGTATTATCGTCGTTTCGGGTGTTAACTGATTCATTTTCCTTTATATTCTTTGCTACGTATGTAATGTTTGTTATGGATAGGATGTATATTATTCATATTTATAATGATATTAAGTCTTTAAAAATTATTTTTAATCATCTAATGAAAATTTTTCTTGAATGGATACGATGGGGAATGAATCTTATCGCGTTCGTGGATACGGTAATCCGTACGTACACACGTGCGATAATATCATTATTTTGATATTAAAATAATATATAATTGGATGGTATATCATATATACATAATCATTATCATTCTATATTTATTATTTACATCAATTACAAATCATTATTATACCCTTCCAAATAATAATGTATTGAATAACAATTACAGCACGATGTGGAGACGGTAATCCGTACGTACGCACGTATGGTGACATGTCATTCAAAGGATGGATAGAATAATGAATATGGGTGTACCATATTTATAATGACATCAAATTATATATAATATACTGGATTTATTATTTTAGGAAGGAAACAACAAAGAATGAAGAAGTGGAAGAAGAAAATAACTTGAAAGAGGGTGGTAAATTATTACCTCTTCTTCGGGTCTTCCTTTTGATTTGATCAAAAGGGCTCCCTAGGTTGGATTTATGACTAAAGTAGGACCTCTAGGATTAATTGAGGGAATTTGAGAGAATATTTGGGCAGTTTTTGGCGGAACCAAAAGGCTTTGAAGGTGTGAATTTGAGAGAAGGGTAAGTACCCTTTTATCAGAGGGGTGAGGGACACCTTAGGAAAAACTTAAAATATTATATTATAATAAATTCATATTCGGTTTATAATGGCTCCAAAGTGACTTATTTAGAGGATAGGGTGAGGATGGGTATAAATACTTTCAAAAAATATATTTTAGATAGTTTTTGGTCACCATATTAACCTTATCATTTATATTTAACTCTTATATAAATATTTTGACATTTACCTTGTCTCTTTGTATTTTTATATTATATGGTTAATAAACTTACTATAACAAGCCAAGCGAACCCCAAGTGGTTAATTATTAATATATATAACCTTATATAAGTAATTTTTCCGAAATGTAGATTTTTATGAATAGAATATCAATTAATAATATAATATTTGTTTTAAAAACTCTTTTATGTCAATTTTGAAACTATTTGGTATTTTGTTTTTGTTAAATTCATAACAGCATTCTTACTTCGAACAAAATTATTTTAATCAACCCTAACATGTCATATTAACCTATAAAATTAGTTTAATGCACTAAAATCTAAAATTACATTTATTTTGGTATTTAAAATATCAATTATTTTAATATTTCATTAATAAAGTAAAAAATGCATCACCATTATGTCATAAATAAATTAAATTATTTAATGTCTGAAAAATATAAATAAAATACCATAATATATTAAAAAAATTATCTTTATAATTAATATTTATAGTCGAATTTATCTTATGTGTAACCCTATATTAAAAATGTTTTAGTTATTAAACTTTGATTTTATCTCTTTTAACTCTTCTTTGAATTAAATAATAATAAATGTACTAGTCTAATCCAAGTGGACCAAAGAGGTTCATATTTTATTTATAAGGTTGTTTTTGGTTGAATTATACTTATCCAATAGAATTAGGACATGTTTTATGGTAATATTAATATCATGTTTACCTTTAATTACCCTATTTAATTGTAACCGTGGTAAATAAAAGTAAAAAGTTACAATTCATCAAAAATTATTTTCATCTTATTGAAACACATTTTACTTACTAATATCAATTGGGTCTCTTGGATTTTTGAAATTAAACTCACATAAGCGTTAAAATTAAGTTGTATATGATTTTGCAAATTCTCCTAGGAGGTGGGTAAAAGACGGTGAAAAGTTCAATAAAAGTTTTATATATCTAAAATTATTATAAACTGACTCCAGTGAATTAAATTGAACTTATATAAGCATTATGTATTTATTTTGACCTAAAATAAATTGAAATAAAATAAATAATTATTTAAATTAAATTTCGGTTTTAAACTATAACTCAGTGTTTTTCACTATTCATCAAAAATTGAAGGTTTTAAGAAAAATACAAAAAATTCACCCTAAGCTAATTTCGATATTCCGAATCCAAAAATGAAGTCCATTTTGAAAGATAAAATTTATAAAATTACAAAAAAGGGGTATTACTATTCACAACGGCTAGTTTGATTAGTTGTGGTGTGTTCGAACTCGAAGTCATGTACGACACAAGCTACTATATTATTCAAAGAGAAGCATACCGTGGAAGCTTGGGGTGTTACCAAAGTTACTTTATAAAATATAGGTTTTAGGTGTACAATAGAGTTTGTTCTTATCTTATGCTTATAAATAAATTGTATTAATATAAAAATATTTGGTTGAATATATAATATATATATATATATATTAAATTAATATCACCCATTAATTTTAATTAATTTAATCGATTAGTGTAAAAAACATTTTAACCATAAAAATAGTTTTCTATAAAAATAATCACTTTATGTTCACTTGTTTCTTATATTAATTTCTAATTAATTGGTAACCAATTAATCCATTCTATATTTTTATAGACCATAATTTTCATATGTTAGTTAATACTATTCATAACTGGTAACTTAACTGTTATGTTATATCCTATTATATTAAATAATAATATTTTAACAATACATTATTATTTGGTTAAACTTGGTCTTGTGTGTAACGTAAGATATCCAGGAAGGTATCTCTTGCGTATGATGAAAGATATAAAATATTTTGAATTAATTTAATATGGTAAATATATTATATAGGTATCTGTATATTATATTACTTTATATGCTTGGTGTCTCATTTCATAAACACTATTGAATACCATGTTCTTACTTTATATTTTCAGGGCATCACAAATATGGTCATGTTTCTAAGATTCAGTGGTCCATATCCCCTGAAAAAACCTCCTATTATATTCCTTTTTTGAACAACTAAGACTCGTATCATCAAAGTGGCCTCCTGAGTATATTAACGAGATGCCAAATATATGTGGCATTGGAGATGATAATGTCCAGTAGGATCCCTCATAGTTGGGTCCTGAATATCCATGGGGATGTAATTGATTTATTCATCTATCTCCATAAGATAAGGGAGGTAGGTTATGTTACTCTCTAGGTACAATCAACATAAGTGGTTGGAGGTGGAAACATATTCCACTTACTTCTTTATAGTCAAACATTTGTTGGATGTTCGATGAGGATTCATATTTTTGAGGCTCTAAAATGCCACCACCCAATTTGGGATGGATACATTTAGAGGGCACTTTCATAAGAGAATGCTAACCATCTTTCACTAGAGAAACTATGTTAGTGAAAACATACATCAGGTATCTCGGTCAATTAACATTAAGGTAGTTAAGTCATATGTCTGGTGCATTAGCTAGTAGTACATAGCAGAATTAGATGACCTACGAACGCTACTAGCATAACCAGGAGTCTTGGAATTTAGTAGTGTATTTCTTGATTCCATTTGGATTGAAGGGAGTTCTTGGTGGGGGGGATATAAACAAGAAACCCATAAATTGAATACTGATTGTATATGAATGACTATTCAATAAATTTTACAGGAAAATGATCCATTTTTTGTTTAAGAAAACACCTTTAACCCAGAAGCCCAAAATCTAGGCATTATTTTATTACATTAGCATGATTATAAGGAATAAAATCTCAAAGGACTAATCATCGTAATAGTATTAAAACTCAATATTATATATATGATTCCCATAATACATTGAGAAAAAAAATAAAACATGTTACATAATAAAATGAAATAATTTTCATCCTTGAAAGATTATTCATAGTTCTCTTATTTATAACCTATGGAAAAAAACATAAAAGGGTGATCTAAAATTCTTAGTAAGGGTAAATAAAACAGAATAAATAATTAATCAATATATATTTAAAGTTAAATAACTAAGTACACATTCCATTTACATAAGTAGATAAGGAAAAATGTATATGGCAAGGTAAGAAGCTGAAACACATTCCATAAATCAATAAACTAAGAATGAATTAAATACATAGATATGTCAATGAAAAATATCATGGATAAGTAATAACTAAAACTAAATAGGGGTAATTATTTCTTAGTGGGAATAATTTCTAAGTCACATGAAAACCTATACATTCAATACCTTTCACAAGATGGTTAATACTATGGATAGAAACCAGTTTAAATTGGCCTACTTATTTGTCTCATGAGAACCTATCAATGCATCGAGGAGCTATATAAATTTTGAGATCCTCCTATCCTTTCCTATCCAAAGCATTTATAATATCAAATAGTGGGAATAAATAATAATCCTTATCAAATATCTGTATAGAATATGTAATTATTAATATTTCTCCAAATAATCAAATAACTATCAAAGTAGACATTGTATATAAAATGGTATAAGGTTTAGGAAATAATAATATCCATTGTATGAGAATATGGATATTAAAGTAAATTTCCAATGAAAAATTCTTATAATAAAGTGATTGTTTCAAGATAAATTTGACAATCACAAAAGGAAGTGAGATTGAAAAGATAATCATTTATAACTTTCTTTAGGCTAATAATCTTTAAACATTATGAAGCGTCTCATACCACTTTTAAACATTTAAATCACAATCCCCCTGAATGAATAATATTTAAATAAAACTTATGATATCATGAGAGTAATTTTATTCATGATATAACATTCCAAAAGGTAGTATATACACCAAATAAAAGTGAATTGATGTATAATAACACATAAGTCTCAATGGAATGTAAATTGAGAAAGAATTCCATTACCAATATGGAATCGAATGAATTGGAAACCCCAAAGGTAATAATCATTAAATAAAAAATTTAAATACCATTATTATAATATAATTAATGATATTATATTTCAATGTGGAAGTATGTACACTATATATAATAAATTAGGTGCACAATAATGAAGTATTCCTCACTGAAAGAAAAGTGAGACAAAAATCTCTTACCTTGAGTTTAACTTGTTTCGTATGTCTTTATATTCATGAAAAATACTTATGATAATTATTTACTTTATTTATAACATTTTAATGTTTATAATTACATTTATTTCACTTATTAACTAGTCATATAAAAAAACTTAAATTATTATGTTTATGTCAGTTTGTTTGACCAAATTTGATTTATGTGTCAAAAACATCTTTGGTAGGTCAACAATGGTCAAAGGGGTTATTATATAAACATATCCATAATAATATTAATGATGTAATTATAATATTTTTAAATAAATTATACTTTTAAATTCAATCATGGATAATGGTTATGAATAATGAATCAACATTACAATCATGGAGACGGTAGTGCATACATATGCATGAGTAACGTTCCCATTTTTCAATTATCCTTGTGGAAAGAAGGTAAGTGATTTAAATCTTTACATAATGATATTTATATAATAAATACCATAATATTAAATAATATATACTTATATATATAATTATTGTGATTTAAAAGGAATCACATCATGTCGAGGATGTAGTAGTCCACACGTCCATGAATGACGTTATCGCTTTTCAAGTGTGTGAAAGGGTAATAATGAAAATGATATATTATATTTGAAAAAAGTTAATTATGTCATTAATATCATATAGATGTTTTTTATATCATAAATTTTACATTAAAACCATCCATTATAAATTTCATGTATCATGTGAATGAATCACATCGCTTTGAGGTGGCGGTAGTCCACACTTCCACAAACAATGTTATCATTTTTATACAAAATAGAAAGTATAAATATATGTGTTTTAAATTAATTAAGGAATCAAAAATACATATTAAAAATCAATATAACATATATAAACATATTTTACATCATAATGGTCATCGTGAGAGGTAGTATAGGAAAAATGAACAATCATCATTTTGTGAGGCGGTAGTTCTCCACACACATAAATTGTATGTTCGTTACCCAATAGATGGAAGTGTGTATATGTGCAGGTATAAACCTTAACATAAAAACATAATATTATATTGAGGATACTTTTTTTTTAAATTATCATGGAATAATTATAATTTATGTATTAGAGAATGTAAATAAAATTATATATCTTTAGGAAATATGTTGCCTCTTAATCTGGTAACTCCTTTTGGTTTACACCAAAAGGATTCCTTGGATTGCATTATTCCCAAAGGGAGGATTCAAGGAGGAAGGGTGTGATTTTGGGGATCTATTTGGGCATATTTTTTCCAAACTTAATTGTCTATATGGGTGTGAGGAAGTGGGAGGAGGGGAGTCCTTTTATATTGGAGGAGGACTGGAACTATTGAAATATTTTAAAAGAAAAGAATCCCACACACGTTTTTTATTTAAAGTGGATATATAGTAGTCCATTGTAAGGAAAAGGGGGTATAGGGTCTAAATATGTACATAAAATGGATTTTGTACTAGTTTATAGGTCTTTTGGGCCTTAAGGTTATGGTTTAATCCCTTATTAAGCTTAATTTAACCTTCATCGTTTTAATTAATTTTAATTACTTTCCCTAATATTTTTGTTCAACAACTAAGTTGAAATTTTTAGAAATTATAAATTATTCTAATTCCAAATATGGAATCAATTTTTAAATTTCTAGTCACATAAGTGATAGAAATTAATTTAAATTTAATCTCGCAGACATGACGACAATGTGGGTTTTTAATTAAAATAAAAAAGGTCCAAACGTTTTCTATCCATTTATAATCAATTTCAAAGTGAAATTGATTAAAATGAAATAAATTTGATAAATTGGTAAAAATATGATCTCATTAAACTTTAAAACCAATCAGAAATATAATTTATCCTTATAAATAAATAAGATGAAAAAGTAGTTTTGAATTAAATATCAGTACTTTTCATTTTTCATTAAAGATGAATCTTCACAAAAAAATACCAAAAAAATCACCCTAAGATAATTTTTATGTTTTTATTTTAAATATTAAGTTTATTTTGATATATAATTTTGATAAAAGTTTCAAATATTTTATTTAAAATAGGCTCACCATTAAAGTACGGTAAACGTACCTTAATAAAAATATCGGTTTTTTACGTGTAATATTGAGTTTATTCTTATCCTATGTCTATCGAATATATTATATGATTATAAAAATATTTGATTGAATATATAACATATATATTTCTTTAATTTCATTCACTAATTGTAATTAATTTAATTTATTATCACAAAATTAATTTTTTATCATAAAAAAATAATATTTACTTTATATTTAGTTGGTTTATATTTTCATTTCTAATTAATTAGTAACCTATTAATTAATTTTATATTTGGGTAAATCATTGATTTTAATAAGTTCTTTATTCATTTTTATAACCACTAATTCAACTGCAATTTTATATCTTATTATATTAAATAATAATATTTAAATAATATATTTTTGTTCGATGAACCTAGGTCCATTGTGTATTGTAAGATTTTGAATAAAGTTTCTCTGTCATGTAATGCGAGACAAATCAGTGTTTCATGAATTTACAAATATAAAATAAATCAAATCTATTTAAAATAGTAAGTATATTATACAGTATTTGGGTATTATATTCTCTTATATGGTTAGTGTTGCATGTTATGCACACTATCGAATATAAGGTTCTTAATTTATAATTTAGGGGTGTTACATTCTCTCCACCTTAAATAAATTGTGTCCTCACTATTTAAACTTGATATTAGGGATAAAGAGATTGAAAACAAACTATTGTTGAAATACCCACATCATAAAAAGGGTTAATATATCATCTTATTAATAAGAGAGAAAGGAAAGTAAAATGGTCATGCAAATAAGTCCCTTGGTAGGATAACATAGGTGGGAAATGTAAACATGGATACAGAGGAAAAATATAACAATAAAGTTCTTATGAAGAGTGCTAGAGAACAAGGACATAAGAAATTTAATAATCAGAAATCCCTAAATTTGTGTGGATCTAAGGACTATTTTTTTAATCAAAAAAATGGTACTAAGACAACATTTTTTGGTTTCAAGATACATTTTTAATATATTTAATGAATTCCATAAATCAATAAAAATATAAGTAAATATATGTTTCTAGAAATACAATATTATCCTTTGGTTGTGCCTTGAACTATTTCTATTTTTCTTCTTATATGGTGAAGTAACAAAAAAATCTATAAAACCTTTTCTAAAGATCAACTTAATCTGTTTCATAAATGGTTAAATTTTACAAAAATATTATGATCCAATACTTTAGAAATAATTTCACTAAATATTCAAAATGAACTTATCATTTTCATTTATTCAACATGAAGGGACATTATATTTTTCACATTCCAAAACATGTGTATAACTTCATCATGTATCCTATTGAAATATGGTAATAACTTTAATTACCATAAAAACATTTTGGAAACATACGTTATTCATTATTCCTTAAGTAAGACACAAGTTATTGAATATATCCCATAAATCCAAAAGTGTTGTAAACTTCATCAGTGATATACTATAAAACTTGTTGAAAATTCATTAAGGTAGCTAGAACTTATGCAAATCAATTATTTCTTCACCATTATATCAAGATGAGGAACATATTATGGGTTGTATTTCCCTCAACCATCTGTTTTCATAAAATTTTAACTTTCTAATAAATAACTTTTCTTGCTACCATTCAGTATACAATCTCAAATACTTAACAAAAAAATTAATGTTGTACAATCTTCATATATTCCATATTTATTATAACTAGTAAATTTATGATGAAATATTCAGATGACATAATTATTTAATAGTCATATTAATAATTATTCTTCATCTATGGAAGTATAATAACTTTATCAATATATAATAACATCATTTTGTTTATATTCCTTTGATGCTAAAGACATTTATTTTCGTAGTGTCTCATCCCCTTTAAGTCATAACACTGAATAATAGCCTTTTTATTTTTCCATTTGCATCCTTTATCATGGTGACCCTTATCTCCACACTTATAAAAAACTCCCATTCCCTTCAATCAATTACCAGAATGATTCTTTCAATAGTTATCACATGTGGGAAGCTACTTCTTTCCCCTCTTCCCTTTATCCATCTTTTTTTCTGTCATCATATTCTTTTCTTTCATCCCTTCAAATACATGGGACTTGAAAAATTATTTACTTATCGTGTTAACACATGATATTATTTCCTCATATGATGATAATACTTGGGAAACTATTTCCCTTTGAAATTTTGTCTTAATACAGTGAAATATATGATCCCTCTTACGCTTTAGATCATGTGCATTGGTGGAGTTCTCATTCCTTCTACAAGGAACCATTTCTAAATAATGGAATGTACTGGATTAAATCATAACAGAATGTACAATCCCAAAACTAGTGAAACGCCTAACATAAATTAAAAAATATAACCTCCTAATAATAAATATAGTTTTTTTGGGGATATATTTACTTTTAAATCCTTCATATTAGTTTTTAAAGAAAACATGAATTATCTTAAGCATATACCTTGGGAGTTTCAAACCAAGTGAGTAGTAAGGTATGTTGTCGTGTACTAGGTTACCCCAAGTCGGGCCTAGAACATCTTGTTGGAGTTGTTAATGCTAGGTACATTTGTTATAAAACCATTTCCACTTTTATTATCTAGACGGAGATGCATTACTAGGAATACCCACATAATATCTACTTTACCAAGATTATATGATGTTCATGTATACTTATCCTCAATGTGTATCTTAGGTATTTTCCACCTAATATATGCTCTCTAAATATATTTTCTAAGGTTTCTTCTAAACTTCCTATGATACCAACTACAATTCCTTGACCACAAAAGCCCGTAGACGGTGTATTATTTTATTTCATTTCCATTATTACAAGAAATCGAATCCTAAAGGACCAATCACTTTAAAAGTCTTGAAAATCCAGATTACATAAATTATACCTATAATACATTGGGAAGAAAAAATAAACCATGCTACAAAATAAACTAAAATAAACTGCTTCCTTGAATGATTATTCAAAGTTCTCTTATTCATAACTTGGGGAAAAAATAATAAGGGTGAGTTCAAATGATCAGTAAGGGTAAAAACAGCGTAATAAATAATGAATCAATCTATATGGAAGGTAAATAATTGAGCACACCTTCCATTTACAAAAGTAGATTAGAAAAAAATCAATATGGTAAGGTAAGAAGATGAAACACATGCCAAAAATCAATAAAATAATAATGAATTACATCCATAGATATGTCGACAGAAAATATCATGGATAAATAATAACTAAAACTAAATGAGGGAAATTATTTCTTAATGGATTTCATGTCTAATGCACATGAAATCCAATACCATCAAGACATTTAAAAAGCTAGTTAATACTATGGATAAAAACACGTTTAAATTGGGAAACTTATTTGTATCATGAGAACCTATAGATACATTGAGGAGCTACATAAAGTCCAGAATCCTCTCGTTATTACTTTTACAAAGCATTACTAATAACTAATAGTCTAAATAAATAATATTCCTTAAAAAATATCCGTAAATAATACACAATATCAATATTTTCCCAAATAATCAAATAATTGTATAAGTAGACACCATATGTAAAATGGTATAAAGTTTAAGAAATAATAATATTCATTGTATGATAATATAGAAATTCAACTAAATTTACAATGAAAAATGATTTTAATAAAGTGATTGTTTCAAGATAAAGTTAACAATCATAAAAGGAAGTGAGATTGCAAAGATAGTCATTATGAACATTCATGAGGAGAACAATATTTAAATATTTCAAAGTTTCCCATACCACTATAAAAAATGTAAATCTTAATCCCTACAAAGGAATAATATTTAAATAAAAATAATAATACTATGAGAGTGATTATATTAATGATATAACATGTCAAAAGGTAGTATATATACCAGATAAAAGTGAATTGGTGTATAATAACACATAAGTATCAATGAAATGCAAATTTAGTTGAAATTCCCTTACCAATGTGGTAAAAATTAATTGTAAAACCAAAAGGTAATAATAATTAAATAAAAAATTAAAATAACATGAATATAATATAATTAAATATATTATATATCAAATTCTCCATATGTACACCATATATAATAAATTAAGTGCACAACAATAAATTATGCCTCACAAAAAGAAAATTGAGATAAGAATCTTTTACCTTTAGTCTGACTTGTCTCGTAGGTATTTATATTCATAAATAAAAAATATATTAATTGTTTAGTTACTTTAAAAAAATTCATGTTTATCATAATTTTTATTTAACTTTTTAACATGTTTTATACAACTACTTAAAAAATTAAGTTTACGACAGGTGTTTTGACCAAATTTGACTTATGTGTCAAAAGTAGCTTTGGTATGTCAACTATGGTCAATAGGGTTATTATCTAAAAATATCCAAAAAATATTCATAAAATAATTATCATATTTTTACATAAATTATTATTTTAAATCCAATCAAAAAATATGCTTATAAAAAATGAACCAACGCTACAATCATGGAGATGATAGGTCGCACGTACACATGAGTAACGTTCTCATTTTCAATGATCATTTTGGAAAGAAGATTAGTAACTTATATATTTCTAGAATTATCATTATATAATAAATAAAATATTATTTAATCATATATAATTATATATAGAATTATTATATTGTAAAAGGAATCACATCGTGTCGAGGAGGCGGTATTCCACACATCCACGAACGACGTTAACATTTTTTAAGTGTGTGAAAAGGTAATAATGAAAATGATATATTATATTTAAATAAATTTAATGATTCCATGAATATAATATATATTTTTTTCATGTAACATATGTTTAATTAAAACTATCTTTTATATATTTCATGTATCATATGAACAAATCGCATCACTTTGAGGGGGCGGTAGTCCGCACTTCCATAAACAATGTTATCATTTTTATACAAAACGGAATGTATAAAGATATGTGTTTTAAAAGAAATAAAAAAATACATAATAAAAATCATATATAACATATATAAGCTTAGTTTATATCATAATGGACACTGTAATATGTGGTAAAGTAAAAATGAACAATCATGGTTTTGTGAGGCAGTAGTTCACCGTACACGTAGACATTATGTTTTGTTACCCATTTGATGGAAGTGTGTGTAAGTGTAGGTTGAACACTTAACATAACAACATTCTAGAATATTTAGGATACTATTTATGTTATATTATCTTGTAATAAGAACAATTTAGGTATTGGGGAATGGAAATAAAATTAAAGAGATTTGGGAAAGACACTACCTCTTAATCGGGTTACTCCTTTTGGTTTGCACCAAAAGGCTTCCTTGGATTACTATCTTGTAACGACCGATAGTTTTCGATGGAAATTTCCTTCTTATAATTATATCATATAATCACATTAAATCACAACCCAATGAACTACTAAGTAATATGTGACCTCTAAACATAAGTTTGTCACTTATGTGATTTGAATTTTGAAGATATGACATACATGGTTGTGATCAATAAGTTATTTGGAGTCTAATATGACCAAATTAATTTTTGGTGAATAGTTACATACCCATATGAATAGTAAATTAACCCTTATGATCTGTGAAATACTCCAATGAATAGTAACCTTACATATGATAGTATATAAATAATATTCGAGTGGAAGTCTGATATACCTATATCAAGGAATAAGAAAATACTTGTTTTAAAATTTTTATTTTTCGAGTAAATTGAGATTTAAATAAAAATTAAATTCATCGTATTTTGAAAATTATTTTTTAAAAATTGTGTTATTTTTTATTCTTCACATTGAAAAAATGTTTGGGTGAATTTTTGGGATTTTTCTAAAATACTTGAATTTTTTATGAATAAAAAATATGATAATTTATGATAAATGCAAAATAATGGATTTGTTGAGTCATTGATGATGATATGATAATGTAATACCAATTTTTTATTACTCACATGCACTTATTACTATTTTTTGTCATGTAATAATCACTATTTATGCTCTTGAGGGAAAATAATAAACTAAGGAATTAAATATTATGAAAACCCTCCTCTCCCCCACTATAAATACCACCCCTCCTTAATTATTCTCTTCACTCCTCTCAAGCCTTGTGCCTTGCCTATATTCTACCAAATCTCTCCTCAAGATCCTCCCCCACTTCCAATAACCCTTATTCTCTTCAAAATACCAAATCCTCTCCCCTTAAGAGGCTCTCGAGGAAGGTTGATTCAAGAGGTAAAATTTCACTTTTCTTTTCTTTCATTTTTATGTTCCTTTTTTATCTTTTATTTCCTAAACTATAACCATAAAAATGGTATTAAAACTATAATAACATACATGTACTATAATTTTTTTGTGATAATGGGATAATTCATTATAATCTCTCCTTTACCCACTATTTATTTGAATGAAATGAAAACACTGTTTGAGATGTGTTAATTTATCACATTCAAGGACGACGGGGTATCAATTTCTATTACTATCTTTAATTCTGGTCATGAAACCATTTTTATGGTTGAAAAAAATATTATATATTTATTTTATCTTATTTAATTTTCTTTAATTATTATTCACTCATAATGTAAAATAATAATGCAAAACAATTTAATTGTGAGCAAAATCGCTAAAATTAATTCAAGCATTTATCATTAATGATTTATATAATGATTCACCTTCACTATTAATAACCAAATGAAATTTATAACCATGTAATATTATAGATGTTCAAAAACAATATATAACTTCAATTCTGGACAAAAATTCCCATTTTACATGGTTCTCTGTTCATCAACATAAGTAAACCGATCGTAAAAACCAAGAAAACGAATGGATCCAAAAAATGAAATTGAACCACTTAACCCATTAAAAAGCCCATGAATGAACTTAAAAATGGTATAATATATCAATTAAATATATAATAGGTTCTTTAATTATTAATTAATAAACCTAACTTGTTTTCAGCTCATTAATAACTAGTGGAGATCAATATCAGACTTAAAGTAAGGGATCCTCACCATTTCACTTTTATTCAAGAATGTCCTCTATGTTATCCCCTTTTAGGTATAATCCCTAATGATGGGGTAGGATTTATCACCTCCAAAATACTTCCCTCATGATTTATAATTGATGAGAAACCCTTTTTATCTCTCATTAATCCCTCTTAGGTACACCTGATACCATGATGTTAATCTGTAAGAAATTCTACCTGAACCTCCTTTATTCCTTCGGGTTGCTTTAACTTTATTTTTTCCAAAATGAAGTTATCTTATCTATTTATTTTAATATTATAAATTCTTTGTACATGTACAAAATTCAACTATCAAGACCCTTTTTTCATTCTATTTTATGGATACACATGTTTTTAAGTGATTTCTTCTTCAATACTTCCAGATAAGAAAACTTGTTTTAAGGGAATTTCCTAAAATATTACCCAATTTCAAGTCCACCCTACTTTCTGTATTAATCCACCAATTTATTTATTAAATCAGTATTTTTATTAGGAAAACCTTCTGGATTCACTTCTATTTTTTTATAAAATGTTATTCCCTTTTCCATTTTAAATGCTCTTTAGTATTTTCCTTAAAACCGCACTAAAATGTTTTAAATATAAAGTTTCTTAAATACTATTTTTAAAAGTTTTAACTTCTATTCGACATCACTTATCATTATATATTCCTTTTAGCCTTATGAATTTTCATGTATGATTTAATCCCTTTATTTCATGTAAACTTGTATGATATGCCCATTTACTATGCTTTATGACATGATTAAGATACCCATTTAATTCCATGGGTACCCTTATGTTTATGTATGATTTATTTTGTATGATTATCTATGGGGAAAACATATTCATGGAAAGTTAATATGTATGTGCCTAGATATCACTCTAATGCATTGGGTAAAGTTGAGTCTCATGAGACGTTATGTGGGACGGTCTTGGCGGTTAGCCTTGTCTTGTGCAACTATGTGCAACGGTCTTGGCGGTTAGCCTAGGATTTTGATACTATTGGAAATAGTATTGGTGGTTGGACTTGAATCATAATAAATTCATGTTTTATGTTTCTTACATGATTCTATGATTCCGTGTTTAAATGATCCAATGTTTATATGTTTTGATTCCTTATGTTACATGATTTTTTATATATTTATGTCTTGTCTTATAACCCATGTGATAAGGAATTATTCTTATTCCTATTACCTTACTAGGATTTTTAGCTCACCCATTTTTCATATTATCCCCAGGTTATCCTATGCAGTTTTTTGAGTACAATGGAAGTTAGTATCCCAATATGAATAATAAATAAAGAAACATTTTCTTTTCCCCTGTGCCTTTAGTTTTATGTACCTAATCTTCCAAGACACTAGAATTAATGATCCTTGTCTTGTAATCTAAAGTATAATTTTGCTTAAAATCGTGTAGTGTTATTTGTAAAGGGCTAGGGTCACTATAGTTGGTATTAGAGGATGGTCTAGTTATTTATGGAGATTAGGAATAGAGCACCTTAGTGAGAACCTTAAGGATTAGATTAAGTATAATAAAACATCCCTAAATTTTGGTAAATATAGATTAAGTGGTTTATCAATAAAATAAATCCCTATATGGATACAAAAAGGTAGTTTTGGCTCTGGTATAGATGTACCTAGGAGTAAAAACTCTAATACAGAGTTTTGGGCCTGACCTGGGGTATCCTGGTATATGACAACAGGCCTTACTGAACTCTTGGTTTGACACTCCCGAGGGATATTCTTTGGTAAATTCATGAGATTAGTGAAAACCATTATTAAGGGAATAAAGAAACCCATAAGAAAATAAGTTAAGAAATAGATCAAGGATAACCTAGATTGAAACATAGGGAATCACAAGTTAGGATATACTTATGCTTTACAAGTTTATCCTCTTATGTTCAAAGTTTCATTTTTATGTTCAATAACTAAGTTTTCAATCCCAATAATTATATGTTATTTTTCTTAGTTAATGGCAGGAAATATAAGAACATGTTCCAACAACAAATATTATAGGAAATGTGAACATTGCCTTAATGATATACCTGATATTATGGAAACGGGTGCTCAAATCATCATGAAAGTACTTGCTCAGCTGGCTCAAGTTATGAATAATAACTTGAATCATATCAAACACCCTCCTCTAAGGAAGGAGAAAGTTTTCATAGAATCCTTCATGCGGAAAAGGCCTCCCATGTTTAGTGGAACTTCTAATCCCTTCCGCACGGAACAGTGGATGAACTCCATTGAAAAGATATTAACCATCCTCTAGTGCTCGGAAGAAGAAAAGTAATACTAGAGGTCTACCATTTTGATGGAGAATCTGATTAGTTGTAGACACTGATCAAGAATACAAATTTCCAAGAGTAAATTGATTCTGTGGATTTGGAGGAATTCAATAGTTTGTTTTTCAGTAAATATTGTCCTCGAACCCTCCATTTCAAGATAGAAAGAGAGTTCCTCAGTCGCAATCAGAAGGAACATGAGTCCATTGGGACATATGAAGAAAACGTTACAAGGATTTAAAAGTATGCCTATAGATTTTTCATGAACATCGAAAGCAAGGTAGATCGCTTCTTTAACTGACTAAAGCCGAGTATATGAAAAGTATTGGTGATTCGAGACTTCAACATTTATGAGGAGATTTTCTATTGTACCCTCAAGGATGAAATGAATATTGGATACTCTCTGTGGTCTCATGGACCTAGTGAAAAGAAGCATAAAATGGATAAAAATATGGGTGGTTCAACGAACAAATCCCATTATGGAAAGAAGCCTAAATATACCACTTATAAAAGTTGTGGGAAGAAGTATCTTGGGAACTATCTAAAGATAACCAAGAATTTCTTCAAATGTGGAAGAATGGGAAAAATGGGCAAGAACTGCCAAATGGATATGAAGAATACAACTAATATGGAAGAGGAAGGGAAGGTTCATATTAACACTCATCAAGTAGTGTAGTGCTACAACTACAAGGAGAATGAGAATTATGCAAACAATTTCACTACGCTAAGGGTTGTCGAAGGAAATAAGCAAAAATATATAAGGAAACAAGTAAGGGCTTATCTTATCACTATTGTTGAGGTGGATCTGAACAACGATGTGGTGAGAGGTACGCTAGTTATTCATTCAATAATGTTGAACATACTATTTTATTCTGGATCTATAAATTATTTCAAATCTTGCAAGTTTAGTAGAACTATTCAAGCACCACCTCAAAATTTTGAGGATAAGATATCTGTGAGAATAGAGAATGGTGAAATTATTGTGTACATGGTTTATAACTCCCCCCCAATTAATTCTTGTGGACTGAGCCTCCCAGAAAATCTCATCACAGTTCCTTTATTGGAGTTTGACGCTATCTTGGGCATGGATTGACTATCTTTATACAAAGCCAACATCAACTGTCAGAAAAGAGAGATAACTCTTCACATCCCGAAGCATCCTCCACTTCATTATAAGTGTTAGGAGGAAGATTAATATACTTTATAATCAGTGTCTCAAGTGTGGATATTAATTTCTTATAATCAAAAATTTCTAGCTCAAATGATTGAGTCAAAGGGGATAATCATGCTTGAAGACATGCCCATCTGAGGGATTACACTGATGTATTCCCTAAAGGTTTTCCTAGTCTTTATCATGATAGAGAGGTTGAGTTCTCAATTTAACTTGTTTCTATATCTCTACCTATTTCAAAGAAACATTATATAATGGACACCATAAAGTTAGAAGAGATGAAGAAGCAGTTACATGAGAATCTAGATAAGGGTTTTATATTCCCAAGTGCTTCACCATAGGGTTCTCTAGTCCACTTCTTCAAGAATAAGGATGGTTCAATGCACCTTTTCATTGATTATCATGAGCCCAATAAAACCACGATTAAGAACAAGTATCCCATACCATAGATATATGACTTTTTCAATCAGCTTTGTGGGTCCTGTTATATCTCTAAGGTGGACCTTCAGTCGGTATATTACCAATTAAAAGTGAGTAAGGAAGATATTCCCAAGACTGCCTTCATATGAGGTATAGAAACTATGAGTTCATAGTAATTCCCTTTGGACTCACTAATTATCCAAAAATTTTCATGTATTTAATTAATTGAGTCTTTAGAGATTACCTAAAAAATTTGTGGTAGTCTTTATTGATGATATTCTAATATACTCCAAGAGAAAGGATGAACAGGAAGAGCATTTGAATACTATTTTAAAGAATTTGAGAAGGGATAAGATATATAAAAAGTATAGTAAATGTGAGTTCTGGATGGAGGAAGTATCATTCTTGGGTAATGTTATCATTAGAAAAGGTATATCTTTAGACCCTTCCAATATAAAGGCAATTGAAGAGTGGCACATGCCAACATCTGTAACAGAGATCCACAGATTTCTCGGTCTATCTAGGTATTACTGATGAATTGTGAAGAACTTATCACAATTTTCAAACCCAATGACTAAGCTGACATGGAAGGGAGTGATGTTTTTCTAGACTCAAGAATGTGAAGATTTCTTTAAGGAGTTGAAATATAGGCTTATCATTGCACCAATACACACACTCCCAACAAGTGGATAACTATATTTTGGGGTACAATGTTTCTTCAAAGAAGGTATTAGGTTGTGTGCTGATTCAAAATGATAAAGTTATAGCCTATGACTCAAGGAAACTGAAAATCCATGAGCAAAACTATCCCACGCATGATCTGGAGTTGGAATCTATGATCTTTGTGTTGAAAATATGGAGACCTTATCTCTATGGGGATAAGTGTGAGATATATACTGATCACAAGAGTCTCATATATATATTCACACATAAAGAGATTACTATGTGCCAACAAATACAGATAGAGCTCCTCAAGGATTATGACTACTCAGTCCACTGCCATCCCGGAAAGGCAAACAAGGTGGCAGATGCTCATTGTAGAAAGGATCCTATATCTTTATCAATGATGAGAATTTAAAAGGATACGATATTCTTAGATTTGTAGAGGATGGACATGGGAATCATTATATGAGGAACATCATCAATTCTTTTCAAATGATTACTTAACCATCCCTCGTGGAGAAAATAAAGGATGATAAAAGAAAAGATGTGGAAATTATGAAAAGGGTGGAAGCTATTAGAAATTGTAAATCCTCAAAGGTCATGATTGATGAGGAAGTAGTTGTAAGATTTAGATCACGATTATGTGTACCATTTGATCTAGTGATAAATAAGGGTCTTTTAAATTATGCACATAGCTGAGCCTTCCCTATTCACCTAGGGAGCAAAAAGGTGTATCGAGATCTCTAGGAAAACTTTTGGTGGGACAATATGAAAAGAGAGATTGCTGAATATATATCAAAATGCCTTGTAAGTCAGCAAGTGAAGTCTATGGGGAAAAAGTATAAGGGTATGACTCAACCACTACCCATACAAACATGGAAGTGAGAGATCATTACCATAGACTTTTTCACTAGACTTCTAAGGACATCCAGAGGAAACAATGATATATGAGTCATTGTGGATCATCTTACAAAGACATCTCACTTTATCACAATTTGATAATACTTCTCATTGGATAACATTTCATGGATATACATCAAAAAAGTGGTAAGGCTGCATGTAGTAGCACTATCTACTTTATTTGATCATGATTCAAGATTCACCTCAAAGTTCTGGAAAAGTCTCCAACAAGCTCTAAGAACTGAACTAAACTTTAGTACGGCCTATCATCCTCAAACTGATGGCCAATCTGAGTGAACTATTTAGACACTAGAAGACATGTAGAGAGAGTGTTCTATGGAATTAAAAAGAGTATGGGACCAATATCTTCCACTGGTTGAATTCTCTTACAACAACAGTTTCCACTCGAGCATCTGAAGGGCACCATACAAGGCCTTTATGGGAAAAGGTAAAGAACACCATCATGTTGGGATGAAGTCGGTGATCATAAGCTTCTAGGACCTAAAATGGTCGATGAAATGGTAGAGAAGGTGAAATCCATTCATCAACACATTAAGGCAGCCCAAAATCGACATAAGAGTTATGAAGATAATCGTTGATGAGACCTTGAGTTTAAAGTTGGAGACATGATATTTCTAAACATATCTCTATAGAAGAAGGTCATGATTTTTGGGGGAAAATGAAATTTAATTCCCAAGTACATCATACCCTTTGAGATTCTTGATTGTGTTAGAGATGTGGCTTATAAACTGGCACTTCTGATGACCATGTACCAAGTACATGATGTCTTCTATGTATCCCTCTTAAGGAAGTACATAGCTGATCTTTCACATGTACTCTCTTCAGAGGTGGTATAGTTAGGGAATTATCTTTCTTACGAGGAGCAGTCATGAGGATCTTAGATTGTAGAGATAAATTTATATGTAACAAGACTACTCACCTAGTCAAAGTACTATGGTGGAACCATAATTACGGAGAAGAAACATGGGGATTAGAGGAGTTAATGAAGGAAAATTACCCACACCTGTTTATGGATTAGAATGTAAAATAAAATTTTGATGGTGAAATTTCATAAGGGGGAGATAATGTAACGACCCAAAGTTTTTAATGGAAATTTCCTTCTTATAATTATGTCATATAATCACATGAAATCACAACACAATGAACTGTTGAGTACTATCTAATCTTTAAACAAAATTTTGTCACTTTTGTGATTTGAATTTCAAAAACCATACATACACGGTTGCGATAAGTAAGTTATTTAGATTCTAATATAACCAACTTAGTTTTTGGTGAATAGTAACACACCCTTATGAATAGTAATATTACCCATATGAATAGTGACATACCCTAATAAATAGTAACCTTACCTATGATAGTATATAAATAAGATTCAAGTAGAAGTACTATATACCTATTTCTGGGAATAAGAAAATAAAAGTTTTAAAATTGTTATTTTTCAAGTAAATTGAGATTTTAATTAACAATTAAATAAATCATATATAGGAAATTATTTTTTAAAAATGGTGTTCATTTTTAAATTCTACACGTCAAAAAATGGTTAGGCTGAATTTTTGTGATTTTTCTAAAATAATTGAATTTTTTATGAATAGTAAAATATGATAATTTATTATAAATGCTAAATAATGGATTTATTGAGTAATTAATAATGATTTTCTGATGTAAAACCAAATTTTTTGAACTCAAATAAACTTATTACTATTTTTGGTCATGGAATCATCACTATTTTTGGTCTTAAGGGAAAATAATAAACTAAGGAATTAAATATTATGAAAACCCTATTCTCCCCCCACTATAAATACCACACCTCCTCACCTCTTCTCTTCACTCCTCTCAAGCCTTGTTCCTTGCTGATATTCTACCCAAATATCTCCTAAATATCATCCCCCATGTCCAAAATCCCTTAGTATCCTCAAAAGATCAAATCCTCTCCATTTAAGAGGCTCTCAGGGAAGGTTGATTCAAGAGGTAAAATTCCTCCTTTCTTTTCTTTCATTTTTAAGTTCTTTTGTTCTCTTTTCTTTCCTAACCTATAATAATTGAAATGGTATGAAAACTATAGTAGCATAAATGTACTGTAATTTTTTTATTATAATGGAATAATTCATTATCATCTCTCTTTCTTCCACCTTTTATTTGAAAGATATGAAAACACCATTTGAGATGTGTTAATTTAGCACATTCAAGGACGACAGGTTATCAATTTCTATTCCTATATTCAATTATGCACATGAAAACATTTTTATGGTTGAACCAAACTATTATATGAATATTTTATCTTATTTAATGTTCTATGATCCCTATTCACTCATGATATAAAATAATAATTCAAACAAGTTAATTGTGAGAAAAATCACTAAAATTAATTCAAGTGTTTATCATTGATATTATATATAATGATTCACCTTAACTCCAAAGAACCAAATGAAATTTATAACCATTTAATCTTATGGATGTTAAATAAAAACATATAACTTCAATTCTAGAAAAAATTCTCATTTTACATAGTTCCCCATTCATGAACATAAGTAAACCGATCATAAAAACCAAGAAAATGAACATACCCAAACAATGAAATTGAACCACTTAACCCATTAAAAAAGCCATGAATGAACTTAAAAATGGTATAATAAATAAATTAAATATAGTATAGGTTATGTAATTATTAATTAATAAACCTAATTTTTTTGTCCAGGCCACAAATAACAAGTGGAGAACATCATTGGACTTAAGGTAAGGGATCCTCACCATTACACGTTTATTCAAGAATGTCCTATATGTTATTAACTTTTATGTGTAATATCTAATGATGGGGTAGGATTTTTCACCTCCCAGATACTTCATTAATTATTTATATGTGATTATAAACCATTTTTGTCTCTCATTAATCCCTATTAGGTACACTCGATACCATGTCGTTAATCCGTAAGGAATTCTACCTGAACCTCCTTTATTCCTTTGGGTTTCTTTATATTTATTTCTTACAAAACTAAGTTATCTTATATATTTATGTGAATATTATAAATTTTGTGTAAATGTACAAAATTCAATTATAAAAATCCTTTAATTATTCACTTTTTTGGATATGCATGTTTTTTAGTGATTCCATCCTCAATACTTCCCGATAAGCAAACCTATTTTAAGGAAGTTTCCCGAATTATTAGCCGATTTCAAGTGAACCATATCTTATATATTAAGTCACAATTTTATTTATTAAATACATATTTTTATTATGAAAACATTATTATTTCACTTCTGATTTTATAAAATATTATTCTCTTTTCTATTTTAAATGCTATTTAGTATTTTCCTTAAAACCGCACTAAAATGTTTTAATTCTAAAGTTTCTTAAATAATTTTTTTAAAAGTTGTCACTAATATTGGACATCACTTATCTTGATATATTAATTTTTACCTTATTAATTTCCATGTATTATTTAATCCCTTTATTTCATGGACACTTTTATGATACAATGATTTATTATGCTTTATGACATTATTGTGATACCCATTTTTTTCCACAGGTACCCTTATGTTTATGTATGATTGATTTTGTATGATTCTTTATGTGGGAAATATATTAATGGAAATTTAAGATGGGTGAGCCTAGATAGAGCTCCAATTCATTAGGTAAAGCTGAGTCTCATGAGACTTTATGTGAGACGGTCTTGGCGGTTAGCCTTGGCTTGTGCTACTATGTGCAATGATCTTGGCGGTTATCCTTGGCATGTGATACTATGAGAAACGGTCTTGGTGATTAGAATTGAATCGTACTAAATTCTTTTTTTATGTTTTTTCCACATTTCTATGATTCCATGTCTAAATTATCCCATGTTTATATGTTCTGATTCCTTTTGTTACATGCCTTTTTATATCTTTATGTCATGTCTGCTAACCCATGTGCTAAGAATTTATTATTATTCCTATTACCATACTCAGTTTTTTAGCGCACCTCTTTTTCATATTAACCCCAAGTTATCCTATAAATATTTATGAGCACAATGGGATTTAGGATCACAATATGAAGAATACATAAATAAATGTTTTCGTTTATGCTGTGTTTTTAGTTTTATGTACATAGTCTTCTAAGACACTATACTTAATGATCCTTGGCTTGTACTCTAGTGTATAATTATTCTTGAAATCATGTAATGTTATGTGTAAAGGTCCAAGTTCAATATATATCTTCCCAAGGAAAGGATTCGATAAGAAAGGTAGGTATATTGGGGGGGGCTATTTAGGAAGATTTTGTCCGAAGTCTTGTGATGTGTGAGGAAGTGGGGGGAAAGAAGGCCTTTTATAATGGAGGAGTGGAACTCTTATAATACTTTAAAATAAGAGAACTCCACCCACGTTTTTTTATTTAAATTGGATCAATAATGGTAAAAATTCTATAAAATGGAGTACAAGGTCTAAATATGGACATCCAAGTGATTTTGGACTAGTATATAGGTCGTTTTGGGCCTTAAGGTTATGGTTTATTCCCTTATTAAGCTAAATTTAACCTTAATCGTTGTAATTAATTTTAATTACTTTCACTAAAAATTTTGGTAAGAAACTATTTTTACCTTTTTATACATTATAAATTATACTGATTTCAAATATGGAATCCATTTGTTTCAAATTCCAATCACATAAGTATCATAAATTAATTTAAATGTAATCCCACAGATAAGACAATAATGCGGGTTTTTAAAGTAAAAACATACAAAAGTGTTTTGTATGTTTTTTCTCAATTTCAAATTGAAATTGATTATAATGACTTATATTTGATAAATTGATAAAAAAATTATCTAATTAAACCTTAAAACCAATCAAAAATATAATTTTCTTTATAAATAAATTAGATGAAAAAGTAGTTTTGAATTAAATATCAACATTTTTCGCTATTCATTAAAAAATGAATCTTCATAAAAAAATACCAAAAGTTTACCCTAATCAAATTTTAAAATTTTTATTTCAAATATTATGTTCATTTTGACATACAAGATTCATAAAATTGTCAAATATTTTATTTAAAATAGGGTTACCATTAAAAGATGGTAAAGGGTCCTTAATGAAAATATAGGAGTTTACATGTAATATTGAGTTTATTCTTATCTTATGTCTATCGAATATATTATATGATTATCAAAATTATTTAGTTGAACATATAAAATATATATTTAATTAATATTATTCAAATATTTTAATTAATTTAATTTATTATGACAAAATGCCTTTGTGAGCATAAAAAAATAACATTTCCTTTATATTTAGTTGGTTTATATTTTCATTTCTAATTAATTGGTAACCTATTAATTAATTTTATATTTTTTCTAAAAAGATATTTTCATAAGTTAGTTAATCATTTTTATATCCACTAATTTAATGGATATTTTATATCTTATTATACTAAATAATAATATTTTAATAATATATTATTTTCCGGTAAAACTCGGTCTTGTGTGTAATGTAAGATTTTGAATAAAGTCGCTCTGGCATGTAATGCAAGTTGACTCAATGTTGTGTGAATTTTAAAATATAGAATATATAAAATATATTAAAAATAGTAAATATATTTTAAAGTATCCGGGTATTATATTCCCTTACATTCTTGGTGTCACGTGTCATGCATGTTATCGAATATAAGGTTATTACATTAGAACTTTGGGGTGTTACATTCAGCATTCTATTTTTGATGCTCCCTCACACCCACACATTTTGAGTACATGTCGACCATCTTTCTGAGGGAAGGAAATAGTTAGGATATACTGGTGACACTTTAGTTTACATATTATTTAAGAGTATCATAGGTTGGATAATCCCTCAATGGATTTTGATTCATGTTCTGAGAATATCTTATAGATTTAAGACATGTTATTGAATCCTTAAAAATAATAATAATACTATTATTTACCTCCATGAAATTGATCAATCAAAAACATTAATAGATGTGAAAATATATATGTATCTAAGGTAATTTATATTACTTTAACTTGTGATTATACCATGGTTTAAAGACACACAACTTTGTTCTTAGGGATTTAACACCATCCAGGAATGCGTTCAGTGGTGTGAATTTTGTATCTATCCAATGAGATATGTTTCATATATATCCTTATGAATGGAATCAGAACCTATGATGTTTTTTGACTCTTATTATGATATGTTATACCTTGTAAAGTCATGTGACAAAGATTATTATGGTTCCTTTTAAGGTCATTCGACCATAACCAAGGGAAGTTTCTTTAAAGGTTTTACATCTAAAAATAAATGGGGTGCCTTTTAAGGTCATGAATCTAGGACTAGATGAAGTTCATTTTATTATCATGTGTCTGAGACTAGTTCCAAGCATTTAATTTCATAAAAAATAGATCATATACTATGCAATTTAAATTCATACAACTGACCACTAGGTGAATGGTTCCTATAAATGGTTGGTGTATGAATCATGCATGATTTTAACTTTAAATACCATTCATTCTATTGGTAACTAGACATGAGAGGGTATGAGTGTGGATTACACCTAATAAGAGGACCATATGTTGACATCCACCTCATATCTGTTTGTAACTAGATTAGAATTAAATATTTAACTAATAGAGAATATGACATTGTGAGTAAAGGTTGGGTATTACACCTAGTAAGAGTCCCATATGAAGGTATATGGAACATTGAGTGGAATAGGTATAATAATTGGTACTTTGGATAGCTAGGACGTCCATCATTATGTAAGGTATGTTTCATTGGTATCCTAACAATAAGGAACCTCATCATTAAGGGAATAGATGATTATAAATGCCTCAAGGGTCCTTTTGGTCAGGGAGGAAAATAGAAGATGATCCATTATCATATGAATACAAGATCTAAGGGTATAAATATAATGTGTTTAACCCTATCATGAATTTATGGAGATCATGGAGGACATTTTATTTGTTAGGCACCCCTAGTATGAGACTAGGGTTAAGTGGTGCCAAGGAATGAGATATAGGTGAATTATTTCCCTAGTATGGAGGACTATGATGAGTATCTCCCAGGTATCAAGGCCTGGTAAAAGTATCTCCCTAGTATAGAGGATTGGGTGATGTGTCTCCCTATTATAGTGTTTTGGGAGAATTTTCTTACAAATATCAAGGTCTAGGAAAACTTTCACCTCGGTATTAAGGTTTGGGTTATGTTTCACCCTATTATGGAGGCTTGGGTGAAGTGTATCCATAGTATTGTCTTCCAATGATAGGTTGTGTTTATGTATCACTAGTATTAGATATTATAGGATGTGTTCCTTATCTATGGTATTTAAAGAGTATAGGGTAAGAGATATTTTATTATCGTTTTAATGTGTAACAAATTAGATGATAGAATTGCCTCTAGTTCCCGTTATTTTCCTTAAGGTTCCACTTAGGTAGTTTCCTACTGGAGTGTAAGGATAGTGGGGTACATGTGGAAGTGGGTGGTTCTATAAAATTATGAGATTAGGTCCTCTAGTACTACTCTCGCTTTTATAGTAAAATGGATGGGTAGAGCATAGAGATACATGAGTAATGGACCTTTTTGACTTACTAAGTGAGTGCTTTGTGTAATTGAGAATATGAACAGAAGATAAGGGTATAAAAGGGATCATAATAAGGAGGTCAGAGAATATACATGATAAGTGTGAGAGGGTAGATGCATGAAATATGTTTAGGGCATGTGAAATATGAGTGTAAAAATAGACTTGAGCATGATGAATGCATTTGGGTGTGCAGAAGGGACTTGGGAACCATCCATTCTTTACTGAAAATTTTTAAATATTCATCCATATAAAAATAAAAAACTAATAGAGATACAAAACGACACAAATAAAAATGATATATATTGTATTAATGGGGTATAAGTATCCTATTAAGGGTAATTATATATTTTCAGATAGTTTTTTAGATGGGTAAAATATTTTGTTCAACATCTATATTTTTTTCTTATCTGCGAAACATTGATTTTAACCTTATTTTATTGTTTCATGTGTCAATTATTCTAATAGTTCATAAATTATATATTTAGGAAAAAGTGTGGAACATGTAAGGGGGTAGTTTTTAAATAAATAAGTTGTGAAGAGGAGTTGACGGGTTTTTGTAAGTGAATGTAATTCTATCTTATATATAGATTTTAAATTATTATTCATTATTCTTTTTTTTCTTAAAAAAGTTAATTCACATTGGATTAGAATGATAAAGGATGATTCAGTTCTATCAACTTTCCATGTGATTTAACTATTGACTATATTTGGTTACAATGTTTTTGAAATATATATTGTATATCCATGGGTTACCCCCTATTTCTCATTACACACTCACTACTTCAAAATAAAGTTACAAAATAAGAACCAACATGATGGTTGATCATATGAAATCATCACAAGATATAATCCCCACACTATCAAGTAATTTATTGTTGTTATTTTGTAATTATTAATAAATATAGATCTTAAACGACTTTAGTAATAGTTGTATCTCCCTTAATTCTACCATTTCTTTAAATAATTTTTTTATTCTAATAAATTTATATTCTTCAATGAGATTTTAACTCCACAAAAACTCAATAATTCTATCTCAAATCAATATATAAGAATCGTGACCCTTCAAAATTAGTTATCATTTTTACTCTCCTTTTTAATAAATCTCTTATAAATAATACATAAAATGTCCTTCAATTAAAATTATTTAATATTTTTTAAAAAAATTAATTTATTCCACAAAACTCATATATTCAAGGATTTGAACACATGAAGTTGTATATTCCTTAAATATGAAATTTTATTTTCAATTCCAATATTCAAATAAAAATAAAAAAAACCTTCCATTTTTTACCCAACATTTCCAACATCAACATATACTCAATTTTCCCTGATATTGAACATTTAATTCTCTATGAAAATCATCCTAGTATATTAAATAAATTCTTTAAATTTTTTATCCAATATATTCATGGTGTAACTTATTTAAAATTTTCATGCATTAGTATTTATAGTAGTGTTACTCTTATGTCACTAGGGAATTCATTACATTACTTTATAAGACTTCTTAAGGTTAAAATTTACTCTTACATGAGGCCCTTATTCTGATATGTGGACTTTAAAACTCTATGATTAATATTACATTACCCTCAACTACACTTATAAGTGCTTGGAAAATTAATCTTACTCTTACATAACATTTGAGAGATCTAGTTTACTCTTATCTAAAAGATGAGTAAATTATACACAGGATCAGTAATGTAGAGATACACTTATATAGAATACCTTCTGATAATTAAATGTTACATAGAGTTTTAAAAATGTAGATATGATGTTAAGTATCCTTTCTATATTTGAGATAATGTTATTAAGCTAGTGTAAATCTAGATTACTCTTATATACACATATGAATCTCCAAGTTATTCATAGGTATCCATTGAAAAAAAATATTTACTCTTACACAATTCCAATTTTTTTATTTTTCCTTCCAGTCTTATATAAATGTATTCAATCATTATAAAAATTAATTCAAATTAATATAAAAACAAAAAAAATTACCTTATGAATCATTATTTTAATCTAGATTTGTCTAATATTTTCTAGTAAAGTCCAAACCAACTAACAATTCTACCGTTTATTGGGAAAACCCACAATAAAAATAATTTAAGAGTACCCATGGGTATAACATTTAAAAATATTCCTATATGTCATCTATATAATCACACTTGTATGATATTTTCTACATTATATCATTACCTTGTGGTTTTGTTTTCCATAGGTCTCACTGCCCATCACTCAAAATAACCCTAAACAAGGAGAGTATCTCCACCCATATTATAATGTGTAATTGAAACACTTCAAAATACCATATGGGTCTCTTGATATATATATAAATCCCCAAATATATATAAGAGTGTGGTTAGTTACTTTTCATGAATATTGGGGAGTGTTGAACACGTGAGTCTAACAATCTCCCCCTTATTATTAATAGAGTGATTCAAACCTAGAACCTCCCTGTAATACAATATATTACACATGTGTTCTGAACTTCCCATAAAAATTGTATTATGGGAATCATGATATATGAGAACAACACATCCCCAACCAAACATGAGAGGTAATTTAGTGCTTTTTAGGAATATCAGGGAGGTGTAAGCACATAGGTCTAAGAATATCCCCCTCCGAGATACTCTTGATATAAAAACATGCAATTTTTATTTGACACCATCAATTATATATGTATACATGACATTACATAACACCTATAATATATTTTATTTTTTTTCTTAGAAACTCACATTTTTTTACTCGATGGATCATTTTCCCTCAATGGTAAAACCCTCTTATAAGGATAGGATCTCAATCCTCATTATGATTTTTAGTTAATACCATTATTTAATCACATGTGAGACACATGATACATGGAAAAAAACATATCCCCATCCATCTATGGGATAAATGTTTGTATATTTTCATGGATCACAGTGAGTGATAAAAACATGAGTCTAAAAATATCCAACATTTTGATGAATATATTTTATTATTAATAATTCATTATTATCTTAAATGAGTATCAAATATTTACTCCATTAATAATATAATTTATTTCATTAATCAATATTATATAAAACTACTATATATTCCCAGCAGTCATATATTCTCAATGACTTAATGTTCCCAATGAAAATATATTATAATAAACATTATATGAATAATGAACATATATAACCTAGACCATATATTTATAATGTCTATATATAACTTTATCATTCTTATATATGAGTACTTAATTAAAATCATTCATCTTATTACCTCATTTAAATATCAATTTATTTATCATATTTTTAATGTGGTCTAATATTTATATAGTTATAACCAATGAAATGATCTTTATGGTATATTTTGATGATGAATATTTCAATAATTTTGTATTTTTATTAAATTTTGGTTTCATTCCATTAAAATTTAACTACTTTTTTTATTTAGCTATCTTATAATGTTTATTACATTATAATATAATCATTAAATTTAATAAATAATTTTTAACATATTTCAGTGATGCATGTAATACATTTTATCAAACACAAGATATTTATTTCACACAAAATAATTATGGAGTCGCATTATCCTCCCAAAAAAGACTTCTATCAACAAAGTTCCATTACTCAGATGAAAAAAGATGAGGACACTTTTGTATCACTACATATTCAGGTTCCCACATTTTTTTGGAACCAAGGCTATTCATTTCTATAAATGGAGTATGGTTTGTGTTTATTGTCAATCCAAATTTGGTTCATAAAGGAGCTAGTAAGGCAAGTAATCATACAGAACAAGAATACTACAATATTGAAGGTGACATCATATTGTAGTGTTTGCCAAAATTTTTGGTCTAAAAATTAGAGAATAGTGAAAGATGTTTTTGGAAAAGTATGTTGTTTTTAATATTGAAGGTGAATCTAAATTTTACATGAAAGATAATTTTTATGATCATCTAATCAAAATACGGTATAAAATAGAATTTCCTGCAAGATTTATTATTTTCAAAAAATATGGTTTGCATGATAGGAAGGCTTTCACACAAAGAAGAAGGTGCAAAATAATATTACACTCCAAATGAAATGTTAAATCTAAATTACATGTATGAGAAGTTTCGAGACCAAAACATTAAAATGTGATAAAGGCATGAGCAGCACACAAAAGTTGAAAGTGAGCCAAAGGGTCTTACATGACAAATACGACGTCAAAATTAGGCTTGCATGCATGGTGTAAGGTGCACAAGATACTTACTTACAGGGTTTTCTATGTCTATAAATATGAGGCTACCCCCATCCAATATTTATAACTTCATCCAATGAAGATTTAGTGGATATTTTATGTGAAATATTTTCACACATAAGACTTACACATAGTAAATTTTACCCGTAGAATGTTCCTTGAGTCTATTAAGACCAAGTGAATCTCATTGCGTGGTTGTGCAAAAGATAAGGGTTATTAAAAAGACATCTTCAGTGAAAACCCCAAAACATGTGCACAAAAACAGGTGTTATGAGAACGTGTTGTATTGATCTACTAACAAGTTTTGAGTATCTGGTTTGTTTAATATGTTCTCTCAAGTGCATCAATTTAGGTCTTTAATACAAGAATAGTATAATACTAGATAGGGAAAAAGACTTAAATTCCAATCTACTTAAGCAAAATTCAATTTGTTAAATTGAATAATATTTCACCCAAAGTAGTGAGCTAGTGGAGTCGATAGTAGTGTTCTAAGGGAGGTAATGTGTTATCCCTAAAATCTTATATAGGAATTGTTCCTAGAATAGAGTGACTATTTCTGAATTTTTGTTCTCCACAACTAGGGAAGATTAGTTGATTTTGGTATGAATGAAACACTATCAGCATATGATTCTTGGACTAGACATTACTGGTGAACCCAGTAAAATTGTTGTGTTGTCTATTTATTTATGATTTTTTGATTTTATTTATATTTCCATTAGATAGGTTTGACATGTTCCTACCAATGTGGGAACTAGATCCATCACTTCTTTATAAAAAGTTAACACCCTAATTCTCCCCTCCCCTCTCAGGGTGTTCTAGGGTCCTACAACATTGCATCATAAATTTTTTAATATCTCTTTATTGTAACACCCTATTATTTTAAAACAAGAACACTCTGATTGGTAGCATATATTCCTCACCACACCGAGCATAAACAACTAGTGAAATATATTATTTAAATATGACCGCTATAATTTAGTTGTTGGATTGGAGGGTATATATAATATTAACTAATTTACTAAATATATAGAGTTCCTAATCACTATAAATATATTAATAAATTCTTAGTAAATAATTGCTCAATTTTTAGTAAAGTCATTTTATTCTTCAAAAATATGTTTTCATCGACATTGTTTTTTATTTATTTTTATAAATGGATAATAAAATAAATTTCTAACCATTTTAGTAATGTCGAAATTATAATATCAAAAGTATCTTAAGGTGAAATTTTTATATTTTCTAAAAATTTTGGTTTTTTAGTGTATAGTGAAAAATATATATTTTAGTAAAACATTAATTTATTTTCATAAAATAAAGAAATTTAAATTCCAATTATATTTTTGATTTGGTCTTAAAGTAATATATGATCTATATTATTTTTAATAACCGAATTAATTTCATTTTAATTGTTAATTTTTATGATTTTGGTATAAATCATTTTTTATGCTTAAAGTTCATTTTTATGGAAACTGTTTTTAAGTAGATAATGTTTTTATATATTAATTAATTAAAATAAAAAATAATTATGAATTATTTAAAATAATTTTATATAATAAATATATATCTATATTAATTTAAATTCATAAAATGAATATTACTAGTCATAGAGTTAATATAAAATCATATTTTCCTTTAAAAAGGAATTTTCCTAATGACCTACTTTCCATCGCACTTTACGATACTAATTTTAAATTACATTCTGTCACTTATGTGATTTAAATCCTGAAAAATGGATAAAATATTTAGAATAATATGGTAAAAATAGGGTAAATAGGTCCCTTTTATTTTTAGTAATTATGAATAGTAATTATATTAAATAATTATCACAATGGTAATGGTAAATTGGGTCATTAATGTTAAAGATAATATGATAAGGATAAAAAATACCATAAAACATTCCTTTATCATATTTTATGGGTGTATTTTGGTCATTTACATCTAATTATCGAATATATGGTCCCTCGGTTCCATATTTACTTGTTTTTTACCATTATAATATTTACGTAAAAGATAAAGACCAAAATGTAACTTTCTTACTTTTAATAACTATAATATTTTGTGGCAGGGATAAAAACATATGTTTAGATATAAATAGTAATTATAAATATAAATTATTTTTTGATCATGGAAGTTTTTTTATTTTTTAGTAATTAAATATTTACCTTCAATTCATATGCAACGCTAACACAATCTTTATTCAATTAATAGAAAAATGAAAATAAATGATTTTAAAATTATTAAAAGTAGTATAAATTGAATAAATTATAGATTTACATGAATTTTTTAGATAAATATAACATTTTAGTGATTTTTTAAATGATTATATTCGAATTCCATTGTTGTCGTGTTGTTTTCAAAGTCAAATTAATTAAATTGTTCCAAAAATGACATTAATGATATTTTATAATAAATAATATTTTATTAAATGATTTAAAATTCCTAAAAATCCTATATTCATCCAATTTATTATTTTATGGTTAAAAATATCAACCATGGTCAATTTATTATACAATTTCCTTTTTATAGTAACAATTTTTACACCTAAAGAGAAAAAACTTTGTTATCATGGTAATTGTCAAGAAGGGTTAACGCTAGATAAAACAAAAATATAAGGGTATAAATATAATATAAGCATGTATAAATATTATTATATTATATAATTTCAATATATAATCAACCTATATTTTAATTATATCATTTTTATCCAATTTCTTTGAAAATTAATTTATATTATTTTATTATTTTATGAAATTCTAAAAGTGCTCCTCCCATCACATATGAAAGGGCACATCTTCTCCTATTTTATAAACACTTATGAAACCAAATGGTTTATAAAATCCCTTAAAAAATCAATCCCTTACTCACTTTAATATTTTCTAGACATTTTGTTTTATTATAAAACCCTCCTAGGAAGGTTTTTGGTCCAAACATAAAGTAGTTTTCCTAAGTAGTGGTATCATTCTTAACTGAGAGATTTTGTTTTATTTATTTTTCCACCTCATTAAAATGTTATTAAAAAATAATTATATAATAAAATAATTATATAACATATACTAATATTTTATTATTTTAATTTAATACCCTATATCCACCTCAACTTCGATCAAATGGGAAATTAAACTGTTGTTCATGTATATAGCGGACTATCACTTCATGAACTGATGTAATTCATTTTCCAACATCGCTAGTCACATATGGTTTTAATGATGGATTTATTATATATATATATGATATTAATGACATATTAATCCTTACTTATAGATAATATATCATATAATTTCTTACCTTTCCATTCATTTAAAAATTATAACATCGTTCGTGCGTACGTGTAGATTACCACCTCCATGAAGCGATATGATTCATTCTTCATAACCACATCACATGAATGCTATATATAATTATATTTAAATAAATAAAATTATATTTATGTTATAAGTATAATTTTGGAAAGATAAAATAACACTTTCCTTCTATCTTCCATGATTGTTGAAAAATGGAAACATTACTCATGCATATGTACGAAATATTGTCTCAATGGTTATAACATAGTTAATTTTTCATAACCATATTTCATTATTGGTTTTAAAAGTATAATTGATGTATAATAATTATAATTATTTCATTATTATTATTCTGTATATGATGAAACAATTACCACTTTTATCATAGTCAAACTACCAAAGTAATTTGGGACAAATGAACTGAAAATCGTAAAAACGTTTGATGTGAAATTAATTGATTATGTAATTAAATATGATAAGGTATTAAATAAAAAAATTAATTATAAACATAAAACATTTTATTAAGAAAGTAAATAATTTACATATTTTTATTATTCTAAAAGATAAAAAAACATATGTGATGAGTCGGACCTGCGGTAAGGGATTTCATAACTCAATTTCTTTTCATTGAGTTATATTACTTCTTAATTGACTTTGTCATGCCATGATTATGTGTAAAAATAAATCTAATTATTTTATAAATTATTTAAAAAAATTTATATGAATTTAAAATTTTTACACATAATCACTTCATTGATTAATTCTCACATCAATGTTATGATCCTTATAATGGATTGCATCTCAATTTCCCATCATTGAGGCATATTTTATTGTTATGAACTTAGTTTATTTTACATGGTGTATATACTTACCTTTACATGTTATATTATCATTGTACTTATGTTAATGATATTTAAAATTTCAATTGAAGTTATTCTTTAATGGGGATTAATATTCAAAAGATACCACAAAGTGGTAAGGTTTATTTAACAATCTCATCATTATTTGAGATTGTTTATATTTAGGTCTCCATTGGGGGATTGTTTAATATTTAAATCTTTAACCCAATATATATTTTTCCTAATTTGGTTATTTATATAAATAATAATTTTTTTTTCATTTTCCTCTCATTATGTACTTAAGATACCCTAATCATATTTTTAATAAAAACTGACTATTTGTTTCTACTTGGTCAGAAATCATTTAATCCATTCCAATATTTTCCTTGAATTATTTTAAAGAATATTTGTATTATTATAAAATTATTTATTAAAAACACTTTTACCCATGTTTTAATTTCTAAAAAAAAGTTTTAAAAGTAATATTCCTGTTTGCATCACTTGGAAATTTGGTGGAATTGTTTTTTCAAATTAATTTAATATTTTTGATATTTTTTTATTTCACAAAACAATGAAAATTTCTTTCATTATAAAAAAAAACCAAGTAATCATGAACTAAAACTAACATAAATTTTATCTTTCTCTACAAAGAACACCTAGGTTATCTTACATTACACGCAAGACTGACTTTCTTTGATGACTTATGTTACACACATTAACTAGTTTAACCGACCAAAAAATTTATTAAAAAATTATTATTTAATATAATAAGATATTACCTAGATATTAAATTATAGATATATGAATATTATTGAATAAATTATGAAAATATATAGTTTAATTCATTGAAAATTAATATAGATACTAATTAAATAAAAAGGGATTGATTTTATAAAAAACTATTTTTTATGCTCATAAAGTTGTTATATCCTAATAAATTAAAGTAATTAAAAAATTTAGGTGATATTAATGTAATATATATATCATATATTTAAAAAAATAACTTTTTATATTCATACAAGAGATTCAATATCCATAGGATAAGAGCAAACCAAATTTTATGCATAAAATACAATATTTTTATAAGGGTACTTTTACCAACTTTTTATGGATAAAAAATTTTAAATATATTTTTTGGAAATTTTATAAATATTATATGTAAAAATAAACCTCATCTTTAAAATAAAAATATAAAAATTATATTAGGGTGAATTTTTGGTATTTTTCTATGAAGTTTCATTTTTAGTGAATAGTGAAAAATACTGAACTTTAATTCAAAACTAATTTTTTTTCTAATTTATTTATATTGTTAAATTATATTTTAATTTAATTTTAAAGTCACATTATATAAAAAAATTATCAATTAATAAAATTTAGTTCATTATAACTAATTTCACATTGAAATTGGATATAAAAACATAGCAAACATTATATCTTTTTACTTTAAAAACCTATAGTTTCACCTTGTCTGTGGGATTAAGTTTAAATTAATTTCTTACACTTACATGATTGGAATTTAAAAAAATTATTCCATATATGTAATAATAATAAATTATAATTTATAATAAGTTAAAATTAGTTTTTTACCAAAAACTTTTGTGAATGCAGTTAAAATTAATTATAGTTATTAAGGTAAAATTAAGTTTAACAAAGGAATAAACCATAAACTTAAGGGCCCAAATGACATATAAACTTGTAAAAAACTATTTTCAAGACATATTTAGTTCATAAACCATCCATTATTGAGTTTTATTTATTTTGAGGACTTTTTTGGTAAAAATGTGGGTACACCTAACTTGTTTTCAAAATTGCCAAGTGAGTCCCCTACCTTCCCTATAATGGACACCACATACCCCCCTTATTCAAACCTCTCAAAAAAACATATCTTCAGAAAATATCTTCCCAATAAAATTACCAAACTTAATCACTTATTCCTTAAATCCTCTTTTTTGTTAGAAATAAATCCAAGGAATCCCTTTGGTGAAAACCAAAAGAAGTTACCCAAAGAAGAGGTAATGTCCTTCCTCAAGCTCCTGTAGCTTGTTTTCATTATCCACTCATCCACTCTTATTATTCAATTATTATACAAAAAAAAGTATCCTAAATATACTTATATATTTTTATGATAATTTTTTGACTTACACTTGCACACACTTCCACATAATGGGTAATGAACATACTGTTTATTTGTATGACGAACTACCGCCTCACAAAACGATGATTGTTCATTCTTACTTTATCGTGTCTCATGGTGGGAATTATGATGTAAATGATGTTTATATATTATATTTATTATGTATTTAATATTATTTAATTATTTTACAACACATATCATTATACTTTCCATTTTGTGTAAATACGATAATTCTCTTTGAGGAAGTGTGGACTACTACCCCCTCTAAGCAATGTGATTGGTTCACACTATACATAGAATGTGATAATGATGGGTTAAGATAAATTATATGATATAATAATTATACTTAAATAATTTTATATATAAATATATTTCATTTAATCTCTTTCTTTCAATACGATAATAAAATAGAAACATCATTCATATGTACGTACAACCTACAGTCTCCATGAGCGGTGTATTCTATTTCATACTTCTATACTATATATATTATTAAAATTCACATATAATAAATATAAATGATATTTATATCATTTTTTAAATTCAATAAATCGTGGTATAATTATAAGGACCACAGATACAACAAATTAAGAAACATGCGAAAAATAAAGTGAATATTACCCGAAGTGAAACCTTAACATAGAATTGTTAGTAAGAAGGTAATATAAAGTTATAATAAAAACATATATGGTATTAGATATAAGAATAGAGTTCTATGATATATGTATAATAAAATTTTATTTATGATACAGGAGGTTTTAATGAATACTATCAGAGTCAAGACACAAGGTAAGGGAATTTCATCTCACTTTTTATTTTCGTGAGACACATGCCATATTCACTACTCGCTTCATTTGTGTGATGTATATACTACCCAATGAAATGTTAAAAAATTAATTTCAATTATTTAATGATATTAAAATATTTAAATTATTTTATTCTCTCATGGGTGTCATGATTCTAAATTTACTGTAGTGGGGTAGGTTTTCTCGTCTCACTTTTATTTTTCGTGAGACGCAAGCCATGTTCCCCACCCATTTATTATATATGGTGTATTTAATAACCATGGATTTATTATATGATTCTTATAATTAAATTTATGGGTATTTATATATCAATTTTATTATATTTTTTTCATGGAATCTATGTTTAAAAAGGTACCAAATCGGTAACGTGCTTTTGTATCAATTTTCCTTCTTTGAGACACATACCATGTTATGAACCTATATTTTTCGATGAGTTTTATATACTGAATTTTATATGTTATATCATGAATATAAATATTTTAATGATACATTAATATGTATGTAATTTTATTCTTTCCATTTTTTATGATCCAAAGTTTCCAAATTGGTAACGGTTAATAGCTACAATCTAACCATTTATCAATATTTTTTATAATTATGCTCCCATTGATGAAATCTTATGATCAATATACCAAGAACACTCATTATTTTTTTACCCCTATTTATTCATGTTTTATACAAGTAATTATACCATTTTCCACTCTTTAGTACATAATATGATCAAGAAAGTGTTTTTAAGAATTTAAAACTTTACCTCTCACTTTGGTCGGAACTCTGTTCTCCTTCAAAAAAAAATTCCAAAAGGTTTCCAAAAATATTATATTATTATCATATGGTTATTAAAATATATTTTTACCCATGTTGTAACTTTTTAAACAAAATGGGTTTTTATTTTAAAGTAATCGCCTTATCATTTTTCAGTCGAGGCACTTTTCTAAACTTTTTACGGTGAAAAATGAATGTTCATCATGTACATATTTACCTATCATCATGATAATCATTCCATTGAAGATTAAATTACTAGATTACAAAGTTATTTTTTTAAATAATTTTTTTTGCTAATATTCAAGAAATTTGTTGTCTTAAAGTGGTTTTCAAAAAAATTGTTTTTATAACATTTTCAATCTTCTTTCATAAGTTTTCAAGTAAAAAGATTTTAAAAATGTTTTCATGCTTTCTTTATAATTTTTTAAATTATTTTTCAAGTAAAAATGTTGTCAAAATTTTTTCAATATTTATTATTATTTTTAAAATAATTTTAAAAAAAAAAGTTTTTTCAATTGTTTTGAAGCATATTTTATAAGTTTTCAAAAAAAATGTTTTTCAAAAAAATTTCAAGATTATTTTATAATTTTTCTAGGGAAAAAGGTTTTAAAAATTATTTCTATCCGTATTTATATGTTTTCCTGGTATTTTATAAGAAAATGGTTTTCAAAATGTTTTATGTTTTAAAAATCATTTTTCAAATAAGAAAGGATATTTTCCTCAACAATTATTTTTGAAAGATATTTAAAAATTATTTTACATATAAGATAACATATATTGATGTTACTCATGCCCCTTATAGTAAATGATCCAATGGTTACATTCTTTCTCTGAATGATATATGTTTTGATGGCACGATATTTATGAAACTAAATCCCCTTCCATGAGATTTATGTTTGTGAAACCATCCTCTTTTCGCAGGTTAAAAATTGATGAAATAATTGTGAAAAATATCTTTTTCCACAGGTTATTATATGATTATATGTTTATGACACCAATTTAATTTCATGGGATTATGATAGGATGTTTATAAAAGCCACATATTTTTATGGGTTATGATATGATAAAAGTTTTATTATCTGTTGTCACATGTATGGATGATTTTATTATGAGATGTGTGGGATATATTTCTCCCTCTAATGCATTGGTTAAATATTTATATCTCATGATATAATTATGGTAATTAAGTTGATGAGATTGATCCACTATGGGATTATGGGGAAGTCAGATCCCTTATAAGGAAAGGACCACGACGGGGGATGGTGGTGTGTCCCACCCAGTAGGTGTAGTCAACATGAATATAGAAGATGGGGAAACCTAATCCACTATGGGAATATGGGGAAACCCAATTCACTATGGGAATATTCGGTAACCCAACCCCTTACAAGGAAAGGACGACAATTGGGGATGGTAGTGTGTCCCGCCGAGTAGGTGCAGTTCCCATGAAGTTCCTTGATAAGTTCTAGCAATGTATACTAACTTATAAATAATGATATTACATGTTTATGTATGTCACAATTTTATGTCTATTCCTATGTTATTGTTTCATGGATTATTTTGTTTACTTCCTTATGAATCATGTTTATGATCTTCAGTATATTGGGTATGATCTTTTAATGTTATGATCATGTTCTCATACTGTTATGCTAATTTTTATGCTTACATGTCTCCCTTGGGTACCCTTAAGAAAAATCTTAACTCACCCCTTTTTATGTTTCCTTCCACAGGTTTTGAAGATATTTATTAAGTATGAAGTGTATAAGAAAGGTTTTAATCACGAAGAACCTAGAGGTAGATAATGCAACTCACTTCTATACCAGTGTTTATGTTTCCATGTATCCAATGGCACTAAACTAATACGATATTTGGGAATCAGTTTGTATAATGTTGTAAGTATTCCAGAAAAGTGATGTAATGTCTATGTACATTAAGATAGGGTCGTTTTATTTTCATTTTCCAAACAAATTATTTTTTTTTACTTTCGTTACAAAAGTTTGAAAGGAATGTATTTTTAAATTATATGGAATAAACATAATTTCCCATCATTATAACCACTCAATGTTTTGATTCTTATTTTAAAAGTTAACATGTTTATTTTCAAAGAAATTTTTTTCCCTAATATCCTATAAATTTTTAGTTTTTAAAAGTGGATTTCAAAATAAAAAGAGTATTTTTTTCTCAAGAATGTTTTTTAATGATATTTTTATGGTATTTTTATTCATCAACAATAAAATTCCTTTTATTATCCTCCAGAGATATGTTGTAATGATACAATCCTTATTCTTTCTTTGGATGATTTATGATCAGTTTGACTGGAGAAATTATTGACATTCTGAATTCTAGTTCTTCCTATATGGATAGTTTTTCAACAAGCCATATTTATTGAGTTCTGTAGTTTATTAATATAATGAATTCATTTGAATTATGAAGTGGTAAGTGGGGCATAGAATTACATACCCCTTAATTAATTGGTAGTTACCATGAGACAAACCAGTAGGATAACCTTATTAAATTGGTTTTTGGTGTATACCTACCTATAGTTTAAACTACCTTGGAATAATTCCATGATGATAACTTTCAAATTTCTATAATTATGTATTTTATCATCATAAAATTAGTTATTCATTTCCATTTGATTATTTAATTTGTTATGATATCCATGTATTTATTTCAACCTCTTTATACTCTATTTATTAATTAAATGGAATGTGATTCATTTATTTAACTTTCCATATTTATTATTACTTATTTACTCATGATATATTTATTATATATATCCCTTACTAAGTATCATATTTCACCATTATTCTATTTCCTTTACCTTGGATATGAATAAGGAATCTTCGAATGAGTTTAAGGTTTCATAATATTTACTCTCACTATGTTTTTTATTTTATACTTTAAAATATAATATGAGAGTCAAGAATTTTTTTAGTTTACCAAGACTACAAAAAATAACCAGTACTTTAGGACATGATATCTTGTATCTAGTTTCAATGTACTAAAGACACCACCAGCTTCAGGCCATTGAATTCAGAGTCTTAGCTATTGGCATGAGATCATGTTTAGTAGAAACATTGGTAAATAGATTTATGAAAAAATATTAGGGAAAAAATACCTATGATTTAATTTTAGGATATGTCTAATAATGGGATAAAATTATAAAAAAAATTAGTGTAGATATTATGTGGTTTTTATAGCAATACACTTATGTCTAAACACTACAAGTGGATATGGTTTTAGAATAGATTCATATTGTGGCAATATCCCCAAAGAGAAGTTTGAGTATATCTTATCCATAATTCTAGTACATAATGAGTGTTACCTTGCTAAACACCTAGTTTGACACACTTAGGTGACATTATTGGGTTACTTTACATTTTCTTTATTAACCATTATAAAGGATTTTAATAGATGATAATAATGAATGGCCTAGTATAAACCTAATTTATATTAGATTGAAAACAAGGATTCATGATTTAATCATCCTATAAATTATTATGTGGTTTCCCACTATGATTATAGTCTCTCATAATATTCTTTTTAGTTTTATTAAATGGATGGAACCAAGAGGAATTAATTTAACACTGAATGTGATGTTCAATACAGTGATTATAAGCAACCAAATTTGATGATGACTGGAGAGAAAGAAATTGAGATTATGCTTTATAAATTATCACATTATATAATTAATAAATTCCATATTAAACAACTCTTGGACTCACCAAAGAATATTAGGATAGAGTTTTCTGGGAGATCTGATAGTGAAGACCATAGAAGAAGTAAGATTCAATTTCCATTATGTTATAAATGTTGAAAGATATGCCATGTGGAATGTCTCGAAGGAAGGGGAAGATGTTTTTTTGAAAAAATAAAGGATATAGAGAAAACAATTCTGAGAAGATCAATGTTTTATGTGTGGGAGACATGGGTATTTTCTAAGTTAATTCCAAATACAATAGTTAACTCCTAGACTAAGGGAGGACCTATGTTATAACAATAACTAAAGTGGAAGGATTAAAGTTTTTATGTATTGGGGTCTGATAATTATGTTATAGAAGTGTCAAATCAATGATATTTTGTTTATATGAAACATAAAACATCTAAGGATTTCTCTATAGTAGTTTTCTTTATGGATTTAAAAACATGTGTTGAATGGAAATGATGACATTTAAAAGAGATTTAAAGATAAGGCGATATTTTATGGAAAATTCATGATTGGGGGAAAGATAACCCTTAATATGTTCCTAATGTTGAAGTAATAATATTTAGTTGGAATGAAGATATTATTTACATTAATGAAGTAAACTATATAGTATTGGTGACCTTGAAAATTAATAGTGATTGGGTGACCAAGTAATTTATTATGGATTTTAATATATGTTTGTATTCACTTAATATATTTTATAATCAATGATTTTATTTAAATAATGAGGATATAGTAAATTATTCTTAAGAATTTATCTTTTCATTGAGGTTTTATGGTGATCAAGATAATCAAAATATTTGGTATGTGACATTAATTTTATTTATAAGGTTTAAGGGATTAATGTTAACTTTATTTTTGAAATTTAGTGACCTTCCTTATAATTTTTTTTATTTTAAATTTAGTTATAAATGTTTCTTAAGGGTTTAAATTATAAATACTTATCAAATGTATTGAGTTAAAATTTGGGTGTCATTGTTACATTTTTAGATATTAATATATTATATTAGATAATTTTTGCTAATCACTTTAGTTTTGGTAAATATTTATAGACCGATAGAAAAACATTTTGCTATTTTATGGATCTTATGATCCATTAAAAGTTAATTTTAGTGATTTAGATGTAAAAAACTTATTCTTGTATATTGATTTATTGGAGTGATAAATGATGTGGAAATTGAGTGATTCACAACCAAAGGATGAAATTGTTCTTGTGAAATAAAAATATACCAAGTGAGTATATTTTACGGTGTTATATATCATGATATTGAAAAACTACCTCAATTTTAGGAAAAGAATTTTGAAATAAAATATATAAATTTTTCTTCACTTCTAATGAATCAATGGCCTTTTCACCTATCATAGATTTATGGATTGGTGGTCATTTACTTTATACTAACCATGTTCTCCACCACTTTCTATTAGTCCTTGGGTGTTAGTTTTCTCCTCAATGACCACATTTTCAATTTCAATTAATGTTTTTCTATTTGAGAACATAGTTTTTTGTTATTCTATATGACCATCATATTTCTCTTTCCCATTTTTAAGATAATGTTTTATTAACCCTTTTACGATTATATTTTCCACAAAGGAAATTTAAAATGTCAAACCCTTGATTTTCAAGAACAAGTTAAAATTGAGAGGATGAAAATTATTTAATGTGGTGAGAATTTAACACCCCAAGCCTTTAGGATAAAAAAATTAAGTTTGATAATTTATTTGATATGCAACATCAAGCTTAAAAAACCCCTGAAATTTATTATTTAAATATGACTATTATAACTTACTCATATAATTAGTTAGTATAAATAGGAATAATTTCATTATGAAATATATATAAATGTTATACTCAATATAAATATATTGAAAATGTCTGATTATATAATCACTCAAATTTTTATGAAGACGTTTTATTCTTCAAAAACATGTTTTCTTCAAAAATAATTTTTATTACTTTTTGTGCGTGGATAATATAATTAATTTATGGAACTTTTAGTGATGGTATTTTATAAAAACTATTTTATTTTTTAAATAATCACATCAAAATTAACTTTAGGTGAAATTTTTATCTTGTTTCGAAATGTTTTTTTAGTGAATAGTGAAAATATCAATTTTTGTAAAACCATCAAATATTTTCATTAAATAAAGTAATTTAGAATAAAAATAATACATTGGATTTGTTATTAAAGTTAAATATGATTAATTTTATTTATAATAATTTAATTAATTTCATTGTAATAAAAAAATTTAATTATTTTTCTATAAATCTATTTTTGTGCATAAAAACACATTTTTTTTAGAAATTGTTTTTGGTACATAATGTTTTACCATTTTAATTAATTAAAATAACACCTAATGAGGAATTATTTAATTTAAATTTATATATTCTATATTTTTTAAAATTTATTTAAATTAATATAATGAATATTACTAGTCATAGAGTTAATGTAAAATTATCTTTTCCTTGAAAAATGCATTTTCCTGAAAAAACTGCTTTTCATTGTGCTTTGTGAGTCTAATTTTAAATTAAATTATTGTACTTATATAAATTGAATCATGAAAAAAATATTACATGTTTGGAATAAATTTTTCCAAATTTGGTAAATAATCCCTTATTATTTATATTCATTATGAATAATAACTATAATAAAGAATTATCACTATAGTAAAGGTAAATTAGGTAGTTTGGTAAAAAATAATATGATAAGGACTAAACGTTGACCATAAAACTTTAATTTATCCTATTAGATGAGTATATTTCATATATTTCAATCCATGTCTCGAATATATTTCCACTAGGTTCCATATATCTTTTATTTTGACCTTTATAATATTTAAGTAAAAGATAATGATAAAAATCTCAGTATCTTTCGTTTAATGACTATAACTTGTTATGATAGGAAAAACAGATTAATTTCAGTTATAAATAGTATTTTGAAATATAAATTATTTATTTTTATCATGATTATTTATTTATATTTCTTATTAATGAAATAATTACCTTAAATTCTTATGAAATGATGATAGATTATTTATTCAATTAATATAAAAATTCAATAAATGATTTTAAAAACATTAAAAGTAATATAAATTGAATGAATTATTATCTTATAATACTTTTTTAGATAAATATAGTATTTAATGATGTGTAAACTAATTATATTATAATTATATTTTTTCATGTTTTCATAATGTCAAATTAAATGAATAATATCAAAAATAAGATTAATGATATTTTATAATAAATAATATTTATTAAATGATTTAAAATTTTAAAAAATAGTATATTTTTAAAGTTGATTTATATATGGTTTATAACTCATACAACATAAACATAATTTCCTATCATCATAACCACTCAATGTTTTAAAGCCTCTAAAATTTTCCATGGTCATTTTCAAGGAAAATATTTTTCCTAATATTTTGAAAAGTTTTAGTATTTAAAATTGGATTTCAAAAAAGAAAGGGTATTTTCATCATGAATGTTTTTAATGATATTTTTAGTGTTACTATTCATCAAAAACAAAAACCCTTTAATTATGAAATATAGATATGCTGTGATGATACAATCCTTATTCTTTATCTGGACATTTTTTATTAGATTTTTAATGTATATTATTTTTCTTGTATTATTTTTAGAAATTATATAGTTTATTTTCAAGATTAGGCGCTGAGATAGCGTGTGATTCCGAGACCCAGTGTGGTCTGAAAAAATGTTTGAAAATGTTAAAATATTTAATAGCACATGCACGTGGTTTCCCTAATAAAGTTCAATAACTCATAAATGGGTTCCTAGATAAAAAAATATGAGGGAACTATTAAGTTTAGAATAGAATATTTACCCTCAGCATGACATAACATTGGTGATCCCAGGTCATTTGTAAAAAAAAATTCACGGGCATAAAATGAATAAAATAATTTAACAAAATTATTTTAATTTGTTGTGTTGATGAATTGAATTATTTTTCTTTAAATGTATCCTTATTTTAGAATTCTAAGGTTATCCACATAACCCCAGAACTTCTGGAGGATCATTTAAAAGAGATCTGGGAATACCTTCTAATGAACGACAGCAGATCGAGGATCAACAATCGACGCACATAGATTTTGAAGGAGCTCACCAAAAAATGAAATAAGGATTAATTATTCATTAGTGATCGATCCAAATCGAGTTTGGGCATGTGATTTAATTGGTTTATTCCCATTCCATTATTTTTATGATGAACGTGAATCATTTGATGAACATATAGATTCATGAATCATGTGTATTGTGAGATGAGATTTATTCCATGAGATTTATTTGATATGGTTTTCTAACCCAAACCCCCCCATTCTTGATCATTGTCCCAGAATGCATAAAAAACAATGATAAAACTTTATCTTTTTCCTTTCTCCATATTTGATCATGTTCTTTTCCGGTTGGATCCCTGTGGTCTCGGCTCAATGTTTCTGGGTGGTTCTGAACTTGATCGGACCCCAGATTTGCGGAAAATCGACTACTGAGGATGGATCAATGTATATAAGGACTAAAAGAGCTCAGATATATAATCATTTAATATTTCAGGAATTGAAGGAGGAATGGTAATCTATGGAAGGGACCACCAGTTCATGGCATCGGTGGCCAACAGCTAGCGGTGGAGCAAGGAGGCATGGGGAGATGACCCGCATACAGGCAACAGAGTTGTGTGCAGACAGGATCAGTAGCTACCAAAATTGGAGAGGTGACATACATGGAGTGTTATGGGAAATGTGGGATGTGTGTGAGTGGGTTAGGCAAGGTTAGTGGGTCAGGCCGGGTTTGTGGGTCAGTCCAGAATGGTGGTTCGGGCCAGGATGATGGGTCAGTCCAGGCAGTGGGTCGGGCTAGGCTAATGGGTTGGGTGAAATGAGATGGATTCAGCTCAGACCCTGGTCAGACCTAGGGAAATTTTAGTAGATCCCAGTTGTGTTCGACGACATTGGTCGACCATGGAACTGCGACAACTCGAATTTATGTGAGTGCAATGACTACATGTCCAGTCTTTATGCGGTCGACCATGGTGGAAGACTGCAACGACCGATTGGTTCGGCTGGTGGAATGACCAAGGAAGTTGGTCCACATGCCCTTGTGAGTCTACAAGTATATTCTTGAGAATCAAGTTCAAATTAAGATGAATTTAGGCTCTTATTTTTCCTTGTTTATACCTGTATAGGTTGATTGTGTTCCCTTAGTCCTTTTCTTGAGGGTACAGTGTGACATTATATCCACATCACTGGATTGTAATACCCTCTAGAGGTTGAGTCTCGTATAGGGTTTTGGTGACCCTTCATGAGACTGGAGTGTGATCCTCTATCATCCATAGTGGATTTTTTGGAATCGGCATGACCTCCTTGAGTAGGGTGTTGATCCTCTATTTATAGGGTCACATCAATAGGGTTTTGGAATTGTTGTAATAATATCCCCTATATAGAAGGTTTATCTATATTGGGTTTTTGGTATCCCTCAGTGGTTCTGGGTGTGACCCCCTCTCTGTAGAGACCCAAATCTTGATGTACATGGACATTACATTACTTTTTTGGAATACTTAGTACATAACAAAAACAGACACACAAGGACCGTAATAGTTTAGTGTCTTTGGAAACTCGGAATATAATCTTCTAATCGTGGTGAAAGATCTTCAACATCTCCCATAAAGATCTTCCCCTCTTTTTTTCTTACCTAAAACATTTCTTTATATCCTGGGGAAAAGAAAACATAAAAGGGGTGAGCTCAAATTTCCAGTAAGGGTAAACATATAGAACATAAAACAATTCATAAACATTCGAATGCAAAAACTTGAACATAAAATCTAAACATCAAAATCTTGAGCAAAGACATGAATCTTGGAAGTAATTAAGGCATATATCATAAGCGAACATCAATCATGATAAAATAGCATGTGAATAAAACATGTAATTGTGGAAACCATTAAGCACATGTTATGATTTCCATAGTAGCCAAGGCATTGCTGCCAAAACCATATTAGTGGACAAAGTCCCTTTCTGAATCGAGTTCACTCCTCGTTTCAGTCCTGTAACACTGAACTGGATTAACTTACCATTCCAGCCATGTCTATCTCATGAGATATAAATCTTTACCCAATGCATTGGAGGGAGATATAGGTCCCACCCATATCATAATGAAATCATTCTTACTTGTGCCCCAAAATAAACTTAAAACATTCATCATAACCCAAAGAATAAAATGGGTTTCATAAACATCATCCCATCATCTCATAATCCATATAAAACAAATGGACATTTCATCATAAGAAAAGTGAAACCATGTAAATCATAGATACATTAAACTTGAAACATACACATATGAAATAATGTCATCTTTGAGGGAAAATGGTTTTGATAAAACATTTGAAATGAATTCTTTAGGAAAATATCCTTTCTTCTTCAAAAATAATTTTCTTTTCACAAAATGCCATAAACTTTTAAAATAAAAGTATTTTGTTTAAAATTATCATAAAATATTGTAGAGTAAGATTCATAAAAATATGGCATTATGAAACTGTAAAAATCTGTTCATTCCATATAAGTTAAAAATAACATTCTTCTCGTACTTTTGTCGGAAAAGTCAAAATGTACCTCGTATGGTAATCAAAAACAAATTCCTTACATACCATGTAGTAAAAGTCAAAATGGGAAAAAAGTACTTTAAACATACATGAAAACATTTTTATAAAATTTGCATATGGATGATAAATATTACCCCAGTAAATACTTATGTATAAGCAATCTCGGATAGAAAACAATTGATATTGCAACATTATCCCTTACCTTAGGTCCGATACGCTTCGTACGTTTCCAAACCTCCTGTATAATGATTTAAATAATGTCATTGACTTATTAAAGAATCATATTCATTGTTATGGTATCATATATGGTTCACTTATGACTTTATATTACCCATTCTTTTGTAAGTTCCATGTTAAAGCAGCGTTTTGGGTTAAATCGTTTTATTTATCGTACGTGTTTGGACTTGTTGTTCTTGATATCATTACTTATATCCTGATTTATGAAATTCCAGAATGTAAAACATGATTTATATAAAATATATTTTCAGTATATACATATATATATGATAGATCGATTAAATGGAATGAAATACACCGTTTATGGAGACGGTAGGCCGTACGTACGCATGAACGATGTTTTCGTTTCCTTATTGAATTGAATGAAATTAAGTAGATGACATACATATATATACACATAAATACAGTATCATTATTATGTCATATATTTCATGATTACTTATTATATATACTTTATAATCCTTCATGAATGGTTAACATGGAGAATGAATCTCATCCCGTCGTGGAGACGGTAGTCCGTACGTACGCACGGGCGATGATATCATTCCCATGATCGTGGAATTGCATTGAAGTGTATGTATAATATTTCAGAATCAATATCACTTTTCAATAATCATATATAATTATTTATTTACACCATTATACCCATCCAAGTAAGGTGGTGGTCGAAAACAGATTACACCACGGCATGGAGACGGTATTCCGTACGTACGCACACGCGGTGATTTTGTTTTCCATAGGATGGATAGATGGTGAAATAGGGTTGTTTCATACTTATAATAACATATCAGTATATGAGTGATACTGATGTCATTACTTCATAATGAAACAACTAAATAATAAGAAGTAGAAGAAGAAATAAAGTTGAAAGAATTGGTAACGGATATTACCTCTTCTTTCGACACGCCTTTTTAAAACCTCCTCTTAGGGCACTAAGATTGGTCTATGAAGAAGACCAGAACCTCTAGGATATTTCTAGGGAAGTGGATAAGAGAAATTGTCAGGGGTTGGCCGAGATTGAAGGCTCAAAGTGGTGTGAGGAAGAGAGGGAGGAGGTGCCCTTTTATAAGGGAGGAGAGGGGAACCTTTGGAATAACCAAAAATATTATTTTATTATAAAGTCATATTCAGTTTTTAATAGCTCCAAATTGAGTTATTTAGAAGCTAAGGTGGGGATGGTTCTAAATACTCTCAACCAATAGAATTTATACAACTTTAGGTTTCTATTTCAACCTTATCATTTAGATTTAACTTTAAGTTAAATAATTTTTCTTTTACTATGCCTTCTGGTTTTCGTACACTATAAGGTTAATAAACTTACTATAACAAGCCAAACGAACCCCAAGTTGTTTATTATTAATATATATAACCTTATATAAGTAATTTTTCCGAACCTTACATTTTTATAAATAAAATAACAATTAATAATATAATATTTGTTTTAAAAACTATTTTATGTCAATTTTGACACTATTTGGTAATTGATTTTTGTGAAAATCATAACAGAAATATTAGTTCAATAAAAGTTAATTAAATCAATACTAACATGTCATATTAATATATAAAATAATTGGAATTCATAAAAAGTCTCAAATTACATTTATTTGGGTATTTATAACATCAATTATGTCAATATTTCATTAATAATATAATTACTGCATCACCATTGTGTCATAAATAAATTAAATGATATAAAGTCTAAAAATTAACAATAAAATACCATTATGTAGGAAATCTTTTTATCTTTATAATTAATAATTATAGTCGAATTTAACTTATGTATAACCCTATATTAAAAATGATTTAGTTATTAAACGTTGATTTTAAGTATTTTAACCCTTCTTTAAATAAATTAATAATAAATGTCTTAATCTAATCCAAGTGGGCCTAAATGGTCATATTTTATTTCTAAGGTTGTTTGTGGTCTAATTACACTTATCCAATAGAATTATGACATGTGTTAGGGTAATAATTATATCATTTTTACCCTTAATTACCGTATTTACTTTTAACCGTGGTAAAAAAAAGTAAAAAGTTACTATTCACCAAAAATTATTTTCATTTCATTGAACCACATTTTATTCCTTGATATTAACCGTGTCTCTTGTATTTTTGAAATTCCACTCACTGAAGCGGAAAAATTAAGTTTTATGTGAATTTGCAAATTCTCCTAGGAGGTGGGTAAAAGACGGTGAAAAGTTCAATATAATTTTTATATGTCTAAAATTATTATAAAATGACTCCAATGACTTAAATTGAACTTATACAGGTATTATGTATCAATTTTGACCTAAAATAAATTTAAATAAAATAAATAATCATTTAAATAAAAAGTCGGTTTTTGAATAGTAACCTAGTGTTTTCACTATTCATCAAAAATTGAAATTTTAAAAAAAATACCAAAAATTCACCCTAGGCTAATTTCGATATTCTGAATCCAAAAATGAAGTCCATTTTGAAAGATAAAATTTATAAAATTTCAAAAATTGGGTATTACTATTCATAATGGCTAGTTTATATAACATATCGTTGTTTAACAAAACTCGATATTGCGTACAACACACGCTATCGTGGAAGGTCGTGATTATGTGTAATGCAAGACAAGTCAAGGATGTATGTTGTGCAAGATCCTTTTGGTTTAGCGTACAACACAAGACATTAATGAAATTAAAAAGAATATTTTTCATAAAATCTCGGGGTGTTACATTCTACCCCCCTTAAAATGAATTTCACCTTCGAAATTCATCAGGGTTATAAATGGTTTACTACTCGAAAGTTTATTTAATAGAAACCCATATTGTAAAAAGGAATACCAAAACTTGGATTTAAAAACTAAAGTATTAAATGTAACGGTTACCCAAATTAACTAATCACTGGGTTTCCACATAGGAGAACATAGGTGAAAATATGGATATGGAAGAGAAATCTAACCGTCATGTTCTGATGGATAGTGGTAGAGAACATGGCTATGAAAAAGACAAAAATCACAAAGACATAAGTTTGTGATTATCTAGGGTACCATCTGATTCATCGGATATAAGGGCACTCGGACAACATTTTTGGTTTTCAATATCATTTCCCTAAAGTTGAAGAATTTGAATTAGAATAAATACTTACTTTATTTTGGTACAATCTCATTGTTGTTCGTGCTTTGAACAATTTACACTTAATCTCTTAAAGAAATGAAGTTGAATTTGTTATTCGTGAAGTGTTAAAAAATCACGTGATACAATGATGGGTCATTCCATCTGTTTCAAACAAAAGGTTAGCAAAAGTTATCAAATATACATAAGTCCATCTATGGTGAGTTTAATCGTATATGATTCCAAAAATGATCTTATACTTCATATATCATACCGCTTAATAAAATAAAACTAGTTTCTACAAACCAGGGACTTTTTGTAGGCCAGTGGTATGCGATAAAGGCTAGTCGCACTTCGGTTGTGGGTTCGATTCCCACAGGCTTGTCCAACGTGACGGGCTGTCACTCATTCTGCAGGTTGTCCTTTTTTTCTAAAAATACAATACTAACTTATGTACAACATAATCCATTCCAATATTTAGGCTTATCCATAATATTGAAGTCCATTCTCATATTATTGTGAAACGATTACCAGAGATTTCATATAGCAAGCATGTTAATACCATTGTTGATCCCCATATATCATAAGATATGTCTTGTTGGTCACATTCCAAACATTAGAAGGCCTTAATCATGTATTCTCTTGAAAAATGAATACCCATTAAATCTTAGTGAAAACATGAGTGTTGTCAAAAGTTAACTCTTTCCATATACCAAAACCCCAGAATTCAATATACTCAAACCATGATATAACTATTTCCTTATATCATTCATGAGCTCATGAATACTGTCAAACATTTCATTTTCTCCTTATCCCTTCATTATGCACATATCATCTTCTTTCCAAAAATATCTCAATCACTTTCCATGGTTACCGGTACCATAAAATTATTGAAAACCACAATAGACCAATACATAAATATTCCGATATTCCACGATACTATATACAACATTATTTTGGAATCCTATTACATAAACATTTAATCATTCCACCACATTGTTGTCATATTCAACATCGCCAATAGTGATCGCATGTGACTTTCCTTTGTCCTTTGCCTTAAGTGGTTTCTCATTTCGATCATCATTAACCCTTGGATTAGGTCATTTATTAGCATAATTCCCCATTTCATTGCACTTGAAGCATTGAAGTGTTGGTGGTGCGTTCTCTGCAGTCTTTTCTTTATTCACATCATTAGAAACCCTTTTTCCATTACTTCGACACTCAGCTACTTGATGACCTTCTTTTCCACACTTAAAACATTTTCTAGTCCCTTTAAGACAATCTCCACCATGATTCTTTCCACACTTTGATCATAAGGAAACATTCATCTTCTTTTCACCATTATTCTAAGATTTATCCTTGAACTCCATCTTTCGTTTCTTGTCAAAACCATGAGATGGATATGTAACACCAACTTCCATTTCTACCTTAATAGCACAACGCACAATTTCTTCATAGCTAATGAAGTCTCTTATAGCTAATTCCCTTCTAAGATTTGGTTTTAAGCCACTGATGAATCGATCAACTTTACTTTCAGGTTGAATGATAAAGCCAGATTCATATCTTGAAAGCCTTGTAAAATTCGTTTCGTATATACCAAAAGATTCATTATCCTTTTGCTTTAGTTCAAGAAACTCCTTCTCTATCTTTGTTCGAAGAATATGATGGAAGTACTTATGGAAAAATAAGTTCTTGAACTCGTCCCACTCCATAGACTCAATTTCATCTCTTGGCCTCGTATTCGTGATAAGATTCCACCATTGATCATCTTCACCTTCCAAACGATATACTGCTAAGATGACTTTATCATGTTCAGAACATTGAAGAACTAAAAATATTTTTTCAGTGGTTCTGATCCATTGTTCTACAACAAGTGGATCAGAAGACCCACTGAAAGAACGTGGACGTTGCCTCATGAAGGACTCAATAGAATATTGTTCTCTTCTCTGCTCATTTGGAAGTCCAGAATGATTCATAGCTTGTGTAAGTATAGCAATAATATTTTGCACTCCATCTCCCATAACATTTGTTTGTTCATGAGGACAATCATTGCATTGTCCACTACATTGATCAACACGGTTCCTTCGGGTTCCAGCCATCGTCTAAAACCCAAAAAGAATAGTGTGAGAGGCAAAAATCATGCTAGAAAAAACAACATAATAAAGGGGGAGTACCTTCAATATCTAACATTTTAGGTTTAATTCTAAGATCTTTATCGTAATTCTAGGACTATAACTTATACTTATACTTAACCTTAGGGACATCCCTAGACATACCTTAGAAATATCTCTAGGGATCTCACTAAAGTTCTCGCATCCTAGTTTCCAAATGTTGACTAAACCTTTCCTCTGATACCAACTGTAGAGACCCAAAGCTTGACTTACATGGACATTACATTACTTTTGAAGAATACTTAGTACATAACAAAAATAGACACACAAGGACCGTAATAGTTTAGTGTCTTTGGAAACTCGGAATATAGTCTTCTAATCGTGGTGAAAGATCTTCAACATCTCCCATAAAGATCTTCCCCTTTTTTCTTACCTACAACATTTCTTTATATCCTGGGGAAAAGAAAACATAAAATGGGTGAGCTCAAATGCCCAGTAAGGGTAAACATAGAGAACATAAAACAATCCATAAACATTTGAATGCAAAAACTTGAACATAAAATCTAAACATCAAAATCTTGAGCAAAGACATGAATCTTGGAAGTACGTAAGGCATATATCATAAGGGAACATCAATCATGATAAAATAACATGGGAATAAAACATGTAATTGTGGAAACCATTAAGCACATGTTATGATTTCCATACTATCCAAGGCATTGCTTCCAAGACTATCTTAGTGGACAAAGTCCCTTTCTGAATGGAGTTCACTCCTCATTTAGTCCTGTAACACTGAACCAGATTAACTTACCATTCTAGCCATGTCTATCTCATGAGATATAAATCTTTACCCAATGTATTGGAGGGAGATATATGTTCCACCCATCTCATAATTAAATCATTCTTACTTGTTCCACAAAATAAACTTAAAACATTCATCATAACCCAAAGAATAAAATGGGTTTCATAAACATCATCCCATCATCTCATAATCCATATAAAACAAATGGACATTTCATCATAAGAAAATTGAAACCATTTAAATCATAGAGACATTAAACTTGAAACATACACATATTAAATAATGTCATCTTATATGGAAAATGGTTTTGATAAAACTTTTGAAATTAATTCTTGAGGAAAATATCCTTTCTTCTTCAAAAATCATTTTCTTTTCATAAAATTCCATGCACTTTTAAAATAAAAGTATTTTGTTGAAAATTTTCATAAAATCTTGTAGAGTACGCTTCATAAAAATGAGGCGTTATGAAACCGTAAAAATCCGTTCATTCCGTATAAGTTAAAAATAACATTCTTCTCATACTTTTGTTGGAAAAGTCAAAAGGTACCTCGTATGGTAATCAAAAAAAATATTCCTTATATACCATGTAGTAAAATTCAAAAATGGGAAAAAGTACTTTAAACATACATGAAAAAAAAATTATAAAATTTGTACATAGATGATAAATATTACCCCAGTAAATACTTACATATAAGCAATCTCGGATAGAAAACAATTGAGATTGCAACATTATCCCTTACCTTAGGTCCAATATGCTTCGTACGTTTCCAAACCTCCTGTATAATGATTTAAATAATTTCATTGACTTATTACAGAATCATATTCATTGTTATGATATCATATATGGTTCACTTATCACTTTATATTACCCGTTCATTTGTAAGTTCCATGTTAAAGCAGTGTTTTGGGTTAAATCGTTTTATTTATCGTACGTGTTTGGACTTGTTATTCATGATATTATTACTTATATACTTATTTACTTAATTAAAGAATGTAAAACATGATTTATATATAATATATATTCATTATATACATATATATATGATAGATCGATTAAATGGAATGAAATACACCGTTTATGGAGACGGTAGGCCGTACGTACACATGAACGATGTTTTCGTTTCCTTATTGAATTGAATGAAATTAAGTAGATGACATACATATATATACACATAAATCCAGTATCATTATTATGTCATATATTTCATGATTACTTATTATATATAATTTATAATCATTCATGAATGGTTAACATGGAGAATGAATCTCATCGCGTCGTGGAGACGGTAGTCCGTACGTACGCACGAGCGATGATATCATTCCCATGATCGTGGAATTGCATTGAAGTGTATGTATAATATTTCGGAATCAATATCACTTTTCAATAATCATATATAGTTATTTATTTACACCATTATACCCATCCAAGTAAGGTGGTGGTCGAAAACAGATTACACCACAACGTGGAGACGGTATTCCGTATGTACGCACATGCGGTGATTTTGTTTTCCGTAGGATGGATAGATGGTGAAATAGGGTTGTTTCATACATATAATAACATATCATTATATGAGTTATACTGATGTTATTACTTCATAATGAAACAACTAAATAAGAATAAGTAGAAGAAGAAATAAAGTTGAAAGAATCGGTAACGAATATTACCTCTTCTTTCGACACGCCTTTTTGAAACCTCCTCTTAGGGCACTAATATTGATCTTTGAAGAATCCCAGAACCTCTAGGATGTTTATAGGGAAGTGGAGAAAAGAAATATTCAGGGTTTGGATGAGCTTTAAGTCTCAAAGTGGTGTGAGGAAGAGAGGGATGAGGTGCCCCTTTATAAGGGAGGAGAGGGGCACCTTTGGAATAACTAAAAATATCGGTTTTTAATATCTCCAAATTGAGTTATTTCGAATATAAGGTGGGGATAGGTCTAAATCCTCTCATCCAATATAATTTAGACAAGTTTAGGTTTCTATTTTAACCTTATCATTTAGATTTAACTTTAAGTTAAATAATTTTTCTTTTACCGTGTCTTCTTGTTTTCTTACACTATAAGGTTAATAAACTTACTATAACAAGACAAAAGAACCCCAAGTTGTTTATTATTAATATATATAACCTTATATATGTCATTTTTCCGAAACATAGATTTTTAGAAATAAAATAACAATTACTAATATAATATTTGTTTTACAAACTATTTTATGTCAATTTTGACACTATTTGGTAATTGATTTTTGTGAAACTCATAACAGAACTATTAGTTCAAAAAGAGTTAATTAAATCAATACTAACATGTCATATTAATATATAAAATTATTGTAATTCATAAAAAGTCTCAAATTACATTTATTTGGGTATTTATAACATCAATTATGTCAATATTTCATTAATAATATAATTGTTGCATCATCATTGTGTCATATATAAATTAAATTATTTAAAGTCTAAAAATTAAAAATAAACTACCATTATGTAGGAAATCGTTTTATCTTTCTAATTAATATTTATAGTCGAATTTATCTTATGTATAACCCTATATTAAAATTTATTTAGTTATTAAAATTTGATTTTAACTATTTTAACCCTTCTTTAAATAAATTAATAATAAATGTCCTAATCTAATCCAAGTGGGCCTAAATGGTCATATTTTATTCCTAAGGTTGTTTTTTGTTCAACTAAACTTATTCAATAAAATTAGGACATGTTAGGGTAATAATAATATCATTTTTACCCTTAATTACCCTATTTACTTTTAACCATGGTAAAAAGAAGTAAAAAGTTACTATTCACCAAAAATTATTTTCATCTCATTGAACCACATTTTAGTACTTGATATTAACCGTGTCTCTCAGATTTTCTAAATTCCACTCACATAAGCGGTAAAATTAAGTTTTATGTGAATTTGCAAATTCTCCTAGGATGTGGGTAAGAGACGGTGAAAAGTTCAATAAAATTTTTATATATCTAAAATTATTATAAAATGACTTCAATGACTTAAATTTAACTTATATAGGTATTATGTATAAATTTTTACCTAAAATAATTTTAAATAAAATAAATAATTATTTAAATAAAAAGTCGGTTTTTGAATAGTAACCCAGTGTTTTCACTATTCATCAAAAATTGAAAGTTTTCAGAAAAATACCAAAAATTCACCCCAGGAAAATTTAGATATTCTAAATCCAAAAATGAAGTCCATTTTGAAAGATAAAATTTATAAATTTTAAAAAATTGGGTATTACTATTCATAACGGCTAGTTTATATAACATATCGTTGTTTAGCGAAACTCGGTATTGCGTACAACACACGCTATCGTGAAAGGTCGTGATTGCATGTAATGCAAGCCAAGTCAAGGATGCATGTTGTGCAAGCTCCTTTTTGTGTAGAATACAACACAAGACATTAATTAAATTAAAAATAATATTTTTCATAAAATCTTGGGGTGTTACACTCTCTATGTATCATAATCTTCTCAAACTAGTGTTTTCTCTTTAGGCAGGGCCCAAATGAGACGTAACACATCGTCGAGTGTCTTCGATGATATCATGGTTCATGGAGTGGGATCTCTTGGAATGAGCATTTCATCAAATAGAATAATGTGGCTGGCAGTTGTTTATGACTTCCTGATGGCGTGGAGTCTCTCCTATGTATATATGGGATTTATTTTCTTTTTGTGTATATTATATAGTTTTACATCTTGTATGGGGCTGACTATACTTGGTGCTTTGTGTTTATTGTTTTCAAGGTGTCCAACTGAGTATTGTTGTACTCACCCATGCATGGGTTTTTCATGCAAATGTCATGTCTTTTGCTGATGAAGACCCTTTTTATGGTGTCTACATAGGATCAGGAGCGGGTGGAGCACACTTGGAGTTGGGAAGACTAATTTTTTTACCTATAGTGTACCTTTGACATAGTCCTCACCCTTAGAATAGGTTGTAATTCTACAGTTTCAATTAGACTTGTGTTACAGACTCTTTGTGGTGGGCTTGTATTTAGCTCTGTTTAATTTTCCTTTATTTCATGTTATACTCTGGATATGGGATCTTAGTTGTATTCATTCATTCTATTAGTTGTTTTACATTTCAGTATTATGTGGCTTATAGATATGATCGTGTGTACATGTACTTTAGGATAATGCCTCATATTTGTGGGAAATTCCTACTTAGTGATAGTCACCTACCCACGTCCTATCAGAGGCAGGATTGGGGTAGTCATGGAATGGGACCCTTTAGGATGGGTTATGACAGAGTCGTATCAGAGTGGGTCGGTTCTACTTTAAGAATGGGAGTCTATGATATTGGTTTGGGGAAATGGTGTTAAGTGTTTTGATTTCAGCTTTCAGATCATGGAATCTAGTGTTAGTGTGGAGGATGACATATCCATACACCCAGACTATGATAACCTAGTTCTCAACTCGATACTTGAAAACACTAGTTGAAGGAAAAACAAAAATGGTATGTGTATCATATAGGAATGGTTGTGTTTTCCATGTCATTATTGAGTTAGCTCCCTGGATATATTCTATTGACCATGGTACATCTTATTTTATTTTAGGATGCCTCCATGTAGACAGAGAGATAAAATTACACCACATGATCATGAGGATGATCTTCCTAATGATGTGGCGTAAGTACATGAGCTTACACCAGATATAGAACCTTATGGTGGTTTACCACCTATACCACCACATGTCGAGTATCATCTTCTATAAGAACTACTAGCTGAGGAAACACACAAAGTGAGTGTGTTGCATGAGTTTCAGAGGCAGCGACCTCCTAGATTTTTAGTTGATACAGACCGCCAGATGGATGAGGATTGGATAGAGGTAGTCACCTATGTTTTCCGCCTTGTGAGGATGCATACCGATGATATGGTAGTCCTTGTAATGAGTCTCATTCTGGGATCTATGGGGTAATGGTGGATATTGGTGATTTAGTCACGTGATGAGATAGTTCTCTCCTGGATAGAATTCAAGCATCTCTTCAAAGAATAGTTTATCTGGACATGTTGTGATTGGTGCGCATACAGGATATTCTACATCTACAGTAGAGCATTATGACCATGGAGGAGTATTCAGTGAAGTTTACTAATCTTTCGCACTACTCCTTGGATATGGTATAGGACCTATCCTTTACATCTCGGACCTTCGACCATGGCTTACATCGAGACATCAGGGAATCAGTGGTCCCCAATATCATTTATACCTATGCAGGGGTACTTGAGAGAGCCCTATTAGTAGATAGTTTTTGGAATATTAGACATCAGTAGTGGGAGATAAAAGTGGGTACCTGATATATGAGACCTTGGAAGGAGGTGCATAATGATAGTCATAAAGATCTAGGTTGGTCATGTGCTTTAGGAGGGGAACCTAGGACTCAGGTTCAATGGTTTAAGGCTCTAATGGTGGCTTGAATCAGCCAAGGGACATGTGATATTTCTCTTATGATGGTAGGGGACATCTGGCATGATATTGACTAACCCGTCATACATTTAATAAAGATACAGTTGAGGGACCACTAAAGAATAGATAGATATGGGATCATGGTGGAACATATCGAGGCGAACATGGTAGAGGGTCCAAAAATGAATCAGAAGGTGTTCAGAGATTTGACCTATTACCACCACCACCCCCATGTGGTCCTTGCCAGGATCAGAGAGCTAGTGGATAGGGATGAGGCCAAATGCAGGCTATGGTGGCTTATGACCACGAGGATCTAGGGATGATACGATGTACAATCTGTGTCTTTTCTACCGTAGATAAAATATTGATAGACATAGGTTCTAGTCATTATTTTTTCCCATGAATATTTTTTGAGACTTAGAGATTCCAATTGAACCATTGACTCGAATCTTATTCTTGGAGACTCCTACTTGAGGAGACTTGATGATCTCACACTGGTTTCTATTGTGTGAACGGAATCTTGTAGGTATCAGTTTCACTTAGATCTCTTGGTAGCAGCATTGAGACCTTACAACATCATTATTGGTATGGACTTGTTATCCATAGTTCATTCTTAGATTTATTATTTTAGGCAAAGAGTGCGGTGTGTCCATTGTGATGGAACCAAGTTTTCTTTTGTTGGTGAAAATTAAATCTAGTTAGTGGAGGATAGAATCACACCTAGAAGGATGCATCTGATTACTCATAAATTGGATAACTTGTCCCTCATTGTAGTGGATGATATGAGTCCTCGATTTCTTGTAGTGGTGGAAGAGTATGAGTACTTATTTCTTAAAGATGTTCCAGGGCTACCTCCCCAATGACAGATATACTTCACCATTAATTTACACCCTAGTATGGCACTGATATCTACACCTTCATATCGTATGGATCCTATAGAACTTTGGGAGATGAGGGTAGAGTTTCAGGACTTACAGAAGAAGGGATTTGTGAGGCCCAGTGTTTCACCCTAGGTAGACCTATTTTTTTCATCCAAAAAGGAATATGAGAGTTATAGGTTATGTGTGGATTTCCAACACTTGAACTAGGTGACCATGAATAACAAGTATCCACTACCAAGGATTTATACCCTTTTTGATCAGTTGAAATGAGTGCGGTGGTTCTCAAATATTGACCTCAGATCATCTTATCACTAGTTGTGAGTACGATATGAGGATATAACGAAGACGGCCTTTATAAGTATTTATAGTCACTATGAGTACTTGGTGTTTCCATTTGATAAGGATAACACCCCAATAGTGTTCATGGGACTCATGAACTGGATCTTTCATCCTTACATAGACTGATTCATGGTAGTCTTCATCAATGACATCCTAGTGAATTTGGCGTCCAAGGAGAAGCATAAGAGGCACTTAAGGATAGTAATAGACACTATTTGAGAGCACCATATTTACAAAAACCTCTTGAAGTGTCAATTATGAATTCAAGAGGTCTATTTTCTAGGACACATCATCTTAGAGGCAGGAGTTGTAGTGGCTTCAAAAAAGGTTGAATCATTGATTTCTTGGGAGACACCAAAGAGTGCTACTGAGGTGTGTAGTTTCCTTGGATTGGTAGGGTACTATCAGAGGTTTTTAGAAAACTTATGCATATTGGAATCACCCTTGACATCTTTGAAAAGAAATTGACATCTTTTCATGTGGATGAAAATGTTACAGCAGTGATTTCAGAAGCAGAGGTAGAGGTTGATGAGTGATCCCATCTTGAGATTTCTGGAGGAGGGTTAAAAGTACATACTATTATTATATTCATTAAGAACTGGTCTTTTTAATGTCCTGATGTAGAGGAAATCATTTATTTCCTATAGTTCACGCAAATTGATACCACACAAGAAAAACTACACAAACCATGATCTTCAGTTAGCAGTGTTATTCTTCACGTTGAAGATGTGTTGACACTACCTAATGAATGAGTTGTTTATAATCTAATTTTACCATAAGAGTCTCAAGTATATATTCTCTTAGAAGGATATCAACTTGAGATATAAGATATGGATAGAGTTCATATAGAACTATTAATTTGAGATTGTCTATACCCCTAGTAAGGGGAATGTGGTGGAAGATGTTCTCATTAGGGGATCCAGGTCGTAGTTGCAGAACGAGGCATCATAGAAGTTATCCTCATTGTAGTTATCATTTATATATGGATATGGATCATCTTACCCCCATTTTATGGTTGTCACCCCTCCACTCTTCCAGCGAGTCTGGGAGTCACAACTTGGTGATACTTACTATGAGACCCTACATGCTAAGATTTCCATAGGGTGTGCTTCTGATTGATATTAAAAAGGTGGGGAGCACACCTTCTCTTTAGAGGATGCATGATGGTACCAGTGATGTTGTGGGAGGAGGTTTTGATGGAGTTTCATAGATCCAATTTGGTAGTACATCCAGGTGAAGAGAATATGTACTAGGACATCCAAATAATTTTTTTGTGGCTAGGGATGAAGAAATAAGTTGCAGAGTTTATTTCTCGATGCCTTACTTTTTGTCAAGTAAAGGATAAGCATAAGGTTCCAGTGGGTTTAGCTCATCCCCTTGAGGTTCTATATTGACCATGGGATAGGATATCAATGACTTTTTAATGGTTTTACCACATACATTTATGGTACATGATTCCATATGGTTGACTGTTGACTGACTCACTAATTCAGGCCACTTCCTATATATTTGAGAGTAGAATTCAGTATAGAGTTTGGGATTCCTCTATGTGGAGGCAATATTACAACTCCATGGAGTTCCATCGATGATTGTTTTGGATCATTATTCTTTTTTTACATTCATGTTGTGTAAGGGATTATAGGAGGTGTTTGGGAAACATATATGCTTGATCATAAAGTTTCACCCACATACAGATGGCCAGAATGAGCATATCATTCAGTTTCTAGAGGACATGTTGTGAGCTTGAATGTTAGATTTTTTCTATAGTTGGAAGGATCACCTTCCAATGGAGGAGTTTGTGTAAAAAAATAGATATTTCTCCACCATTGGTATGGAACTATTTGAGGCTTTGTAAGAGTGACCCTGTAGGTCACCAATTTGTTAGACTGACCTAGGAGAGTCAACACTCATGGGCCCTAAGTTAGTGAAAACTACTACAGAGAAGGTGCAGATCATACAGGTGTGGACAGAGACAACACAGAGCTGTTATAGGTCATATTCTGACAGGTGATTAAGGCCTTTGGAATTTGAGGAAGGAGACCATGTGTTCATTCTGGTTCAACTTGATAAGGATTATAGGGATTTGGTGGGATGAAAAAAAATATGAAATTCATCAGGCATTTCTGGATACTACATAGTGTTTGTGAGGTGGCGTACCACTTGGATCTACCTCTGTAGTTAGATCAAGTACATAATGTCTTCCACGTGTCACATTTGAGGAGGTACGTACAAGACCCATAGAACGTTATCAATTGAGGAAAGCTGGACAGTGAGGATAGAGAGACCTTTGCTGAGTACCCAGTGGATATCATGGATCGGTAGGAGAGGATACTTCAGGGGTGATTGGTTCCTTTCATGCACATTTTTTGGCAGCACATGAATCTCCAGGAGAGAACATGATAGCGGGAGTCTCAAATTCTTGCTCAGTACCCCCATATACTTGATTATACTTTTTTGGATTTTTAGGGACATAAAACCCCAAGGTGGGGAGAATGTAACATCTCATATTTTACATGTATTTTTTAGATATTATATGGTTTATTTTCAAGACCATGTGCTGAGACAGCATGTGATTCTGAGGTCCGGTGTGCTCGGCATAAATGTTTGAAAAATATTAAAATATATAGTGTCACGTGAATTTGGTTTTCCTAAGAAAGTGTAATAACTTGTAAAATGGTTTCTGGTTTAAAATTATGAGGACCCAATTGAATTCAGAATAACGGCTTTAACCTAGGTGTGACCTAACATTTTTCAGCATGAGTCATTTGTGAAAAATCTATCACGGGTGTGAAATGAATATAGTAATTCAATAAAATAATTTTAATTTGTTGTGTTGATGTAGAAAAATAGATTTTAATTAAATTTCTCCTTATGTCAGAATTCCATTTTTAGCTGCATAAACTTGGAACTTCTGATGGATTGTTAGGGAGAGCTCTAGGAAACCTTTTTGATGAATGAAAATCAATCAAGGATTGATGATCGATGCACATCGATTTTGAATAATCTTTCCAAATAACACAACATGAATTATTTATTCATCAACAATAGATCCAAATCAAGGTAGGGTGTTTGATTTAATTGGTTTATTCCCCATTATTTATTTCTACTATGAATGTGAATCAATCGAAAAAAAGAATGATTCAAGGATCATGTGTGTTGCGAGATGAGATTTATTCCATGGGATTTATTTGATCTGGTTTTCTAACCCAAATACCCCATTCTTGATCGTTGGATAAGAACACTTGACCAATGATAATAAACCTTGTATATTTTGTTGTTCTCCCTCTTTCCTTGCATTCTTTTTTGGTTGGATCCCTATGGTCCCAGATCATTATTTAATGGTGATTCCAAACTCAATCAGACCCCCATATTTGAGGTAAATCAACAAATGATATGGGATCAATGTTTATCAGGACCTAAAGAGATCGAATCTATGATTATTTATTATTTTAGGCATTGGAGGAGGCATAGAGGTCCACGTAAGGAACCACCAGCGTGCAAAAGAGGCAGTGCGCAGCGGTGGTCTGTGTGTGGGTGTCGGAGCCGCATGTGTCCAGGATTAGCAGTGAAAGACATGGGGTGTACTCATGATCAGTGGTGGTGGATTCGGGAGCGGTGATGGATGCAGAGAAGGACTCACTAGGTGGGCCTCATGTGAGCGGGTCGGGCCAGGTCGGGCAGGTCGGTGGGTTAGGTTAGGCTGGTGGGCCCAATTGAACAAGATGGACCCAGTTCATATCCATTTGGATATAGGGAAATTGGGTCAGAGCCCTGTTGTGGTTGACTGGGACAGTTGATTGTGGCACCTTGATAACTCGATCTACTATCGACGTTGTGACCATGTGGCTGGTCTACAATCGGTCGATCGCAGTGACCGGTTGGCGCAGTAGGTGGACCAATCATGCTAGTCTATCCATGGGTGGTTGGTCCACATGGTATGTGGACCAAAATCGGTCATAGGGGGACTGACTGCAGTGGTAGGGGACTGACTGTGGCGGTAGGCAGACTGACCGCAACAGTCAGTCCGCAGGCCTGGCCAAGTCTGTGGGTAGCTTCTCGAGTAGCAGGTTCAAATCAAGATTTCTTGAGGATCTTTTTTTCCCCTAATTTCCACCATTATATGTTGAGTGCATTCTATTGGCCCATTCCTCAAGGTTAGAGTGTAGTATTATATCCACATCACTAGATTGTAATCCCCTTTTGAGGTCAATTTTCAGAGAGATTTGCGGTGTCCCATCACAAGACTAGAGTGTGATACTCTATAATCCTTAGTGAATTTTGTGGAATCGGCATGACCTTCTTGATCAGAGCATTGATCCTCCATTTAGCGGTCTGAATTAATAGGGTTTACAGAATCATTGGAATATGATCCCCTACGTAGCAGGGTGTATCCAGATTGGGTTTGTAGTGTCCCCTAGCAGTTCTGGGTGTAACCACCTCTTTGTGAATGATAGTATTCTCAGACCATTGTGTTGTCTTTGGGTAGGACCCAAATGATCTAGACCTATTCTTCGACTATCTTCTATGATTTCTTGGCTCATGGAGTGGTATCTCCCAGAATGACCATTTCTTCAAATAGAATCATGTGGTTGTTAGTTGGTTATGACCGCCAGATGGCATGGAGTATCTCCTGAGTATATCGAGGTTTCTTTTTCTTCTTGTATTCATTATACAATTTTATATCTTGTATATATCTAACTATAATTGGTGTTTCGTGTTTATTTTTTTCATGGTGTCCTGCTGAGTATTGTTATACTCACCTTTGAATGGGATTTTCCCACACATGTTGTGTCTTGTGTAGATGGAATCCCTTTTGATGGTGTCCATGGAGGACTAGGAGTGAGTGGAGAATAACTGGAGCTAGGCAGACTAAGGATTTTACCGAGAGTGTAACTTTAACATAGTCCTTTATCTTGGAGTAGTTTTGAATTATATGGTTTCAGTTAGACCAGTGTTACATACACTTTGTGGTGGTCTTGTATTTAGACCTATTTACTTTTCCTTTACTTCCTGTTGTACTTTGGTGTTGGGATCTTAGTTGTATGCATGCATTCTTTCAGTTTTTTTACATTTCAGCATTGTGTGTCTTGGAGATGTGTGTGTGTGTGTGTTCAGGAATTTTAGGCTAATTCATTTCATTTTTGGGAAATTCCTACTTGGTGCTAGTCACCATCCCTTGGACTATCATAGGTGGGAATGGGGTAATCACTGCATGGGCCCCTTTGGGATGGGATATGACATGTTTGACTAGGGAAAGTATTGACATTCCATATTCTAGGTCTTCCTATAAGGTTTATTCTTGAATAAGGCATATTGATTAAGTTGTATTTTTATTCATATGATGAATGAATTGTACTTAATAAGTAATGGTTGGGGCCTATAATTACATATATCTTTATTGAATCGGTAGGTCCCATGACACAAACTTGTTGGATAGCCTTATTAAATGGGTTTTGATGTATATATCTTGGTATAAGGCCTCGACAGTATGTTTTGTATGCCATGAATTATGAATTACGTCATTATGAACTCAGTTATTGATTTCCATGTGATTATTTGATTAGTTATTATATCTATCGATAAATTTCAAGCTCTTGTTATTATTTTATATGACATTATTTGATCTTCATTTAGTCCTTCTATATTATTCTTCATGCTCAATCTATTGATTAAATGGAATATTTTTCTGTTATTTACCTTGACATCTTGACTATTCCATATTTACTCATGATATATTCCACTATACATAACCCATATTGAGAATATAAGACCACCCTTATTTTGTTTCTTTCCCCTGATATATGAAGAAGGAATCTTTAAATGATTATATGGAAATAGAATATTTACTCTCACTATGTGTTGTATTTTATGTTTTAAAATATAATGTGAGATTAGATTTTGTATCTAGTTTAACCAGACAACTAAACTGATCAATCCTTTGATATGTGATCACTTGTATCTAGTTAGAATGTAATAATTAAACCACCATATTTGGCATACTACATTTGAGTTCTTTACATATAGAACTTTGTCAAGGTATGTGTTCTTGTTTCATAGTATATTATTTTTGGATCCAAGATCTCCAACAGGTGTTCCTTTTAAGATAAATCATATTCTTGTTATATAACCTCTAATTTTAGTTCATGTGACTAATCAAGTATTCACTTTCTCAAAATACATACATGAAACACATCATTTACTTTAGAAAGGTTTGGTGGAAGTGATAAGAAATACACTATAGTCCCCATGTGCTTTTGAATCTCAATGATGTTGATGTATAATAGGTATATATTTACTTTCATACTAAGTATCATAACCCTCATATATATCGATATTCAAAGGATTTCATTTTCACCAACCTCAAACTTTATATCATGTTGATGATCCTCAGTGTAGCACTATTTTTCAACATTACACTACTCTTTTCCAACCCATGATGAAAGGTGGACTAAACATCCCAAGCATATAAAAACTATACAATCTATACAAGGGAAGTTGTAAAGGTAATTTTCTGAGGGGGAGACATTATGATCCCAGTTTTTGTGCTCAATATATAGGCACATGTAGGATCATTGGAACTCAACTCCTTTTGTTCATAGTTATCCTATCTAGAAATAGGTTTCTCATGGCCTTTTTACTATTCTTTCATACTTAAAATAGATCATAGGGTCTTATAGAATTCCCTTTTAGAAAGTAAAATGGGTAGGTATGGTTCTCTTTTTTTGTATTTCCATCTACTAATATAAAATTCTACTAGCCATGTTCCCATAATTATCCAGTTGAAGCACTAATAGAAGAAAAAGTTAAACATTTCATGAATGAAATTTTCTCTTTGATAAGGCTAATCGGCTTATCAAGCGAACTTCTAGAAGTTTCTAATTATATGTGCATTATATCTCAACTACAAACTATGTTAGGGAGTCATATCAAAAACTCTATCATACCCAAAAAATGAACTTCCACTTGCAGAATCTTTATAGACGAGTTATCCCATCTATTTAGACTATAGAAAATTAGGGTGTCTCATTAATCCCTATATTACACTACTATAATTATCTAATGATTGATTCCATATATCACATTTTCATAGAAAACTCATTGGCTACAAATTTATTGTTTTTTATTATACATTTGATGAATTTCACTGCAAATACTAGGCCTTTTGATATTCTCAATGATTTTGGGTTCACTGAATTGGTCGAGAAGAATCTATTTAGGTGTACTTGGATTATTCTCCATAAAGTGGCATACTAGAATGTTTATTAATGATGAAATAGTTACATACAAGTTTTTTCCCACTGTCCTACTAAAATTTGGTGTCACGGATCACTATCAGCTATAGGGAGATAGAAACCCTTCTCCCTATTGTTGAGAGAAAGTCTTTCTTGGAATGGTTGATATATTGTGAACTAAGAATCCTTATCCCAACCATAAAAGTTTACGGAGGATTTATACTAGAAAAATTCTATTGGGTCTTTCATTAAAACTCAACTCTGATTGGTCTTCCTACAATAACATAATGGATGTAGGAGTGGTTCATAATCATCTAGGGAATTTTTGGTGGGATTGGAATCTTATTTCTATCTTCACATCACATTGATAGATGGGTAAATTGTTGTTTACCTAGGTGCTTCTTTGTATGGGGTAGAAATTTGGGCCCTCTCTTATATAAAATTTTATTCAAGAGTGGTGGCTAGTTCTCCTTTCATCACCCTCCTCTTTGTGGATCATCTCACACCTTATTCATATATGTTGAACCATATTCTCACCTAATACTAGCTACAGGTGCACATGTGGAGTTGGTAATCATACAAAATATGATCTGAAATAGTTCAAATTATATATTATTAGGAGTATATATATATATAAGGAGTCTAGATCTCTCTCAATCTATTGTCAACTGTTTGTTCACATAAATTCCCTGGGCCTCAATTTTTTCTTCCCAATAATTATTTGAAATTGGATTTCACTACCTTCACTATTAAAAATTAATTTTTAAATGAAATACCTATATTTATTCCCTCAAATCAGTTATTATATTATTGAAATAAGAACTCATTATTTTATATATTGAGTATTGAAAGTTATATAAATTAATAATATAATTTATTTCATTAAATATTTTTATATACAATGACTATATGTGCCCAATAGCATTATGTTCCTAATGTTTATACTTCCTTAAACATAATATATTCCTTATGTCCATATAGAATCACCTTTACATGCCTTGGGATACTCAATTAATTAACTATATTTATGACTCACATGCAGGTGAGGGGAACCAAAGGATTAGTTAAAATGGATTACATCAATATCCTTAGACACGTATGTCCTACATAATAATGGAGCGATAGATGACACTTAGTCTATCATATTTAATTTAATAATAAATAACTAAAAAACCATGTAATAAATTAAATTAAAATATACAACACATACACAGGTCTTGTTCAATATCATGAATATTCATACATGCAATGAATACGCAAAAGTAACTAAATTTAATTCATTTCTTTATTCATTATTTATTATTAATATGAACATTATTTCATTAATTAATTAATTAATTCCCTTTCATCTTAATGATCATTCAAAATTAATTATAGATATCCATAATTTATGGAATTCATGGAAAATAAACACCAGAACCAATAATGAAATATTAATTATAATATATTAATTTAATATTATCTAAAACCATTATTCCCAAATATAATTTTTTTATTAAAAATCCACTTTAAGTACAAGTGGGAAACCATCGTTCGGAAAACCACAACCACTACGTGCTAAAGGAGATCACAAAATTATTAAACACTAGACTGAGGTTATTTGAATCAGCCACTCTATATAATTCATATTGCAAAGTGCTAACCTGTGTGTTTGGATCCTCCCTGAGCAGTTCTTCGAGATGAGAGATCATCCTGTCCATTGTCGGAATGAATTCTTCCAAAGATATTTTCCCTTGATTAAAACCCCGAGCAATTATTCGATCTTGCTTGTCGATCCATGCTTCCTGCTCCTCAGTGACCTCAACTTGCAACCTTATTTCATAAATTCTAGCAATTTCCTCAATTGAGGCATTGGGCCTCATGTATTTCTCAATCATTTCTTCCTTGGAGTGAAATATGAGCGGCAGGCAATCCCTAACCTCTTCTTCTATTAACTTTGGTTCTCTACTTAGATCACTGTTATCTCTGTCCTTCGGGGCGTTATTTCCCTTGCTTCCACTTTTCTTGGCCGACCTTGTTTCCATTGGTTTTGGCAGGTAAGAATAGTCTTTACGTCCCTTTAGTTTTTTCCCCTGAACCACAATGCATTTTCCGGAGTTGCACTTTCCTTTGAGACCCTTCTTCCTTCTAGGGCTGTGAGGACCTTTCCCTTGAAGACGATCCCAGTTGTCCGCTGAAGTTTGACTAAAGCTATCATCACCTGAATCATCCTCCTCATGCAACATTACTTGATCTTGATCCACCAGACTATCAAAGCGGTTCCTTAGCTCAACCCTCGAGCCCTCAGTGGGGGGCTTCTGCCCAAAATGCTTGCTCAGCTCACTGGGAGACCTCTTGTTTTCCCCTGTAGATGCAACCTTTAGATAGGATGGGGGTTGGATAATGTTTGGGTCCAAGGGACCCAACACACTCCCCTCCTCCCGACTCCCTATACTAGGCACTGTATCATCAACCTTAAACACCTTCTGTATCCTAGGAGGCTCGGTCACCCTACCCTCCTCTGGCCTCCCTTTAACAGTGTGGGGAACCTCGGTAGACACAGTCACCTCCTTTGAATTCCCAGGAAGTTCGGCCTCCTTGCCAGCCTCTATTGCTGCACATTCCTGCTCACATTGAGTGAGTTTCTTCATCTCCACTGAAGACCTGGTAGCAGATGTCTGCTCAGAGCCAGTGCAGGCCTGTTGCTCCTCAATAGCTCCTGACTCCTTCAACGGTACACCCAGGTCCTACTTTAGCCGATCAAATACATCATTCACCTTTGGATTTTCGTTCAACCTACTTTCCTTACATTTTATCGAAGATGGAGGATCAGAGGTCCCCTGAGACTCCCTAATACAACCTCGGTCCTCAACCGCATCCTCCTTCTCTGAGAGGGCACCATAAGGTAGATTACATCCATCAACGGTGTCATCCTTCATTAGATTGGGAGGACCAAACCAGGGTCGACCATAGAGGCTTCACCGGCACCTGGAGACATTATGTCCTATGCAGAAACAGACCGAGCAAAAGGAAATCCAGTATTCGTAATGTACCTTCTAAAGCCAGCGAAGCTCTCCCTCAATTTCGATGACAACAGACTCCAGTTGGCCTTTAGATAAATCTTCTTCAACACAAATCCTTGGCTTAACTGGGTGGAAGACGGCCTTGGTGCGGGAATCAGAACAAAGATAGCGTCCAACCAGATTTCCTATCAGCCGGAGTATTGTCGGGTTCTGAAATGGAAATGGGAGACCAGGTAAGGATATCCATATTTTTGCGGTCAGAGGATCGTGTCTCAGATGAAAGTCGAAGGTCCATCGGAATAAAGAGAACCTGAACCCCTTCATAGAACGTGGAGCAAAGGCCCAAGCATGCACAAGGTCATCTTCATTAGAGAATCGAAGCTGTAAATGTCTCGCATCTAAAAGGCCTACCATAACACGATACTTCAAATTCCAAGAGGAGAACACAAACTGATCAAATGCATCGACTGATGGACGAACCCTTCCGAATAGGGCTACCAACGTGAGATCCAGTAACACGGATGCTTCTGTGAACTCCAGAGGGGAAATATGAACCGACGAAACTCCATTAACAAAGGATTTAACTTTAGGGCTTATATCGATCGCAGAAAAAGGAGGAAGGGAGGATGGATCTATGAAGGGGGAGAAAGAGGGTAATCGAGGGGGAAACGGACGGGACGAAGAAGAAGGATCCCCCCTCCCCGGCTGAAGCAGTCCGAGGAGGGGAGGCGGAGGCGAAGACACACACTGATGTGCCAATCAATAAAATAAGGTTTTAATGCTGCAATTTTTATTTTAATGTAATTTCCTTTAATGGGATACTGCAAGGAATTTACAACCCATCTACATACCATTTATCTTGGTTTCTATGTATTCAGGGTACACGCCTGGGTCAGCAGCATACACCGTGGCTAGACTAAACAACATATACAAACCAGCTACATGTCGTGTGTTCCACTATCCATGTGTCTGAGATGCATGCCTAGGTCTTCGACGTGTGTTTCAGATGTAGGAATGGATGAAATACACACCAAGTACACCACATACACACCATGTATATCATAAATTATCCCAGTTATCATTCTAATGCATTTTTTTCTATGTATAATGACAACACTGATATCATTATTTACACTGCTAACCCATGTAGACTATTTGGAATGTACACTGATACACAACTTGTAATATGATAACCATGTGCCAATTTGGCTGGTAAACATGTGGTTTACACCACATGTAATTACTTCATGGTTCACTCTATATCCCTCAATGCATCTAGATGTAGTGCACTAGGATAAATGACATGTACTTACAAGTAAACACAAAGTAACCCTATCTTACTACCCAAAAATTAGTAGTTTCTCGATTTTATCTCTGTTCATTATTCATCTGTTCCAAAACTATTAGGAAAATTAAACAATGAAAAAATAATAATTAATATGTTAAATCATGTTAATTTAAATAAAATTAAATAATGGATGGTATGAAATTAAATCCTAACCACAATTGTGCATAAATATACAATAAAATATATAATGCATCGACCTAGGAACCACTTAACTCGCACCCCGAGCTACTGGGTCACATGGCCTCCCCATATGTGAGATTCTACCAACTAACGGTTAGGGTGTTAGGATGGTATAATAGGGAGACTATACCCTCATATTAGAGTGTCACAATGGATATAGTAAATAAAAATAATACAATAGATGCATATACAAGTAGTCAATATGACCACTAGACCAGTAACCCACCAAAGTGGAAAGAGGAATAAAAAATATATAATAAACAACTATGGAAGCATATATAACCAAGAACCTTTAATAATATCAAAATAACAAGGATGATTCATATAAAATTATGTCATCGCATACTGATATAAAAAAATGGGAACATGGGATAGATATATATAACATGTTATAAAAAATACAAAAAATGAAAAAAGACTACTCCATTAGAATCATGATCATATTCCTGATCCTCTACTCCCATGCTCTGTGCTATAGGTAAAATGAATCAAGCATTAATATCAGGGTTCTTTCCCTTATCCATACCTACAGACAAGTAATCTACTCATGTACCAAAGGAGGCCCAAGTATGCTTTGAGATAAAATCCTAGTAGTCCACCACCAATGATTTCTAGAATTAATCCAAGCAGTGTAGATGAAAACAACTATTTGTATGTAATAATAATAATAATAAATTATGAAAAAATAAATACTAGTCAGCTCAGGTTTCTATAGGGCACATGGTGGCTCTACCTACTACAACATAGGCCGAAATGAGAGTCTGATCATTAACCATATATACATAAATATTAATAATATATATAGTATATGTGTATACTATTTCAACCTATATTCACTAAGTATCTGAAGATTCAAGTAGTCATAAACCTGGATACTAGGTTCTGTCTGGACCTGGGGCATAACTCAAGCATACGTAACCAATCTAATGAGTTATAGGCTCAATAAAGGGTATGTGACCTTAATCTCATAATGAATGTGAGATTTCATGATCAACACTCAAGATAGGTGGGGTGAGAAATCATTCCCAAAACCCAATACAGAAGAATTTGGAATATAATTATCATCACCTAGATAATAGTATAACAACCAAAGACATCATGATCAACACCCAATGTATGGGAGTTTGAAACATCATTCTCAAAAAGTCCCTTAACCATCATTCCACAACCAATATCAATGGCATAATAATAATAATAACAATAATAATATCATGTAGAATAAACACTTATCATCATTTTCATCAAGCCCCATATAAAAATGGGTGTCACAGTTCAAAATATCAATATAAGAAATCATCTATCAATTAGATTGGCCTAACCACCCATTATAATTCATTTTAACTAATCAATTTAATTCATTTATGTAAATAAAACCATCTTGAATATAAGTTTTTCTATATGAACAATCCATTTAATTAACGAAGGCATTGCAATTAAATTTCATATAATCCAAGAACATAGAAGGTGCTTTGGAAAATAGGACAAGTATATAAGAATGGGAAAATCCATTTACAATCCAAGTTGAACACTTAAAAGGTGTTATATCCATTTAATCAATTGAATATAAAGTGTAATTTCAACATAAAACACCCATGGAGTGGCTATGATTGATTTTGTAAATCTCTAAATACTTAGAAATGAGCATCATAAGTATAAAAAGTTGGGTATATCAATTCAAAGAGAAATAACACATTTTAATGAAATGCGCAGTAATGGCTAGTGTGTAACAAAATGGAGAGGCTATGAAAACAAATAAAATTTAATGGAAAACAACTAGATCACCTACCTTACTGTTGTAGATGACACCTCATCTAATATCATCTTCATATTTGAAGTAGATCAGAAGAAAATCAAGAATGGATCAATGCTATGAAAATAGAGAATATGGGAGTGTGCCTAAATTTCACAATAGATACGAAGAGAAAATGATATAGGAAGTAAGAGGATTAAAGTACATACTGATTCAGATCAAATATAATAGATTATTCTTGATATGGAGTTTTAATGAGGGATTTATCAATTTACATATCTTAAGAAAAATGAAGAACCATGTCAGGAGAAAGAAGGGTTCACATTCTAGATATGAGAGAAACAAAGAGATATTTAGGTGTTTAATTTATTTAAGGGAAAAATGTAAGTTCACCCAAATAGATAGGGTCATACAGTTTCTCCACATGTTTTTTCAAACCATGTACCAACTATGTTTCCTCCCCTATCCAAGAACCCCCTTCATATGAGCTAAGTGCACGGTTTCAAAAACCATGCATAGCCCATGTGAAAATTCATTGCCTCGTGTATAAGATTTTTTTCATTATCATGCACCCTGGATCACACAGTTTCAAACAAATGGGTGGCCTCTTGCGGGCCAAAGAGTGACCCACATGGTTACGCTGTACGATTTGTACTAACTGTGTGCTAACCATGTGGCCCACTCTATTTTCCCATGTCTTATAACTTCAGGGTAAAAAAAATACTTGTATTATATTTGAACCTTCCTTATGTTGTAGTACACATTTACCAAGATAAAACAAAGGATTGAAACTAAAAAAACAAGTCATTCCTTTAAGAAAGGATGGGTCATTACAACCTCCACCCCTTAAATCAACTCCTCCCCAAGTTGGACTTCTAAGGGTAAATAAATATTATCTGAGAAATTCTCCATCCACTAAGCTCATATGTCAGCTTCTCACTCTGAGGTCTCATCCTGTACTTGTTCATGCTTCCATAGAAACTATACCAAAGGAATTGGCCTACCTCAGAGTTCCATGATGCTACGATCAAAAATACACACTGGATACTCCTCAAAAAAAGAAATTATCTCCAAATTAACCTCATCAGGGTGGTATATGTATGATGGGTCTTGATAATACTGGAGAAGATCAGTTACGTGAAATAAATTATGTATATAATGGTATATACAATTCAGAACTATCTGATAATCCACCAGTCTGATTCACTTCACAACCTCAAAGGTTCCAACGAATCAAGGAAAAAAGCATACCCTACCTCCGGATATGTCGATGGCCCAACCGAGGTAATAATTTTAATAATACCCAATCTCCAAACTCAAACTGAAGAGGTCATCATCATCAGTTATCATATGAATTCTATCTAGACTGAGCTATAATCATGTGCTATCTGATCAACTAGACCCTCTCTAAAGTCTCTTGGATGAGATGAGGTCCAATTAAAGTTATCTCCCCTACCTCTAGCTAGAACAAAGGTGAACAGAAAGGCCTAACATATAAGGATTCATAAGGATCCATCTAAATAGTAGCTTGAAATCTATTATTATAATAAAAATCATCAAGGGGTATGTTTTTCTCCTAAGAACCCCCAATGCCAAGGACAAATTTATAGTGCATATACTCTAACATCTGAATTGTATGCTCTATCTATTTATCAGTTTGATGGTGATAGGTCATACATAAGCACTTTTGTACCTAATTCCTTCTGAAATCTCTGGTAGAACCAATATGTAAAGTGATAAACCCTATCAGATATGATAGAATATGGATATCCATGAAGATGTACGACCTCCTTGACATATATCCTCCATAAATTGTCTATTAAAAATTTTTCTCGAACAGGTAAAAAAGTGTGACCTTCATAAAATGATCAACAAATACTCACACTATATCATTTCCATGAGGTGATTTGGGTAAAGCTATAACGAAATCCATAGAAACATCATACAATTTTCAATAAGGAATGTACAATAGTTTTAAAAGAACCTTTGGTTGCTGATATTCTGTCTTCACCTACTGACAGGTGGAACACTAAGTGATAAATTTTGAAATCTCCCATTTAATAAAAGGACACTGGTACTGGTGATGTAAGTATCGATACATCTTGGTGACAATAGGATGTACTTCCCAAACTAAGGTATGAAACTCCCACATCAACTCCTCTATAATGTTATCTAGAACACAAACATGTTCATGAAAGAATTGGGTATCATCATAATCCACTATCTAACTAGTAGATGAATCATCATATGAGATAATTTCCCTTAGTTATTGGAATAATGGATCTGAAATTTTCCTCATTCTAACCCGTTATAGTATACTATAAGTCATTTTTAAGACCATGAAGATAGTTTTTCCATGATCCTCTTTAAACTCATCATGAATTTCTGAAAACAAGTCCATGAGATGCCACTCGCCATTGGGATCTGGAACTTCATGTGTTTGAGTATTCTAGCTTAGAGAGTTGGATACACCATTTCCTTTATTAGGTTTGTAGGCATGCTCGAAATAAAATGTTTTCAGATACTCAACCCATATATGATTTCTAAGATTTAGATCACCCCGTGTAAAGATATGTATGATTATTTTGTGATCAGTGAATACCACGACATTCTCTCCAAGTAAATAGTGTCCCAAATAGCATGAATCATGAACAACTTCAGCAAGATCAAGGTCATGCATCATGTAATTTTTCTCATAAGGCCTCAACTGATGAGAACCATATGTGATGACTCACTCATACAACATCAAACAATCTACCAAATAAAAACCTGATGTGTCACATTAAATATTATATCTCCCACCTAGATCTGGAAGAATTAAAATTTATTTTGAATTCAATATTCCCTTAAACTCCTTAAAGGATTCATCATATGATTCTGAACTTATTAATTTCAAACTCTTTTTATTAAAACCCATATGTGGTGCTGCTAGGCTTGAGAAATCTTGGATAAAGTGTCTATAATACCCTTATAGCCCTAAGAAACTCTATATATAAAATAAATTCTTTGTTTTTTCCCAAAAAACTATAGCTCTCACTTTCTATGGGTCTACTGAAACTCCTGGCCGTGAGATGATATAACCCAATAAGTGCACCTTGTCGATCCAGAAGTGGAATTTGCTGAACTTATCATAAACATAATGCTCTTCTAGTGTATTCAACATGATATCAATATGGTTTTCATGGTTTTTTCAAGAATGTTAATACACTAATATGTCGTCTAAAAATACTACCACTAATGAATCCAAATATGGGTGAAAACCCAAATTCATCAAATACATAAAAATAGATGGTGCATTCATGAGACTAAATTGAATAATCATGTACTCTTAGAGACCACAACTACTCCTAAAAGTTTTATAAGGTATGTTTGATGGCCTTCCACGCACCTAATAGTATCCTGACCTCAAATAAATCTTTGGAAACACTCTCTCTACTTGGATAGAATAGAAGAGGACATCTATTTGAGGTAGTGGATACTGGTTCTTTACTCTGATGTAGTTCAATTGATGTTAATCTAGGAAAATTATGACGGTAAAATCCACCTTCATGGAAAAAAGTATTGGTGAACCCCATGGGAAAGTGTTGGGGAATATAAATACCTTATCCTTTAGATCATCCAACTATTTATTATGCTCCATAAGCTCCATAAGTGCCATCTAATAAGGAGGGATGGACACTTGTGCTTCTCCTAGCACTAGATCAATAGTAAATTTAACCTATCACACTAAAGGTATCCTAGAAAAGTCATCCTAGAAGACATCAATGAAAATTTCAACCACATGAGGGAAAATAGTGGGTCATAACCCCAAACCTTCTAAAAAAATACTGACTATATAATATGTCTCTTTACTCAACCATTAATGCTCAAGTCCCGCTCAAGTCAAAAGAACATCCCATTCTCCCTTATAAACACACCTACCTCCCTCTGATGAATGAAACATAACCCTTTGATGATAAATGTCAATATGATCTTGATAGGGAACTAACCAATCTATTCTACTGATTCCATCAAACCCTATCATGTTAAGGATGAAGTGATCCCACATGAAGAGATATCTGCCTATCTTAAGGAGATAATCCTTACAGCATCATATTCTCTCATATTAGGTACCCAACGTGATATCGAGCAGTATCATACCACATAAGTGTTCTATATCGAGGAACATAATCTCTCTAATCAACTCATATATAAATTATTTTGACACGCCTATGTCAAATAACACATACACTAAAGTTAAGTCTATTAGAATAGCACATCAAATAGTAGAACTTATGACACTATGCTCTTCCAGCATAGGTTTCACTTCATGTAACTGGTTTGTATCATGACCCTAATTCATAGCCTGACTTCCTTGAGAAAACCTTCTTTAATAGATATGAGAATCCAAATTCGGATGACCTCTTCCTTGACCACTTCCTCAACCTAATCGGTCAGTGGTATTCTAGATTCGTACCTAGTGAGATACTATGGGGACCTCTCCAAAACATGGAGTAGATGTAGATCCACACTCACTGGTCGCTAATGAAAAATTCCTATAGAAGCATTGGATATTCCCATCCTTCTACATCCTCTTCATTTCAGTAGATCATGCATACACTAAGGTTTCATATGTCCTGGATTCTTTCACTGGTGAAAAAACAGAAAGCTGTCAGTATGATCTATCAGAATGGTGCTACCCCTATAAAAAACCTTAAAGTGACACTTTCCCCTTATAGAATAAGCACTACAAAATCTAGTTTTGGAAACACCACAGTTACCACCATCAAATTCCCCCAAATTACTCTCTATAATAAGGTCATGATTAACTATTTTAGAAATTTTTTCATCCAAAAAACATTGACCTGTGATCGGATGGTGTATACCAACCCATCATCAAATTTCTTGGAGGTAATAAGATCATCACCAGATAGAGTTGGGGTGAAACACTATAGCACATTAAAATAATTAGAATACTTCAAGACATAAATGGATCCCTACTACAGGTTAATAAACTCTCTAGCCTAGTCATACCTTAGAGTTTGTAGAAATAAGTTGTCATAGATGATCATCTGTAAGTCTTCCCGGACCATGTCCCTATGTCGGTCTGTCTTGGTAATAAAATCCCCCCATCGATTTCAAAAATCACATAGACCATAATTAGTATGTCTGACCCTCCTCTCTGGAGGCATCTCCAGATGCTAAAAGATATAAAACATAAACTCCATCCCTAAAGTTCTAGAATGTGGTCCTCTATCCCTCGAAAATGTGGGAGGATGATACTACTAAAAATATTGAGTCATTTCTTACATAGTCATGGTAGGTCGACAGATACCTTGTATATTTTTCATGATTTTGAATAAAACCACAAGAAATTGGGAATTGGTTCCCATATCAGGAACAACAGGTGGTTTTAAATGTGGAACTACAAGAGGGATTACTGGTGGATTAGGTCCCATCACCTACGATGTATGGTTGTCATTGCCTTTATGGTTCACAACTCAAGGATTTCATAGTTTCATGATTCTAAAATGACAAAAACATGCCTCTAGAGTGAATTTAACAATTTTAAAGATTGCAGATAGATAACTATGATAGGTACACAACATTCCTGTGAACATATTACACCTCTTGTTCAGCTTCAAAAGCTAGGTCTATGTTGTAAAAAGAGACCATAATAGGTTGTAAGAATGTAAGAGACTCCCAACTACCCACTACTAAGGTTAGGTCAGGGTCAAGGTATCATATCACACGTATAAGAGGACTATTTCATTATACAAATCATATTTATTTTAAATTTGTTCTCATTTATGTATTTAAATATCTTTAACTAGTTTAATTAGATGGATCATCATTTCCAATTTATAAGGGCACATACTCTTTACGAATTGAAATTTGGAATCAAATTAATCCTAACCATAAAATGTTCCATCCCATATGACCAATTGTCCATGGATCAATGTGCCATAACTGACTGGTCATGGTGTCTACTTTAACCTATGTAGGAAAACACTATTAGGTTAGTTCATACACTTTAAGTGTCAATTATTTTTTCCTAATACTATAAGAAACTTCAACACATTTCCAAAAAATAATTTAGGCACTAACTATATACAACAGGCAAGTGCATGTTTAAAATTGACCTGGAAGGAAAAATTGCATGGAATATTAGCTCTAAGGTACCTATAATGATGCATTATATCTCACACCCTCATTTTATAAGGCCAAAATAAAATAAATCCCCTTTAAATAATACCAATAACAAAAAAAATCATAAGACATGTGCCTCACCCAATGGTGAAGTCGTATCAACTTTTACATGTATAATCAATAATAACAATAACTCATCCCAAGTAATTTGGGTTTCACCTACACATGGGATAGCTACTACCATACATAGGCTTGTTACCAATTTCCTTTATCTCATAGTATCCTATTTAATACCCAAATAGTAAGACAAAAGGAAGGAATAAATCTTCTGATACCACTTTGTAATGTCCCAACCCAGGATCCACTTAACCTGTGCCTCGAGCCAGTGGCTCACATGGCCTTAAGAAAGCCTCCCCATATTCCGGAGGCTACCGACAAGAAGTGAGGGTGTAAGGGTGGTATATTGGGTAGAATAAACCCTCATATCAAAGTGGCACAACAGATATAGTAAATAAAAATAATATAGTGGAAACATGTACAAGAAGACACTATGACAACGGGACCAGTAACCTGTCATAGCAAAAAGAAAAATAAAAAATATATAATAAAAAACTATGGAATCATAATAACCATGAAACTATAATAATATTAAAAAACCAAGATTGATTCATATAAAATTATTTAATTTCATGTTGATATACAAAAAGGGGAATAGGGGACAGACATATACAACATGATATAAAAAAATATAAAAATGAGAAAAGACTGTTCCACTAGAATTTTGGGTATATGGACAGACCTCTTCTCACATGCTATGTACCATAGGTAAAATTAATCAAATATATTTATTAGGGTTCTTTCCCTTTTCCATACTTATAGATAAGTAATCTACTCAGGTATCAAAGTCGGACTGAGTAGGGTGTGAGATAAAATACTTATAGGCCACCACCAACTGTTTCTAGAACTAATCCAAGTAGTGTACATAGAAACAATAGTTTTAAGGTAATGAGAATAATAAATAATACTGAAAAAATAAATACCAGCTGGCTTAGGTTCCTATAGAACACATGGCGGCTCTACCTGCTTCGTCATAGGTCGGAATGAGAGTCAAATCAGTAACCATACATATATATAGTAATAGAATATACAGTATAGTTATATACTATATAAACCTATATGAACTAAGTACATGAGTATGTAAGTAGTCATATGCCTAGATACTAGGTGATGGTTGGACCTAGGGCGTAACTCAAGTGTTCATAACTTGTCTAATGAGTTATAGGCACAAGAAAGGGTACATTCCCTAAATCACATAATGAATGTGAGATGTCATGATCAACATTCGAGATAGGTGGGGTGAGGAATCATGCCCAAACCCCGATATAGAGTAATTTGTAACACCATTACCATCAACCAGATAAAAGCATAACTGTGAGAGAACTCAGGATTAACACCCGATGTATGAGAGAGTGAAAAATCATGATCAACAAGTTTCTTAACCATAATTCCACAAACAATATCAATTTAATAACCAAAATCATAATAATATTACATGTAATCACCAATTTGAATCATTATATTAAATCCCCATATATAAATGGGTGTCACAGTTCATAATATCCAAATAAGAAAGCATGGATCAGTTGGTGTGACGTTACCACCCATTATCATTCATTTTAATTAATTCATTTAATTCATCTAAGAAATGAAACCCATATTGAATCTAATCCATTCTATATGAACAATAAATTTAATTAACCAAGTCATGGAAATTAAATTTCATAAAACCCATGCACTTATAAGGAGCTATGGAAAATTGGAAAAGTGTATAAGAATGGACAGATCCATTTACAATTCAAACCGAACACTTAGAAGGTGTTCTGGTAATTTAATTGACTAAATATACAGGTTAATTTCAAGTATTCACTACTAAGGGGTGGCTATAATTGAGGTTGGAAACTTATAAATACTTATAAATGATCCTCAAAAGTATAACAACATATGTATATCAAAGAACACATTCTAGGGAAACACATAGTAATGGATAGCGTGCGACACAATAGAAAATTTATAAAAATAAATAAAATTAAAGGGAAAAAAATTAGACCCCCTACCTTAAGTTTGTAGGTGACTAATCATTCAATATCAGCTTCATATTAAATTTATATTGGAAGAAAAATTAATAATATATCAACACCCTAAAAATAGTGAAAATGATCTTGCACATAAATAACATAAGAGATATGAAGAGCAACTGAGATAGGAAGTAATTGGATTCGAGTGCTTACCGATGCTGATCCAACATGACCAAAGGCACCTAATTTAGATCATGGATTATGGAATTAATGAATTACCTAACTTAGGAAAAGAGAGACCAATGAGAGGAGGAAAAATATCTCACCTATTAGAAATGAAAGAAATAAATAGAGGGCGGTGTGTTTAATTTATTTAATTTAAAAATGTAATTTCACTCAAATAGTTAGGTTTGTATGGTTTGGCCACATGGCTAGAAAAACCGTGCACCAACTATGTTTCCTCCACTATGAAAGAATCCCCATCACATGGTCTAGGCACACAGTTTTAGAAACTATTTTTATCCCATACAAAAAATCCATTGTATCATGTCTGAGACATTTCACATGGTCGTGTTCCCCGAATCACATGGTGGAATCCAACCATGTGGCCTACTACAGGCCAATGAGTTCCTTGCATAGTTAGTAATAACCATGGACTAACCATGTGGCTCACTCTATTTCCCCATTTCTTAGATCCCCAGGCTCCTAATAGGCCTCAAACACTCTGGAAACATTCATTAGGATGTAGTCCACATTTACCAAGATAAATAAAAATATTTAAACCAAAAAATAAATAAGCAATACCATTATGAAAATATAGGTCTTTAAAAAATAAAAAATTATAAATTTAAATGTAACCTTCCTCTAATACCACTTTATGGTTTCGAGCGCATCACAAGCATGCATCGGTGGGAGATATATTAAAATTTCTTTTCACTATCACTTCCCGAAACCCTGCGTGAGGATCTTGTACGTCAAATTTATAATTTATTTTTTAATATATGAATAAATGAATATGTAGGCTTAGGATGTTTATTTTTTAATTAATTTTGATCATATGAAAAACCCTTTCGGATTTCCTTCATTATTTTGTGAGGATCCAAGGATAGAATCTCTCTAAAGGTGATCCACACATTCTCCTATAATCTCATAGTAACTCCACTTGACCTCCAAGTGCTAGAATGGTGAATTGAATGTCTATCATTTTTTTCTTGATCTTTCATTATTTTTTCATGAATAAATCTCTCTTCAGTTTCTCATTCTAGATAGGTTGAGAGAAGGAGGAGTGGTGAGAGAATTCTTCTTTCACAACAGTTCTCTATTTAGATCACACTGATAGATACTCTACATAATAGACATAATCATCTATTTATAAATTAAGGGTTTGGGATAAAATAATTATTTAATTCATGTAAAACATTAAATAAAATAATAATCTTTAATAAACCCCATTTCACATAATAAATTAATATTGTTATTATTTTGTTCCATGTGTGAACTTGCATAATAAAACGTATTATATAATAGACTTCTTAATTAATATTTTTCATCGAACTTGGTTTTGGTCCATTAAAACTCCAGTAAAATTTATTAAATAACAGAATAAAATATTTTATTCTCTTAAATAAATATTTTATTCAAAAACCAATAAATAAAAATTTATTAAATATTTTATAAAATAAATAAATAAAATTTATTCACAATATGGGGAATAAATATTTATTTTATTTATGATATCAATAAAACATGAATAAAATTATTCCTTAATCTTGAGACTAATATTTAATCTATTAATTAAATTCAAATAGAATTTAATCGAGATCAATAGAAACACTTTGTGTGCGAACCTCTAGGATTCATTCTCATTAGAATTAAGTGAGCTTGACTAAAGTCCAAGATTACTTCCTAGAAATGGTTAAAGGCACCCAGAAGAAAGAACATAATGTCACAATTATGAGAAGAACATACAAATGCTCACTATATAATATAATATATATATATCACAATATATAATCAAGTAGGTTTCACGTCTGTATCACCAACCTATATGCTTGATACCACTTTATTTTACTATTTGGAATGAACACACCATTACACTATGGAAATGGAATTTAGAGTGATGGTTCTATTCCAATCAAAGGTATATGATATTAGCTTCCATTATGATGGAAGGGTAAATCATTCCTTGACTTATCCATTAATGGAATGTCAATCATGATGCACCCAACGTATCCTACTTCAATAAGAAAATATATTTCCATAATTTTCATTAGAAAATCTAAGTGCATGATTCATGATATACATTAATGATAATATTAAAGTATAAGGAACATTACACATTCTAGTATGTAGGAGTATCTGATAACACAAAAACATATGGAATTCTTAATGGCAGGTCTATTCTCATAATCTTCCATCATGGAGATTACCAAGTGAAAACATTATGAGAATAAGCCTCATCTTCTTTTTAGTACTCACACCTAAAGATCTAAACACTATGTGTCCCGTTATAGTAGGTTATCCAATCGCAAAACTATATTAAGAATACTATCATAAATCTTAAAGGTTGTCATCATAGAGGGGAATTGATATGAACTTATCAATGTGTAAAACACTTTAGAAAATTATTAATTTAAATTCATGAAGAAAAATGAATAATATGTAATATGAGATTTAATTAATATTCAATACATTGAATATACATGTAATAAAATTACAAATAGTTGGTCATAGGACACTAACTCCAACAATCTTTTGGTTTATCTGTTACACATTTGATATGTTTTGGTTTTATTAAATTTTTCTCTATTGTTTATATCTAATCATATGTCTATTGGAAGGTGAAATAATTCCTATGATTATTTGTATGATACTATCGTACTTGTCGCTAGCCCATGGTGATATGGAACACCCTTAGAACCTTGTGGTGGGACGTATTGGGTTACATTATGGGTTAACCAAGGTTGGCCTATTACATAATTTCTATACACTTTTATGATAAAATCATTTATTTTAAATAAAATTTATTTTCATTAAATAGTTTTGTAAAACATTTTTTAAAATATAAATGATGATATAATTATATAATGTCCCAGATAATTTTCATTAGGGTCGGAAATTCAATCATGTCATAAAAATTTTTATTCCTCTATAAAAATTATTTTATTTAAAAGTTTAATTTTCTCATATTAAGATAATTTTTTTGGAAAAATGGATGTAATTTTTTTAATAATAATTTTGAAATTAGAAAATGGTGAATTTTTCATAATTTTATGAGGGTTTGATTTTTGGGAAAAAGTAAAATACAGTAAAAATATTTTGTAGGTATTATAACATAATAATGTCATAAAAGAGATGAAATAAATATAGTAATAGATTTTTCAAATAAATAATCATTTTCATAAAAAAAATATTGTATTTAGAAGTAAAAAAATATTAAATTTACAATCCTATAAATAACCTTATAAACCATGAAATATATTTTAACATATTAGAAAAAATTTCTTTCAGAACATGACTTACTTCTACAACATAAATGATATTATTTTAATTAGTTCAGTTGATAAACTAATAAAATATTAAAAACCACTTCACCTTGTAAAATTCTTTGGCAATAACCCATTTTAAGATCAATGGTTCTGTATTTTTTTCATAAATAGGTGTCTAAGGCCAATGTTTAAAATTTAATAAACAATCCCCAATATTTTTCTATAAATTGGAATCCATTCACCCATTCCTCTCCACTCCCAAGACATTGAAGATGTAGTTCTACTTACTTTATCTCTCTAGTGTCTTTCCAAGTAGTTCTTATGGCTCCAAGAATCAATTCCCATTCTTTAAGAAGTAACCTATAAAGGTAAGGTGTTCTCTCCCTCCTCTTTTCAATTCAAGGATTTACTTTGTTGTAAACCATTTTTTAAAATAATTATGTTTCTATATGTTAATTGGTATACCTAACTACCTAAACAATGAGATAATACCTTACTCTTTAATTAAACCAATCAATGAACTGTTATGAACACCTGTTATGCTATAAAAATTATCCCTTAAGTTTAAATGACATATATTTTTGAATAAACAATCCTATATTCAATAAAGGGTATTAATATAGATATAATTATAGTTCATTGATTATGGATTTCCATTTATGAATCCCAAATTCCCTAGATATGGGTTAAAATTATAATTTTTTATTAGGATATATGATCTATGTGGAACAAAAAAAATTAGACATATGAAGGGTGTGCCTTGATAATACTCCAATTTATTAGGTAAAGAATTAATCTTTAGAGATAAAACATTTATGATACCTTGGTAAATCACCTTAGTAATATGTTTTATGACACCTTGTTGATAAACCTTAGTGATATTCCTATGAATGTCTCATTTTTTATGTTTCATCCATATCTCCTTGTTATGCCTCATGTACATATAACCATGCTCTTAGGTTATGAATCATGTATTTATGATCATGATATATTGTTATGAATCATGAATTATCAATGGTTACATACATCATATATCCTATTTTATACCTTACTTATATTTATTCTCACCCTTTTCTTTCATGCATACCCCTAGGAAATATTATTTAGTGATATGAACTTAGATTGGATTAAAGGAATATTTCAAGAGGATTAAATAATGTTTATTTACTTCATGTATAAAGATACTACTTTATAGGACACTAAAACACAAAATATTCTATGTAACTTTTAAATGAAATATTAAGTAATCGAATTATATTTAAAATCTTGTATGAAAAAGGCCGGTCACCATAGTTAGTATCAGAGAATATTTTAGTTACTAGTGTAAATTTGGACTAGAAAACATTTGTAAGAACCTTAGGTATAAGTCTAAATATAGGAAAACATCCCAAATTGTAGTAATGTATGGACTGTATGGTTTAATAGAAATGAAATCCTTTTTTGGATACTATATGTGTATATGGTTCTAGATTTGATGCATGCAATGATAATAACCCTGAAAATTTCTGGTTTGGTATTAATTCGATCTTTACCCTGGGCACAAGTATTGGGCCTTACGATACACATAGTTTGAAACTCTTGGGGGATTATATTTGGTAAACCACTTACTTTTAACAAATTCACATGGAATGATATAATAACATCCTAGAAACATGATATTATAAAAAAATGTTAAAATTTCCCTTTATAATATTATTATAATATATAAAATAGTATCACTTTTTTCATTTAAGATTTCTTATTTTTGAAAATGACGATAAAAAAAGAACCAAGGTAAATAAAGGATATGATGGGAAATAAAATATTATTCTTCCTAATATGATGGTATCTAGAGTTTAAAGCTTCATTAGAATACTAAATAATGCTATTAATAATAACCTTAACCACATGGGGCATCCAACTTCACTAAGGAAGGAAAAACTAGTAATTAAGTACTTAATGTGATAGAGACCACCAATTTTTAGTGGAACCTCAAATCCATTGGTCGTAGAAAAATGGAAAAATAATATTGAAATAATATTTTCTATTAAAAATTGTTCTATGTATGAGAATGATACATTGTAATTATACCATTTAGATTGAGAATCTAATCTTTGGTGGACACAAATCAACAACATGAAGCCAAAGTATTAGGTTAACGCAATGTAGTGGGAATACTTTAAAGTTTTATTTTTCAACAAGTATTTTCCTCACACCCTCTAAACCAATATAGATAGGGAATTTCTTGAGAATAATCAAAAGTAGAATGATTCCATAGGACTTTATGAGATGAATTGTATAAGGCATGCATAATACAATTTCAGATTTGTCATTGATTCTGAATGGAATATTGATCGATTAGTTAGTGGTACAAGAAAAAATATGTGGAAGTATCTATAAATATGATACTTTATAATTTATGAGGAAAAAGTAATATTTGATCCCAAGTTGTATATGGTATTTGGAGATAGAAATTAATCTCTTGGAATAAACGATAAGAATAGAAGGATGGAGCCAAACTTTGAGAATCATTTTTACCATGAAATAGAAGGTAAGAAACAACAAATTACCATGTGAAACACTTGTGTGAATATCATTTAGGGTATTTTATATAAGGAATTGGAATGTGTTAAAATTAGAGAAATTATATCCATGTAACACAAAACTGTCACAAAAATGTAAAACCTCAATATCTGAATGAAATTGACAAAGGAAAGGTGTTACAATCACAAACTTCCATGAAATGAAACATGTATAAAGAGTATGGAAATTTCAAGGACCAATTTCAAAATCAAAAATAGTATAGGGAAACCACAATCAACCCTATTAGAGGATAATGGATTAGGTACATGTTTTTTCAATCATAGGAGTCGAATTTGAGACTCTGGATGATGTAGTTTCTTTAACACTTATCATATACTCAAAGATATCATGTACAATATTTGATTTTGGTTCCATGCGTTCTTTTAATTTATTTTTGTTAGCATAAAACAATAAATTAAAGCATAAAATAATTGTGGTATATATGTTAGTTATAACTAATGGTGGAAATATTCAATCATCAAGGATATATAGAGATTCCAATATTATCTTTAGTGAGTTAAATCACTCTTCAAATATGGTCATCATTACAATTATGGAATTTTACATAATACTTGGGATTGATTAGCTATCAAATATAATTCCAATATCAAATGTAAAATATATAAATTTTATTTTTCTATAAGTGATAACCAATAATTATCTTCAAAGGATAGATATCACAGTCAAAGTCTTCTCAAGAACCACATCCCATTGAATTCATTTTGGAATTAATTGGTGAATAATAGTAATAAATAGAAAGTATAATGATATAAAATGCTCCCATTTTTTATTAATACATTTAGTTATTTCCTAAAAATTTACCTAGACCAACACTGTAAATATAGGTACAGTTCAAAATTGAACTCATACCTGGATCCATGCCAACATCAAATACCCCATATAGAATTGAATTTGTAGAGTTATAGGAATTAAAGAATCAACTCGAAGATCTTTTGGAGAAGGGTTTTACTTAGAAAAGTGTGTATTATGGGGGAGCACCTATTATATTTATAAATAAAACGGATGTATCAATGCAGTTATACATTAATTATATAGAACATAATGGGATCATATTAAATAAAAAGTACCATCTTTCACAGATTAATTATTTATTCAAACCACTTCCTGGGGTTCAATTACTTTCAAAGATTAACCTCCAATCAAGATATCATCAGCTGAGGGTGATGAAATAAGATATTTCAAATAATTCCATCTGAACAATATATAGACACTATGAGTTTATTATTATGAACTTTGGATTACATAATTATCCTACCATATTTATGGATTTTATTATTATAGTATTTAAGGACTAACTTGAAAATTTTGTTGTAGAATTTTTTAATGATATTTTTACATATTCTAAATTTCATGAGGAGCCTAAGGATAATCTAAGGGTTATATTAAAAACCCAAAGGAAAATGATTTTTTGGGTAAATTATCTAAATTTGTTTTTTGGATACAATAAGAATCATTCTTGGGACACATTTTAACCAATGAAGGAGTATTTTTTCCTTAAAATAAAAGGCCATAGAGGAGTGTCCACATCCTAAAATACTAAGTTATATTCATAGTTTCCTTGGTCTACTATGAAACCATTAATGTTTTCCTAAAAAAACATAGATTTCAAATCCACTAACCATGTTAACATGAAATGAGAGTTAATTTTAAATAGAAAATAGAGTGTGAAGAATGTTTTTAATAACTGAAGCAGAGTTTGGTTAGTGAAATTATTCAAAATTCACCCTCTAATAGTGAAGGATTTATTATTTATATCGATGTATCATTTGATGGAATTATATGTGTTCTCATGAAAAATTAAAAGGTGATTTTCGATGCAACTCAATAGTTGAATCCTCATGAAAGAAATTATCCTACCCATGATTTAGTGTTATCTATAGTTAATTTTACATTAAAGATATGGAGACACTATCTTTATGTGGAGAAGTGTGATATATACACCGACCACCAGAGTTTCCAGTATATATTCACAAAAAAATAATTGAAAATGAGAAAAAGGAGATGGTTGTACATTCTCAAGGACTGTGATTTTTTATTCAAAATCTCCCCAGAAAGGAAAAAAATGTCACTGATGTGATGAATATGAAATACCCCAAATTTATTTTGATGATGATGATTTAAGGATATCTAATAATTGAGAACCTGTTAAATATAGACATAAAATTAATAAAGTAAGGGACATAAATAATCCTATCCCAAATATTTTTCAAAATATTATTATTGAAGAAGATCAATAAATCACAAATAGGGGATCTTATGTTACAAAATAATATATAATCTGTGAAAATTGGAAGCATTCTGAGATCAATGTTGATCAAGAGGGAGTACTGAAGTTTAGTATAAGACTATGTCTCTCATCCATTAAAGAGTTAAAGAAACATATGGTGGATGAAACTCAAAACTCAATATTCTACATTAATCCCATAATACTAAAATGTATAGGGATATATGATATCAATATTGGTGGGATAACATGAAAATGGTGACTTAAATATAATGAAAGATGTTTGATATGTCGTCAAGTGAAGGCGTAATGGAAATTACCCAAAGGAGTGTTGTGACCACTACCCTTACCCATATAGAAGTGGGATAACATCACTATAGACTATATTGTTTTCCTTCCTGATAAATCCAAGGGAAATAACTAAATTTCAGTAATCATTGATAGATTAACAATGTCTACTCATTTTCTAACCATCTGAGAGGATTTCTCCCTTTAGTTCCTTGATCATTTGTATATTCAAGAAGTGGTGATACTTCATGGGGCACCACTATCAATTATCTTAGGTTGTGATCCATTATTTACTTCTATGTTCTGGAGAAGCATTCAAAATACTATGAAAACTGATGTAAACCTTAACACAGACAATCATCCATAAACTGATTGGAAGTATATGAGGACTATTCAATAATTAAAACACATATTGAGGGATGAATCACTTGACTTACATAGGATTTAATATTGAAATTATCCAATGGTCATAATATCCTATAACAATATGTTTCACTCAAGTATTAAAATTTACACGTATCATAATCTCTATGGGAAGAGGTGTAGAACTCTAACATGATAGGAAAATGTTGGAAAACTTTTGGGACCAAGAAGTATGTAACTAATCAAGAATTATGTTAAGAATTATCAGAGTTAAAAAATCATTATGATAACAATATAATAAATGACTTATAATTTAATGTTAGGGATCATGTATTCCTAAAAATATCACCATGGAAATGATTAATGATATTTAAAAATTAAGGGAAATTAAGTTCATATTACATCAGACAATTTCAGTTTCTCAAGCACGTTAGAGTATTTTCCTATTGGTCATAACTACTTCTAAATATTTCAATGGTTAATGAATTATTCAATGTATCCCTATAAAGAAAGTATATGTTAAACCTAATGCATATACATGAAACATGTGGTGTGGAATTGGAACTTGACCTACATTTGAAGAATAACTGATCAAAATTCTTGATGAAAGGAAACAATTATTTGGGAAAAAATAACCCAACTTGTGAAAGTATTGTTCAGTTTTAAAAAAGTAACATGGTATCCTAAATAAGTGATTAAGGATAAATACCCCCATTTATTTTGAGACAGGACACAGATATTGAGGGTTAAATTTCTTAAGGGGAGGAATATAACAACTTGAAATTTCATTTCATTATTAATAAAATATACTAGTTCTAAAAATGAATTTTTATTATGTTTTATAATAGTATAACATAGAAGGAATTATAAATTTCATTACATATTATGAATTAATATTGATTATAATATCTTGAAATAACATGAGGAGATAAATTAAAATGAACAATCAAAATACTAATGTAAACTCCATAGGCATGAATTCTACGATGAAGATCACTCTTATAATAATAATGGTAAAAATAAATAGAAGAGTTAGGAGATGATATACATTATTAAATGAAGTTTAATGACATTATAAGTGAATTACTAAATAATTAAGTATGAGAGTAATGTATTATATATAGTGTTTAATGGAAAACATGATTGTTAAGATCATACCATTTTCTGACTATTGGTCAATATGACTATTGTCCAATATGACTATTGCGTATTATGTCCATTTTAATTAGTTTATATAATGGGTATTGGTGAGTGATAATTGATGTAGAAGGTAGAAATGATGGCCTCAACTTGTTGGATCATATCATTTGATTCCCTTTTATCATAACTTGGGAGAGAGGTAGTGTTATTGGGGTTTAACCTTGATCAATCCCAAGTAGAGACTTAAAAAGTATGGCTTGATATGAATGAACTAATGGAGAAGTCCAATTTAGTATTGATAACCACTTTGTTAATATTAGATGAGCTACACAATGAAAGTTTCACCATCATACAAATTACCCTTATGGCATATGTTAGTGTAATAAGGATTATACACTTAAAATATAGTATTATAAGGTGTTTTTACTTTTTGTAAGTAAAAAATTGGTTTATTAATTCCCATTTTCATTACTATTTTATTTATTAAAATACACATGAATATAATATGAATATGATAAATATATTTTTGGGTAAAGATAAAACATATTTTTTTGGAACATATATAAATTAAATTAAATTTTATGATAAATAATTTTATTTTTAATAAAAAATATTTTCATGAAATAGTATTGTAAAAAACTATTTATTTATATATAAATGATAATATAGTTATATATTTTCCAAGATTATTTTTATCAGGTTCAGAAAGTTGATTGTGTCATAAAAACTATTATTTTTCAATAAGTAGGTATTTTATTTTAAAATTAAATCTCTAATATTTAGAGAACTTCTTAGATAAAATTAATGTCATTTTTGAAATTAGTACATTGAAATAAGCCAAAAGTGAAATTTTCATAATTTTCTTAGAAAAATAAATTTTTGAGTAAAATGTAAAATATGATATAAATATAAGACATTTATTCTAAAATTATAATGACATAAAAGCGATGTAATAAATAATTTAATCGATTTATCAACCATAAATAAATTTCCCATTAAAATAATTTATTTTAATATAATAATATTACATTTACAAACCTTTAAAGTGCCTACCAAAACATTAATGATATTCTAAAAAAACTAAAAAAACTTTATGATCGTGACTCAAGTCTACATCATCAAATATGTTATTTTAAAGATTTCAGTTTATATACTAAGAAAATATTAAAATCCTATCCCCCTTGTAAAATACCAGGGTAAGGCTAATGGTTTTTTATTTTTTATTAAATGGGTTTCTAAGGCCTATGTTTATAAATTAATATATTATCCCTATATTTTGTGATAAATACCCACTCATTATCTCATTAATATCCACTCTAAAGACTTTTAAAATTAATTTCATTTCACTTTATCTCTATAGAGTCCTTGCAAATAGTTATTAAGGTTTCAAGAAGCTCTTCCCTTGAGTTGAGAAGAAACCTCTCAAGGTAAGGGATTCACTCCCACCTCATTTCAATTCCATCATTTCCTTTGTTATAATCCTTTATATTTCTGAATAATTGTGTTTAAATATTTTAATAGACATCCCTTATTACCCAAATAATAAGATACTACCTCCCTCTCTCATTAAATCCTTCCATGAACTTTTCATACACAAGTTATGCAACTGAAATTATCCCTTGATTTTCCAAGCCATGTTTTTTTGAATACTCAAATATATCATCAATCAAGGTTATTCATCTAGATATAACTATTATTTACTGATTTTATAAATAAATTTAAACAACCCAAATTCTATACTCATATGTTAAAATGAGGAAAAAAATTTATGGTAGATGATCTATGTGTCACACATGAATTTAGACACATGAAGGGTGTGCCCGGATAGTTCTATAATGTATCGGCTAAAGAATTAATCTCTAAAGATAACATGTTTATGATACCTTGGTGAATAACATTGTAAATACATTTTATGATACCATGGTGATGAACATTGGTGATATTCTTATGAATGTATCATGTTTTGTTTGTAACCACATATACATGGTATGCCTCATGTACTTATGAACATGCTATTATGTTATACGTCATGTATTTATGATCATTAACTATTGTTATGTCTCATGAATTATCTGTGATCTTTTAATTCATATTTCCTAAGTTATCCCTTATTGGGATTTATTTTCACCTTTTTATTTAATGTATGTACCCATGAAATATTATGCAGTGAAGTAAACTAGGATAGTATTAGAATAGTATTCGAGGAGGATTAAACAATTCTTATGTACTTTATGTATTATGTTCACAGTTTCCAAGACACTAAATATCAAAATATCCTATGTAAATTTTCAATGAAATATTATGTAATGGAATTAAGTTAAAAATCATGTATAAAAAATGTGGGTCACTATAAGCATTGTGGGGTATTAAACTTCTTTAGGTAGACTTAACATTTGAAAATTTTATCTTGAATAACTTTTCATCTTCCAAAAAAGTGATGTTTCTTCTAATGAATTAACAAAATAACATCTTATGACTTTCTCAGCTCTCAATCTTATTCAAACTATTCTTAGTAACTCAATATTTTGGTACACTGACTTACAATTTGATCCTTTTATGTTAACCCATACTTCTCTACATACTCTACAGTTTCCTCTTCTAGATACCATCAAACTTATTACTTTCTGTGCATCATATAGTGATGTTGCTTCTACAGGTGTAGGTCAGTTTACACTGTACTCCATTACTTTTCTAAATTATTTCCAAAACTCTATTCATAATTTTTACTGATCCATATGTTCCTCAAGGTTATTTTAATGAAATTTGAGTGGATTCATTGATACTTTTTCAATTATTTGACATACTTCTCCTTTCAGTATATATCTTCCAAACACCCAAATATTTATTTACAGAGTGACTTCCGATTTTTTTACCTCTATTATTACCTCATTAATTAGATATTCTTGTCTCTTTAGATGTATTATTTACTAGTGAAACCTTATTCAATAAGAACTACAACATTAAATTTGTAAAATTTATTAGCTTCTTATCTTTCAATGGAAAATCACTTCTGATATTCAAAATACTATATTGGTTCTTTCATATCTCTATTTTTTGGCTTCATCATATTATGTAATTTATTCAATTATCCCCATAAATTTCTGTATAACTAATTTATATATTACTACTTCAACCAGTAATAATTTTTCTTACTCCTGAAGAGAATTTTAGAAATTTTTATTTGTATTATATTCATGATCTTTACTTCTGGGGAACTTACTTATTCAACATAAATTGTAGTTGGCTATAATTTTTCATCCTTCATTATTTTCCATGAATTACATGAATTTTGGAATAAAAAATCATCATATATATATAAATATATATTCAGGTAACATTATTAAATGTATATACAACTATTAGTAGTGTTTACATCTATATCATCCTCCTTACATCCAGTGATATGAACCTTACATCTTATAACATTAGATCTTTTATCTAATATGTTACTTCTTCTAATGGTTCTACCATCAGGAATATGAACTTTCAGTGGACTTACTTCTGGAAAATACATAATAAATTTTACCTTGAACATGATCATTAACTTTTCCACAAACTATCAACATCAAAAACAATATACCATCATAATTATCATTTAATCGGTAATTTAATATTTAAAGACACTAAAAATTTACGAATCTAGGATTAAGAGAGTATTTGTGAGATGCAATGTTAAAATTATGCAATATATGTAATGCTTTATATATTTATCAAACTTTGTTTCTAAAAAAATGTGTATAGAATGGGTTTTTGTACTAGACCCAGAAGTGTGGTTATGTGGTGTCTCGATTAATATCAAAGAATAGTGTAGTTACTTTATTGATTAGAATTACAAAACATTTTTGAAAACCCTATGGAGATCTCTAAGTATAATATCACATATTCTAATTTTGTTAAAGTATAAATTTTTGGATTGCTAGAAATGATATCCAATTCTAGATACAAACGAGTGGATCTAGGCTCTAGAATAGATGAACATAGGGTTAATATACTAGAAAACATTGGGTGGGTATTAATTTTATCTTCACAAAGTGCATGAAAAAGATACCTAATTGCACACCTGATTTGACAGTCCCAAGGGATATTCTTTGGTTAATTTTTAATAAGTTTACTAATCCTTTTGAGGGATTTGAATATATTTTGGTTATAAATTCTAATATGAAATGACCATGAAAAACATGATTGATACCTAGAAGTTTATATGTTAGGTTAAAAACATTTTTATGAATTATTTATTTTATGTTAAATTTTTTCCTTTTATTAGTATTCTCATCCCCAACATTCCTTTATTTTAGAAAATAGATTTAACCAAGAGAAACTGAGTTAACAATGGGTTTGAAGGACAACGTAGTGATTAAGATGGCCCATACCTAATCATCTGGTTATTTCATGACCTAAATAAAATATTTCATCACAATACATAACCAGGACCTTTTAGGTTTACATTTTTAGATAATTATTACAAAACATTAAATAATAAAACTCGTTCCCTTTTTAACTAATGGTAATTTTTTCCACTATCAGAGAAATTATTTAATCCATAATGATTCTTCAATATCTCCTACAAATTCTACACATAAAAAACTCTTCTATATATTACATAATTTTTTTAACTTTATAACTTAGTGAAATGGAAACATAATAAAGTTGTGAGATCATATGCTTGATAAGGGTAAACATAAGTGATAAAAATCTAATATCATAAGTGAACATAAGATGATCATATTTTTATAATCAATATATATATATAAATATTAATACCCAATAGAGAATATATCAAAAATCATGGAATATATCATGTTATAACATAATACATAAAACAAAAGAGTATAGAAACATGATTCAATAAACATTATCCATGATATCTTAACAATGTCAATATAATAAGCATAAAATAGTGAAGCAGCCTTCAAATATAGAACATATTTTAATATAGGGAACATAGCTTTCATGAGCCACACCATTAGTTTCCATTCTTATGAGAAGCTAAAAAGGTACTCATGAATACTTATCTCATGAGATATAAACATTAAACTAATACATTGTAGGGTGATATAGTACCACACCCATCATCATCCATACCTATGAGTGCCTCTTTAAATGAATCATGTATCACATCACAAAGAACTAATGGAAATAAAATGGGTTTCATAAAAGTTTCAAAATGTTAATCATTATATTTAATTTCATAAAGAATCTTTGGAGGTAAAATGGGTATCATTCAATACATAATATAAAATCCTTGAAATAAAATGGATTTAATATATATATTCATTTAATAAAATCATTAATAATTCCATCAATAATCATAACATGTTAAACCCATGAAAAAATAAATGGGTATCCAATTACATCAAGTAACACTCTAGGTAAGTAATATTCAATCAAGATAATAAAGAATATGGTATTTACACTATATACATATTTTTATATAGTTAAGCTAGTAATATTCCCCAATAAATTGATGTATGGAATCTAGGTGAACATCCTTCAATTAATGGAATCAAGAATAGGTTATTCATAGAGGAAAGAAACATGATAAAAAGTTGAATTTATAAACTGAGAATGATTAGGCATGACAAAGGCAGTGATGGAGAATTTCCCTAAAAGATAAGGACATCACATAATTTATCCAAATAAATAATTTGTATGGTTACGTTGCAAAAACTTGTTCAATCATGAATAATATATTTAAAAGGATAATGACTTATATGAAAAACAATTTTAAGGAGTTTTGGAAAAATCCCTTTGGAAATAAGAAATGTCCTTGATCTTTTGAAATAAATTGAAAATATATATTTTGTAAATATAGGTTGAAAATAATTTTCTTTTATAAATAATTAAAATATATAGATTATGTTTTATATAAAATGATAAAGATGCTGGAAAGATACCTTCACATGAAATTTCTATGATAGATTACTTTTTATAAAAAATAACCCATACAAAAACATTAAGTGATTTTCATGTAAATATTTGAAAGAAGATCTAGGTATTTTAAAATGAATTTTTAATTTTTTTGAAATAGATATAGGTATTTCACAAAATAAAGGAGAGTTTATCATAAATGGAATTCCTTATTTTTAAACACTTTTATTGAAAACCACATCGATTTAAAAGATTATAAAAATTACAGTTTAAAATAAGTTAAAGGGAAGAAAAACACCACCAAGGATAACCAGATGAGAAAAAAATAATTTCAAGATTATAAAAAATATATATACAAATTCCACAAATGGGTTATCATATTTTAGAGGTCTTGATTTTAAAATGATCATTGAAATATAAAAGCTTATGATTTGAGTGATATTTAAATAAACCCCATTTAAAAGGAGAGAACATTAAATTGAACTTAAAATATCATGAATAAATATTATTTTATGATAATAAATATCAATTAGGTAGAATATACACCACTTAAAATAAATTAATTGTATAACACAAAACATGTCTAAAAGAGAGGAATTGGAGACGAAAACCCTTACCTTGTTTCCCCTCTTAATAAAATGCACTATAAGATCCTTTATAAAAATACATATCTTAATCAAAAATTAAAAAAATCATATAAATTAAATTTTATAAACATAATTTATAATTATTCTCTACATTTACATAAGTTAGTTATTACCTTTTTTTAATGTCGGATGTGGGTAATCTTGATCATTTTAAAATAGTATTGTACTAACGGTGTTGTTATTTATTCATCTCCAAAATATATTCATTACATGTTAATTATTTCTATTATAATTGTTGAATTATAAATATTTATGAATTTTATATTAACTTTCATGATTACTTCAGCCTTTATCCTAGAAGATAAAATAAAAAATTAAATTTTTCAGGTAATTTTTAACCTACGAAGAGTGTTTTCTTAATAAATGAGTTAAATATTGATGAATATTTTATAAAAACAAAAAATAATAATTATTTACATATCTAGATCATATTATACCATAAATTAAGTTTTCATAATCATTCATGATATATTTTCATATCATTGTTCAAGTTTGTGGTCAAACCAACCCAAATATGAACACGCCACTATTAATGGATTATTATACGGTGGTTTAGTTGTAATATAATTATAATTGAAGAGAAATGATCTAATTAAGTGTTTATTAGTGTCATATATCATAATTTAAAGTAAATATAATAATTAATGGATTTAAAAATATTAAAAAATATGAATAAGGATATTTTTCTCTTAGTACGCTTGTTTTAAATTATTGAATGAATGATGATTATTTTTTGATCACATAATTAATAAAATATCCAATTGCTTATACCATAACCTTAATGATATCATAAAAATAATATTTATACATTAATTCCACTCTTAATAACATCTATGAATGGGGGTGACGAAATGAAAAATGGAAATTAATTATTCCATGGAGGCGGTAGTCTATAAATACACTTGGCAGATGATTTCATTTTCCATGCAATGGGAGAAATAGGTAATGTTTTTTATTATTTAATAATCATTAAAATGATATAAATATAACAATTATTAATTAAATTTCATATTTATGTCAGCCTTTTATAGTGGTGAAGGAAACAAAAACATGTTGCGTCGTGGAGGCGATAGTTTACACAATACATGAATTATGTTTCATTTTTCATTTTTCTTAATAGAAAATGGAAAAGGAGATTAATGATTATTCCCAAAGAATAATAACATTAATTAAATAAATAATAATTTAATTAAATAGTTATTAGAACATTATAATTAGAAAATAAAAATAGAAAAGAAATAAGTTAAGTAAAAATGATTACTCATGTTGAGCACTTTGAGATTTCCTTGTATGATCTCTTGAAAATGGATGGAGTAGGCCAATCATTTGTGACTATAGGATCAAGAGAGTGAAAAATTATTTTAGGGAATGAAAAATGGGTAGGCTTTTAGGATGAAATAAAACTTTTATGACTTATTTTATGGGATGGTGACTTACCCCTTTTATAAGTTATGAGAATTGGTTTTTTGTAAATATTTCAACTTAATATAAAGGGAGCACATGTTGAACATGTGAAGTGATTCAAAAATTGATTTATAATTGATTTTATAGGATATAAGGTCGATACACACCTCATAAAATAAATTATATACATATATATTATCATTTTTTAATCCTGTTACTCCTTGAATTATTAATTTTTCAATTTTAGCTTTTACCACGGTAACTAGTTTTTACCTAAGATAACTTAATATTTATGCCTAAAAATAAATTGGAACTTATTAGATAATTTAGAACCAATAATTATAAATTTTTAATTTATTTAATTTTATTCAATTTATAATGTGATAGAATTAATTTTAAAATACTAATTTATAATGTATTAAAAAGGTTTTTTTTTTAAAATATAACTGAAATTATAAAATCTGAAATATGGGTTAAAAATTTAAAACTAAAAATTTTAAAATTTTCAACATAAAATACATATTGAGTATTATAAAAAGTTTTCATAAATTTCAAATTTACACTTATATACTAATAACGTCATAAAATCAGGTTATTTGTAAAAACAGTATATTGCATTATACACCTAAAATCAATATTTTTAGAAATTTACCAAAAATTCAACTTTTTTTATATTATCATTATTAATAAAAAATAAATTTTATTTTTTCAAATTAAATATCTATAATTTGATAATTAAATATTTAAATAAAATCCAAAAATATAGTGTAAAACTGTTCATATTAGAAAATAAATTTTTAAAATGTTAACTATTATTTATTCTTATTTCCTAAAAATTAATAATTAATTTATTGGTAAACATTTATTCATATTATTAGTATATTTTTTATTATTTAATCATAATATACTTAGTTTCATGAAATAAAACACCAATTTTATAAAAATATATTTTTAAGAGTAAAATGATTTTTTTAGTTGTTTTGACCAGACTAATTGAATTTTATTAGAATTAAAAGAAGACTATATTTTCATTTTATCTATATTTTATAATGTGGTTACACCTATTCATATCCACTAATTCAATATCTAGTCTTTAACTTTTTATGTTAAATATTCAAAATATAATAAGGATTTTCATCTTAGTTTTGTATAGTGTGTGAAACAAATAATTAAATATATATTATTTATTTAATGATAATATACAGGGAAATATCTGGTCATTACATTATCCCCCTTAAATAAATATCATCCTAAAAATTTGAATTTTTAATCATTAAAGAAATTAGGTGAGGTTAATCTTGAAATATCCATCATTTAGGATATAACTCCTAATATGACATCAACCTTACCCTCTTAGGCTATAAAAAGTTACATATCTTTCCTCAAACAACATTAATCATTCAAACAATCTAGTAATATAGTATGTATATTCCTTAATAATATATTTTCATAAACATAACACTATAAACAACATTTGAGTATCCAAGATATTAAACCATATATAAATAATACCATCCTTAAAAAATAAATGTGTGACTTTAACCACTAGTTCATATAGACACACATTATTTTATATATATTGTGATCCCAAAATGTGATAAAATTCACCAAAAATATCATGGATCTATTTTTAATTAAATTAATAATAAATTTTAATGTTATAAATACTATCTAACTCACTTTTTTAAAAATAAATCTACCCTTTATTACCACAAAATTAGCATATATTAAAACTATTATTTACACATAAATCAATCATGTATTCTTCAATAATGATCCCAAAAAACATATCATTATCATAAAAACACTTTTTAAGGTTATTAAAACTATTTAATATATTTCACCATACCATTAAAGAAAAATTATGGAAGAACAATCCTTTTATGATTCACATAATGCCCATAACTTTTAGAATATACCATAATACCATTGATAAATATCACTCACTAATTAAAATAACTATAATTATATAAAATTGATTTCAATTATGGTATCCACCTCACTGCCTTAGTTAAGACAATAAACTCTCATTTTCTATCATAATAGTAATATACTATGATTCTAAACCCATTAAGTATGCTCCCTTATTCAATTATTTGACATAGTGGTTTTTTGGATATATACCATTCCCCGATTCATATTCATGGTCCTATTTCAACAAAATACTAAAACCAAAAAGGATATGATAATATATAAAAATATTTGAGTATATGAATATGATATCTCAATCATAATATGTTTTCTCTAATGAAACCATCATTTCTACCTACGATACATTCATTTCAACTATGACATACTTTGTTAATCATATAAATCTCTTGTTTATACCTAGGATACATTAATGTTTTTTCTCTAATAATTATTATCCTAATCCCTTAAATTAATAAGAAAATAAATCCTTCATATTTTTTCATAAAGGGCATATGATCAACCAAATCATATCCCCTTGGTTGTTCAAGCTAGGTGTACAGTTAGGCCTCTTTGTCATGCGCCAAGTTACAATTTAGTTAATACCCAACATACTCACTATGGGGTTATCACCCCTAGATGAAACTATTTCAAAGAATGTATCCACTTTTCATTATATGGATAGGGATTCATTATCTAGGTAAACAATACAATCTCAAATTTTCCTAAATTTTAGGATGTTATCCTATACATAAATGTATCCCTTAAACATATCCCTAATGTTTCCACTAATATTATCTTATCTTAATCCCTATAATATTAACTCAGATGTTCTAAAGGTTTATATATAAATTTTTAATTATGATCAAACTTAACTTATCAACCCTTAAGTTATCCTTAAATTAAATCATAATCAATAAAGTTGTCTAAACCCTCCCCTAATACCAACTATGATGGCCCATACCTAGTCGTTGGCCATGTTGTCATGACACGTCAATTTGATTATGATTTTAATGATGATTTTATGTATAGGAAAGACCCTAGGTCATCTCTCAAGGAGCGTTAATGGGTTTAGAGTATGTGGTTTTAATAGAAAGTTCTAAAAATAGGGGGTGATTTTGTAAACAATTTTAAGAAATTAACTTAACATAAAGAGTTGTAAAGTTGAAAGAAAAAGTGTATTTTAAAAAATATGAGATAAATAAGTGATAATTTCTAAGTTACTATAGTGATTCAAGAGTTACTTGTTCTCAATTGGTTATTAGGTTTTGTTGTAATCCTTTGGTTGAGGGATGACCAAGATCTTGGTTCCCCTCTTTCCTCTTAAAATAATGCACAAATAACCACCCCTTGACATAAAAATCTTTTTGTCAAGGTTTTTACCTCAATAATATAGTGAGGTCTACTTAAGAATACTAAAATATCATGTATGTGTAAGAGAAAGAGGATTACTGTGTTGTCCAATCAGAAAAACCCAATATTCCCACTTGAATCTCAACTCAAACGGTATTGAAATGGGAATGTTTCACTTAATTAAACCAAATCAATGCATTCAGATAAGAAGAATATAAAGATTAAACATAAGTGAAATAATTCTAACACAAATTACACAAAACCAGTAGAATATAAGGTGCTGGAACTCCCTCTTCAAGTGTATAGCTCCCTCGTAATGATCACCCACCGTTTAGCTCGACATCTGGAGGAGGAGGAAGCTTGGGTGGAACTCCTTCTTCATTATTGATCCCCCTGTGGGGATAGGGGCCTCCAAAACTTCATGGATGATGAGAAGAATCCTCTAGGACTCCAAAATGGTAGAGATTCACATCTGGTTTGAACTTATAAATGAGGTCCCCATGGATCCTTTTTATATCCAAAATGGGACATGGTTTTGAGCACCCAGATTTTGATAAACCACTTCGAGGATGATTTTCAGCTACTAGACAGTCGATTATCCCTTTTCAAAAAAATAAAAAGTTGTATCCCCACTTCCTAACTATCACCATAGAATGTTTGGAATCATTTTCACAATCTAATCTTAGGATATAGACATATTATAGAACATCATTTTTTTACTTTGTGCGGATTCGGTGGCTTGGACATATCATTTTGGATGGGCCCCTTAGAAGCTGAATATGTATTGGGTTATTTGGGATTAAATGTATCCTATAAAATATTAGATCGGCCCATAAAGGTTCATCCCATTTGTATTCATGGTCTAGTATTAGTGTGCAGATTAATGCTAATGGTTTCAAAACAGATATCAGATTAGAATATGAAAATGTTCCCTATTTTTGTGATGCATGAAAAATTGTTGGGCACACGGTCTCTAATTTTAGGATGATTCAGAGGTATCCTAGTACTCCATTCAAAACCTTGGATTGGACTGAGGTTAATAGGAACAAAAAGAAAAAGTCAGTCTTTGTAGAGAAAAAAGGGATTCTAAAAAAACCACTGGTCCCTCATGTTCAAAACCTACCTGCTACAAATACTTCCAATGTTTCTATTGCAAATCAATCTGTTTCTTCCTCTTCACACAAGGTCTCTTGGTCTGACATGGTTGAGGAGGAAGAGCAGAATTTAGAATGGGTCTGTGAGGATGATATGGAACTTTTTACTGAACTGTTCAATGAGGTTCATATACTTTTTGCGGACTCACATAAGGAAGAGGAGGAGAACCAAATATCTCTAGACTGTTATAAAGACATTTTTGATCTTGTGGTGTCCTTACAGAATAGCAAGGAGACTGGAAACCTTAACTCTGGTAAGAAGGATTGCACTGCTGATCTAGATTATGTTCTAAGTGCATTAGGAACCACTCAATTTAATCCTGATTCTTGCATACCTAAGTCAGACATGGCAGTCATGTCTCCCATGGTATGCAATGCCTTGGATTTTTTTACAGTTCCTAATTTAGCTGATAATCTTTTGGAAACCTCTGCATGTCTGGAGGCACACTCTATTGATCGGCATGTTGTTGTTCAGTCATGCTCAGATACTTCTTTTAATACTTTGATTACTTCTAATACAATGGATGTCAAAGTTACTTCTAGTCAATTATTACATGAATCTGTTATCTCCTTATCTACTTCGGGTAATGAAAAAGATTTTGTAACTAATTTGACTTCTGCTGGTAATCAAAGTGGGCAGAATAAAAGTTTTAATGATAGATTATCACCTGACCTTCAAGATAAAGATAATCTCAAGGTTTCAAATATTGATGATCTTATTCAATTTGTTAAAGGTTCAGAAATTCCCAAAAGGAAAGTAGGAATACCCTCTAAGGAAATCAAAATCAAAGAGAATGTCCCAAAAAAAGAGGGTTCCAAACCTAGAATTAAGTTTAAATGAAGATCTTGTACTGGAACTGTCAGGGATTGGCCAATTCAAACACTATGAGATCCCTAAAATCCTTTGTTATACAGCACAGACCTCTTCTTATTGGGATTTCTGAACCCAAGAGGATTTTCTCCTCAAACATTGCTAGTTTGAATTCTATTGGTTTTTACTTAGTGGACTATAATATTTGTTTCTCTGAAGTCAAAAGTCTCTGGTTCTTGGATCACTCATCTTTTTCTGACATGTCTTTAATTGATAATGGTGGACAACATGAGACTTTTTCCTTCAAAGTCTCTGGTCTTCATCACTATTGCTCTTTTGTTTATGCCAATACCAGTTATCAGGATCGTAGGAGACTATGGATGGATATTAGTGTACTTACTTCTATCATTTCTGATCCTTGGATTATTCTTGGGGACTTTAATTCAATTATTCATCCGGATGAAAATCTGGGTGCAGTGTTTAATGCATTCTCCTCTAGGGATTTTAAGAATTTCATAGATTCCTATGATTTGCATGAAATTAATTTGGTTGGGGAAAAATTCACCAGGTACAGGAGTTTTTTAAATAGAGTTGTTTCTAGCAGAATTGACAGAGCATTTATTAATGAAGCTTCCCTTGATTACTGGGGATCCATCTCCTGTATAACTCTTCCTAAGATTAATTCTGATCATCATCCAATACTTTTTAATCTGTGTGACAAGGAATCTAGACCTCCTTTGCCCTTAAGATTCAACAAAGCCTGGGTTAATCATCCTGGCTGTGCTTCTATAGTTCAAAACACCTGGAATTATATCAGCTCAAGTCATAATATGATTGTTTGAATTGAAAAATTAAAAGCCCTTAAAATATCTCTGAGAACATGGATCAAATAGGAATTTAGCCTTATTGATCAGGATATCTCATCTCTTGAAGATTCTCTTCGGTATTTGCAAGTTCAGAATACTTTGAATAACTTTTCTAATGGGCTCCAGGAGGATTATGAGATTGTTTCAAAGCTTAATAAACTCTTGAATATGAAAGATTCTCTGCAAAGGGACATTTTTAAGGCTAAATGGTTAAAGTATGGTGACAGGAACACAAAATTCTTCAATTCCCTACAACGAATCAGGAAGATTTCTAAACCTATTTCGATGATCAAGAATGGGGACCAAGTTATTGAAAATGATAGGGATCTCTCAAAACATGTCATTTCTTATTTCAAGGATCTCTTTAATGGCCCTACTTCAATGAATGAGCCGGTGGAGGGTATTATCCCCAAATTGGTCACTTATCAGGATAATGCTAATCTCACTTCTATTCCTTTGAGCATTGAAATTAAAGAGGTTGTTTTTAGTCTCAAACCTGAAAGCTCCCCAGGTCCAGATGGTTTTAGTAAATTCTTTTTCGAAACTTACTGGGACATCATTCAATATGATGTCTGTAAGCTTGTAATTCATTTCTTCAAAGGTGGGGACCTCCCTTATGGAATAAATTCTCAGTTCCTTTCTCTTATCCCAAAAACTGATAATGCTAATGAAATGCATTTGTTCAGACCTGTGGCTTTAGTCAACACCATTTTTAAAATCATCTGTAAAATCCTTTCCACAAGACTCACAACAATTTCTAGTAGGATTGTTTCCCATAATCAATTTGGTTTTATCAAGGTCAGGTCTATTCAAGATTGTCTCATTATTGCCTCAGAATGTGTTAATTTGCTTAAGAAACCTACACGAGGTGGTAATATTTCCCTCAAGCTTGATGTCAGAAAGGCCTTTGATACTAGGAATTGGGGTTTTATTTGCAAAGTTCTTATTATGATTGGGTTTAATGAATTTTTTATTACTTGGATCAAGACCATATTGTTCTCTGCGTGGATTTCAATTCTTATTAATGGATCCCCTCATGGTTTCTTTGATTGCTCTAGAGGGGTTGGACAAGGTGATCCCCTTTCTGCAATTATTTTCTCTATAGCAGAGGATTATTTGAGTAGACTACTTTCTATCATGGCTGGGAATGGGAAGATGAAGTCTATTAATGTTGGAAGAGGTATCATTGCTCCCACTCACCTTTTATATGCAGATGATATCATCATATTCACTTTGGGTGATAAGAGAAATATAAAGAATATCAAAAGATCTCGTTTACATTATGCTTCTGTCTCTGGTCAAGATATCAGCTGGGATAATTCTTCTGTTTACTTTGGTAAGAACATAAGTGAGAAAAGGAAACATTTTATTGTCAATGAGCTTAATGTTACGGAAGGAGCTCTTCCCTTCAATTATCTGGGAGTTCCCTTGTTTTTGGGGAAGCCGAAAACTTGTTATTTCATAGAGATTGTTAGTAAGATTAGAAGGAGTCTATCTACCTGGAAAGTAAAGTCCCTCTCCATGGCTAGCAGGGCTTGTTTAGTGAAATAAATCGTTATCTCCAAGATGGTATACTCTTTTATGGTTTACAAATGGCCTATTTCACTTATAAAAAGTGTCAATACCTCTCTTAGGAACTTTATTTGGAGTGGTAGTATCTTCAAAAAAAAGCTGGCCATGGTTCCTTGGTCAGATTGTTGCAAGCCATATGATGTTGGGGGTTTAGGTATTAAGAATCTGGTGCTCTTTAATGATTCTTTGCAGGCTTCATTCCTATGGAGGTTTTTTAACAACAGTTCTGATAGTTCACACTTCCTTCGGGGAAAATTCGTTAAAAGGATAAAGATGGGGTCTTTTAATCATATTGATTCCTCTGTTTGGCCTTCTTTCAAATACATATTTTCCTCAATTGATGCTCATTCTAGATAGTTATTCTCGAAGGACTCATCTCTTAATTTCTGGAAAACCAAATGGAATGATTATCCCCTTATAGAGTTGGTGATGGATGATACAAACATTGATCTAGATATTACCATCAAGGACCAGCTTCAAGACTTGGAAGGACTTCCATGTAACATTATAAACATTGTCAACAATTATTTTTTCTCAAAAAAGAAGGATTTTTGGGATTGGGAGCCTGCGGCTAATGGAATTCTCACTTCAAAGGTTTTTTATGAGTTCTCCTTGAACCCCAACTTTAACAATAAATGGATGAGGAACTTGCATAAAAATTTTATTAGACCATCTCGCTCCAATTTGGTTTGGATAATTTCTCATTGCAAGATTCCATCTGATTATTATCTTCAACATTGTGGTATATATTTATATTATTCTTGTGTTTTCTGTCACCAACACAGAGAGGATAATGATCATTTATTCCTCTGTTGCGCAACTATGGCATCAATATGGAAGGCTTTAGCGGATATCTTTGATATTTCTATTCCTAGGACGTCCTCTATTGTGTACTTTATTCAAATATGAAACTATCTTGGTCTCTCCTCACAACTGCTGGATTTATTTCAAGTTGCTTCTTCTGAATTGTTTCATTTTTTCTGGTTCTCTAGGAATCAAATTATCCATGAGAATAAATCTTTCTCGGTAACCTCTACTCTCTCACGTGTACTTGCTGAGATACGTGCGACTGGCCTGCCTAAGAAGCATTATTGTGCTAATTCCATTCATGATTTCACTGTTCTTGACTGAATTGGTATCAAAGGAAATTTCAAACCTCTAGTTGGCACTTTTGAAGTTCTTTGGAAACAGCCTATTGTTGGTTGGTTGAAAGTTAATTCGAATGGTGCATCGAAAGGGAATCCAGGTCCTTTTGGATATGGTGTCGTGTTCAGAGATCATAAGGGAATGGTGTTTGGTTGCTTTCATGGTTCTTGTGGTATTTTCTCTTCAATTGAAGCTGAGATGATGGGAATCATCGTTGCAGTGAAGCAGGACAAAAAATATGGCTGGAATAATATCTGTCTAGAGATTGATTCGACTAGGATTGTCTCTTCTATTAGGGATGGTTCATGTCACCTCTCCTGGAAGCTTCAAAATCAATGGATTAATTGTTTAGATTCACTTTACTCTATGAATCATATTATTACTCATGTCTATAGGGAAGCTAATTCTGTTGCAGATGGATTGGCTAACAAAGGAGCTGA